>JAXLNO010003871.1:43821-211656 GCA_038087875.1 Malacoraja senta
GAAGTTAGCTTTCCCAACTGTTTCCTTGGTGATCATGCCTTGCCAAAGATTTGTAACTTTGCTGACACTGATGTCTCCCACGAAGATCAGTTTGTCTCTTGCTGGGCTGTGAACCAGGAACTTTTCAAGGTCAGAGACATAGTTGTACTTGGCATCGTCTGTTGTTGGTTCCATGCTAGAATGAGCCGCAGCATCAGAAAATGTTCAATAATTCCACAGGAGGATTTGTTAAGATGCCGGACTAGCTCATCTTTGATGCAAAACTTAGTCCAGGAGGATGATGTTCCTTTTTTGGCTTGCCCCCACAGAAGGTGTACTTAATGCCGCAGAAGGCCATGAGGTGTATCTCACTCAGGGCTGTGATGTCCAAGTTTAAGTTCCTGTTATGAAAGTGGAGGAACGATCAAATCTTTCACTGTTGGGACTATTCACGAGGCCCCTGGCACTGCATGCTCTGAACTTTGTGGAGTGGAAGTCAAGAAAAAAGGAACACAAGATGACTGGGGTTCAAACTCTGTTACAAAGAGATATTAGTGACGATGTTCTGCTGGAAACAGACATAGGTGTCACTCACGATTCCATTTTTTGTGGCAGTACAGCCTTTGGCAATTAGGGAAAGGGGTGCTTGAAGAACATGGCTTCAAACCTTGCACTCTACACATTGCTAACAGGGGCAGCAATGATCCCTTTCCTCATGTATACTTGTCAGATGTGGAGTGCCTATGTCAAGAACCGCAAGGCATACAATAGGTTTGGTTGTATCTATTTCCACAAAATCTATTGGGAAAATAAGAAACAAATGTCAGCATTCTCTCCTGTGTCAACATCCCCAGTTTCTGTGAACAAGTGGGTTTCTCCCCGGGTGCTCATTTTTTCCCTATATCCCGAAGTCATTTTTTCCCTATATCCCGAAGCTGTCAGATTAATTGGGTAGTGGAAAATTACCTGTCGTGCAGGTGGGCATTGGAATCAGGAAAATAAGCATATGATTGAATAGGCTACAGGATAATAAGTGGAGGAATGGACTTGATGAGCTTCATGGGCTCATTCCTTTCATAGAGGCCCTCCTAGTTAACAAAACTGGCCGAAGCTCATAATTAAAGGGCGTTCTTTTAGGAACAGGTCTTTCAGGTCAGTCCGGGGGGAGTTCCCCCCGCCACGGGTACCATGTAATCCCATGCTACCTGCTCCATGGTTGGATAGTTGGCGACTAAACTGTCTGCCCCACCTGGTTTGCCAGGTGAGGAGGGGGCTGTGGACCCCCCAGCAGGACCAAAAACAAGAACTGTCAAAGGGCGGATGAGCTTCAAGCGAGCCAACGGCCATCCACACCTCAGTAGAAGTTGCGATCACTGTCGTACATAGCATTGTAAGGAATGATGATAAAGCACACACACCAAAATCCTATACTTCCTGCGGCGGAAGTGGAGGACAGAGATGTGTGGTGCGTCCATCACCATTCCGGTTGGAAACCAGCCAATGTTTTCAACGTTGATGATCATTTTAGGAAGGAGTTGAGGAATTTCTTTAGTCAGAGAGTGGTGAATCTGTGGAATTCTTTGCCACAGAAGGCTGAAGAGGCAAAGTCAGTGGATATATTTAAGGCAGAGATAGATAGATACTTGGTTACTACGGGTATCAGGGGTTGATGGGAAGGCAGGAGAATGGGGTTAGGAGGGAGAGGTAGATCGGCCATGATTGAATGGTGGAGTAGACTTGATGGGCTGAATGGCCTAATTCTGCTCCTATCACATGACCATATGAAGCACATTGTTTGCAAGTCTGAGATATGGGACTCAAATTAGGCAATCGGTTCCAAGTTCTGTCATGGGAAGACATTAGTAGGTGGGCCGAGGAAATGATTCAAGAATGTGCTCAAGGCCCCAATGAGAAAATTCAACATCCCCACCAGCTTTTGACCATCCCTTGTCCATGATTTCTCTAAATGGAGAGCTGTGCCCATGTAAAGGTAATACAGAAAGGTCGGTGTAAACGGATGAAAGAACACATAATTTCACAAACTATCCTTTCGCCCTTCCCATGGGGTATCTCCTGGACATTTGCGGAAGAGTCTGTGCTTTCCAAATTAGTCTCCTCAGAATTTATAGAAATAATGAAAATAAGTCATGAGGAACTGCCTGAAAAGGTGTTCAAGGGGACCTATGCGGCCGTGTACACGAATTCCTGAAAGTTAATATTCAGGTATGACAAGCAATAAGAAAGGCAAACAGTGTGTTGGCCTTTATTGCAAGAGGATTTAAGAACAAGAGTAAAGATTGCAATTACATAGAGCTCTGGTGAGACCAAACTTGGAATACCGTGCGCAAGTATGATCTCCCCACCAAAGAATATATACATGGGATTGAGGAAGTTCAATGATTCACCAGACTGATTTCGAGGAAGCAAAAGGTGGAGGGAAGTGTGTTGTACTGAAGTGAGGTTAAGTACACTGGCCCTGTACTTACTTGATCTTACAAGAGTGGTACATAATCTCATTGAAATACAGGCCCTTTTTACATGGCATGAGATAGTACATGCAGGGATATCATTTCCCCTGGCTGGAGTTTCCAGGAACAACAAATAAGGGCCAACCATTCAGCACAGAGATGAGAGGATGGAATTCACAACCCTGGATGACTGTGGAGGCTCAGTTGCTGAGTGTATTCAAGAAGTCAGGAGATTTTTGGTTTTTGAAAGAATCAATATCTATGGGAGGGAAAAGGCATGAGTAAGGTGACATGCTTCAATGACTACTGACCGGTGGCACTAACGTCCATGGTGATGTTGGTTATGGTGCATATCAACTCCTACCTCAGCAAGAACCTGAACCCACTAAAACTTGCCTACTGTCATAATAGATTAACGATGAATGCAATCTTGCTGGCTCTCCACTCTGCTCTGGACCACTTGGAAAATAAGAACACATATGTCAGGCTGTTGTTCATCAATTACAGCTTGGCATTCAACATCATCATCCTCACCAAACTGGTTACCAAGCTCAAGGAATTGGGTCTCTGCACATCCCTTTGCAATTGGATCCTAGTTTTCCTCAGCCACAGACCATCATTGGTATGAATCCGCAACAACACCTCCTTCTAGAAAACATCGGCACAGGAGCACCTCAAGGCTGTATGCTCAGTCCCCTGCACTACTCACTCCATACCCATTACTGTGCAGCCAGACACAGTTCCAATACCATCTTTAAATTTTTAAATTTTCCAATGACACCACCGGATTACAGATAATGATGAGTCAAGATTATAGGAGAAATATCAATCATCTGATTGAATGGTGCCAGAACATTAACCTTGCTCTCAATGCCAGTAAAACGAAGGAGCTGATTGTTGACTTTAGAGGAGGGGGGGGGGGGGGGGGGCTGAAGCTTCACAAACCTGTCTTCATTGATGGGACAGTCAAGTTATAAGAGAGTAAATAACTTCAAGTTCCTGAGCATATACCATATTTCCCGGCGAAGAAGATGCACCTGCGTCGAAGTCGCATCCCCATTTTGAGTTGCTAAATTTTGAAAAAAGGCTGTGGGGCCAGGATCAAGGGTTTGGTTCAAGGAGGCAATAAGGACCGGGGAGCCCCCATCTTCACCTGTCCCACAATGCGCTGTGCGGTTCAGGTCTGAGCGATGGAGACTTCCTGGCTCAGGGAGATCACATAACGGGGGGGGGGGGGGGGGGAGGAGAGAGGAGGAGAGAGGGAGGGAGGGAAAGAGAGGGAGGGGGGGAAGAGAGAGGGGGGAAAGAGAGAGAGAGGGGGAAGAGAGAGAGGGGCAGAGAGAGAGAGAGACAGAGAGAGAGACAGAGAGAGAGACAGAGAGAGAGACAGAGAGAGAGAGAGACAGACAGAGAGACAGACAGACAGAGAGACAGACAGAGAGACAGACAGAGAGAGAGACAGAGAGAGAGACAGAGAGAGAGACAGAGAGAGAGACAGAGAGAGAGAGAGAGACAGACAGAGAGAGACAGAGACACAGATAGACAGAGAGAGACAGAGAGAGACAGAGAGAGACAGAGAGAGACAGAGAGAGACAGAGAGAGACAGAGAGAGACAGAGAGAGACAGAGAGAGACAGAGAGAGACAGAGAGAGACAGAGAGAGACAGAGAGAGACAGAGAGACAGAGAGACAGAGAGACAGAGAGACAGAGAGACAGAGAGAGACAGAGAGAGACAGAGAGAGATAGAGAGAGATAGAGACAGAGAGAGAGAGAGAGAGAGAGACAGAGAGAGAGAGACAGAGAGAGAGAGACAGAGAGAGAGAGAGAGACAGAGACAGAGAGAGAGAGACAGAGACAGAGAGAGAGAGAGAGAGAGAGAGCAGGACGGAGCAGCCAGCCTTCCGTCCAGTAGCTACCCGCCAACCACCACCTAAACCGGTTCCTCGCAGCCACCCGAGCTACTGAGTGAGTGAGTTGCTGGCATGATCCCCGACTCCCTCGTTCTCAACGGAAAGCTGCTCCGTCTTCCCACCCTGGGGACTGGACCCGAGTCCTGGTAGAATGTCGCCATCAGCCTAGCCACCCAGCCAGAGAATGTAAATCAGCTGCCAGCAATGGGGGATAGACTTGGCTATTCCTCAGTATGGCAACATCGTTCTTGATGTTGTTGTACTGAAGGGTAGCCAAGTCTCTCTTTTTTGGCTTACAACCTAGCCTTCAGCCTCCAAGACGCAGGTGCATTTTCGGGCCTTTTTTTATGGGTAAAAAATAGCGCCTTCTTCGCCGGGAAATATGATATATCTCTAAAGATCTGTCCTGGGTCCAGCACATTGATGTGATCACAAAAAAGCCCATTAAAAGATTGCCTTGGAAGATTGAGGAGATTCGGTATGTTGATGAATGCTCTCTTGAACTTCTACAGGTGTACAGTTGAGAGCATATTGACTGGTTAGATCGCAGCCTGGTTCAGCAACTCGAACACCCAGGAACAAAGGAGATTCAGAAAGTGGTGGACAGAATCTGGTCCATTACAGGTAGTGAGCTCGCCACCATCAAAGGGAACTATAGGATCGGTTCGGTGGCACAGCGGCAGAGTTGCTGCCTTACAGCAAATGCAGCGCCAGAGACCCGGGTTTGATCCTGACTATGGGTGCTTGTACGAGTTTGTACGTTCTCCCCATAACCTATGTGGGTTTTCTCCGAGATTTTTGGTTTCCACCCACACTCCAAAGACGTACAGGAATGTAGCTTGGTAAAAGTAAAAATTGTCCCCAGTGCGTGCAGGATACTGTTAATATGCGGGGATCATTGGTCGGCGCGGACCCGGTGGGCCAAAGGGCCTGTTTCCACGCTGTATCTCTAAACTAAACTAAACTAAAACTAAGGCAGCCAATATCATTAAGGATCCAGATAGACACAAAATGCTGGAGTAACTCAGCAGGACAGGCAGCATCTCTGGAGAGAACGAATGGGTGACGTTTCGGGTCGAGACCCTTCTTCAGACTGGTCGGGGAATGGGAGGTACATAGATAAGGAAGTGTATAGATAAGTGTAAGGTGTGAAAACAGGACAAAGGGAATGGAGATCAAGGAAAATGTAGAATAGATCATTGTTAGTTGGGAGAAGGTAACAACAAAGCAAACAGAGATAAAATGTAAGGTACACAAAAATGCTGGAGAAACTCAGCGGGTGCAGCAGCATCTATGGAGCGAAGGAAATAGGTAACGTTTCGGGCCGAAACCCTAAAATGTAGTCGGAGACAGCAAGACTAGTCGAAGAACTGGGAAGGGGGAAGGGGTGGAGAAAGAGGGAGAGCAAGGGTTCCTTGAAGTTAGAGAAGTCAATGTTCATACTGCTTGGGTGTAAGCTGCCCAAGCGAAATATGATGTGCTGTTCCTCCAATTTGTGCTGGGCCTCAATTTGACACTTTATTGTGGCTTTTAAAATTTATTTAACTTTTTTTGTTTATGATGTTATCTATGAGTATTTTCTTTACAGACCTGTTATGCTACTGCAAGTAAGAATTTGATTGTTCTGTTTCTCGGTATATAAGACAATTAAACACGCTTGAGTCTTGAAAACAGTGTAAAAGATCAGCCATTGTTTTATTGAATAATAGAAAAGGGTTCAATGATCCACTCCTGGTTTTATTTCACATGTTCTTAGACTCGTACTCAAAGCAAAATGCACTATTCAATGTAATTCAATGGTAAGCCAGAAGGTAGGAAGTGGCATACATTGGACAGCAATGTTTCTACATCTAAGTTCAATCACATTGAGTTAGAGTTGTACAGCTTGGAAAAAGGGGCTTCAGCCCAACTCGTCCATGCCGACCAAGATGTCCCATTTGACTCGTATCCCTCCTAACATTTCCTAACCATGTGCATGTCCTAGTGTATTTTAAATGCTGTTATAGTACCTGCCTCAACTACCTCCTCTGGCAGCTCATTCCAAATACCTATTGCCCTCTGAGTGAAAAAAGTTGCCCTTCAGGTTCATATTAAATCTTGTTCCTCTCACATTAAACATATGTCCTCTTGTGATTTTTCTCGTCACATTTGAATTGGCTGCTGAGAATCATTGCCCAGGCACTTTAAATTGTGCTTTTCAGGTAGCTGCCAACATCATAAAAAATTTATCCATTCTGTTACACTCACATGCAGAGGAATAGTGAAAAGAAAGGGAACCAAAACAAAAGTGCAAGACCATCCTAGTTCAAATAGCTCAGAACTACAATTTAACCATTTGATTTTGAAAGTACCAAATAGTATACAACTAATTCATAAAATATTCAGGAGATTTTTACCTTAGTTGCTGTAACAAATTATTTTCCTAGTTGGAATATGTTTAACATATATCTGTAAAGACTAAATGTAAGATTATAAAGAAAAGGTATTGGAATAAAATGATGGTAGTTGGTCCCTTTGGACTATGGAAAGAAATATCTCTGCAGAAGTTAGTTTTATTCTGACCACTTTTGACATGCCAGAATATGACTGGTGTGGTTAAATGATTTATGTGCTCAGGATCCTTTGGATTTCTAAAACATTTCTAAAAATATACTTAAACATACCAAGAATATGGCTGTTACCATCACAACTCTCAAAACATTTAAATTTAACAAGAGGTTTAGCTCTATAACAAACATCTCCTCTAGAAGGGAGAATTTAAATTAGAACCAAGCAGTATAAACAAAGTATTGTCTAGATTGAATCTTTTTGCATTCCTGATCCACTAGCTATAACTGCATTAAATATTTTAAATACTTTACATGTAATAAATATTCCCAATTCATTTTGATGAACACATTAGTCATTTTCCAAAACAAATTTAGCAACTTTACTTTTACTATAATATTTGCTGATATCATCATCCACTAAGATTTTAAATTACATATACATGTTGTTATTTCCTACATAGGCTTCTCATCAATTAGGCTAATTCAAAATGTTTTATTCTGTCCTGATTAATTATTTTACAGACAAAGGCAAAAACAGTTTTCATCCAAAATTAAGAGCTGTCATGCAATTTTGCTGAATTAAATGGAAATACGAGTAATGCGACAATCCAGTGGTAATGAGAACAATACCTAAACAAAACCAATTAATTATGCATCTACATATTTTCTTTGTGGTACTATATTGTGGTACTAATTGATCTATAAATTTTGCAGGCAAGGAAAAGGTTATGAACGGTTTCACTTTAAATCAAAAGTTCTCAAACATAACTGTGCCCCTTCTAACTTTATCACACATTCCAGTTTGAACAGCCAGGTTTTAAATCATCTTTGAAGCGAGCTAAATGCATTTTGACTGATCAGTAACACCCAAAGTTACTGATTAACATTCTTCATCTGATAGCTAATCAATGGCACTGCACGAAAACCAAGATTCCACATTGAACTGACCCCACTCTTAAAATCAATGGCTTGACAAATATTTACTCACAACAAAGGTGTTTTTACCTTTTATCAAGCTGTGTGTACAAAAGTACTTTAAAAAAACCCTCTCTGAACAAATAATATCGTCGGCATATATTCTGTACATGGAATCAAATGTCTCTAGGTCTCCACATGAAAATAATTTCCCATAATTTATCTGCACATCCATAACATGTAACGCAGTTATCTATAGGGGGGTTGCACGTAAGGTCATCGGGTCAAAGGGCGTGACGCACGGAGCAGCTCAATCCATGTGGAGGACATGGCAGCTTCCGGCACACACTGTTAACACATAAAACGCGTACCTTCTTACCTGTTAAAAACCGCGAAATTGTCATTTTTTGTGCTATAAATATTTGTGGGTGCTGTCATTGAAAGCGGGAAAGTTTGCTCTGAACCCGAGCAGCAAGGAGTAAGCAGCCGAAGGAGCACATCCCTCGGTACAGCCCCCACTCTCCCCCTGGGTCAGCGCTGTCCGGCCACGGCCGCCCTCCGCCCCGTCTCCCCCTGTGGGCCACATGACGGCAGCGCCCACACATGGGGCCGGGGCGGAGCGGGTCCGGGACTGGGGGGGAGAGGGGCCGGGGGGGGGGGAGAGAGGGGCCGGGGGGGGGGGGGGGGAGAGAGGGGCCGGGGGGGGGGGAGAGGGGCCGGGGGGGGAGAGGGGCCAGGGGAAGAAGGGGCGAGGGCCCGGGGCCGGGGGAAGAAGGGCCGGGGGAAAGAAGGGCCGGGGGGAAGAAGGGCCAGGGCCGGGGGAAGAACGGCCAGGCCCGGGGGAAGAAGGGGTGAGGGGCCGGGGCCGCGGCTCCAGGCAACGTCAGCTGCAGCAGAGTTGGGGATGGTCTGCTCCCTCCGCCCACCCAGCGGAACCCCGACCTCTTCCTCCCTCCCCCACCCCACCCCCCACCGCGGGGATAGACGGCCCAGGGCCCGCGCAACCAGTCCGGATGCTGGGCCAGAAGAAGGCTGACAGCCATAGGAAATGCTTACCTGCAGTTCACCGCGTGCCCACCAGTTGCCGTTGCGTGGCAACAATACGGATCACGGGTCGTGAACTCGACTCCGTGCAACCTCCCTATTTGCACATTGGAGATGCTTCTCCTTACTGATTATGGTGATCTCTACCCTCACGATTGTTTCTGTCGATGTTTCTATCGATGGCAGACCCGAAGTACAGGTAAGACATGAACAATAGAGTCTATACTAAATCCTCCAAGTCTTCTAGTAATGTAAACAATCCAACACCAGTGTCTATTCACAGGCCAACATCCTCAGGCTCTACTTATAGTTTAGTTTAAAGTTTAGTTTAAAGATACAGCATGGAACAGGCCCTTAGGCCCATCAAGTCCATGCCTACCATCGATCACACATTCACACTAGTTCTATGTTATCTCATTTACACATCCACTCCTTACACACTCGGGGCAGTTTACGGAGACCAATTAACCTACAAACCCACACATCTTTGGGATGTGGGAGGAAACCCACATGGGAGAAAGTATAAACTCCACATATATACCACCTGAGGTCAAGATTGAACCCGGGTCTCCGGTGCTGTGAGACAGTAGCTCTACCAGTTGTGCCTCTGTGCCTCCATTTTTTTGGCAGGCCACTCATTCACATGCCTAACACCAGACACTCTTTACCAAATTCTATCAAGCAAAAAGAGCATCATGGACAGAGGTAATAATGCGTCTATATATTCTGAAGAAAATGCAGATTTGCCACTGATTCATGGGAATGTTTAACCCATGGCTGCGGAAAGTGATGGGAGAAACTTTGGGATGGTGCCCATTGCACCATTCCAAAAGGTCGTGGCTTCAACATCGAATGCCATTTTTCTGAACTATCTCCTCATTCTTTGATACTTTTAATATTCACCAATTTCTGAGCAAAGCACTTCAAAATTTTTAACAATTACAAATAATATCCAGCATTTCTGCTTTTCCCTCACATTCTGGCTCTATGCACAGATAACCACATTGAACTCTTTCCAACAGCAATTTCTGGAGTAGGTATACAGATAAATTATTGTCAGTGATTTCTTTCTCCTTCACAGAGTGCCATGATTTGTCACTTTCTCTTGCTGGTCATAGTGATAGAGTTTTACAACATGGAAACAGGCCCTTCAACCCAACTTGCCCACACCAGCCAACATGTCCCATCATCACTAATCCCACCTGCTTGCATTTGGACCATATCCCTCTAAACCTGTCCTATCCATGTACCCGTCTAAATGTTTCTTAAACATTGCAATAGTACCTGCCTCAACTACCTCCTCTGGCAGCTCGTTCCATACATCTACCAGCCTTTGTGTGAAAAGGTTGTCCCTCAGATGCCTATGAAATCTTTCCTCCCTCGCATTAAACCTATGTCCTCTGGTTCTCGATTCCCCTTCTCTGTCAAGAGACTTTACCCGATCTATTCCTCTGATGATTTTATACACCTCTATAAGATCACTCCTCATCTGCCTGAGCTCTAAGGAATAGAGTCCTAGCCTACTCAACTCCCTATAGCTCAGGCCCTCGAGGCCTGGCAACATCCTCGTAAATTTTCTCTGCACCCTTTCCAGCTTGACAATATCTTTCCCATAACAAGGTGCCCAAAATTGGACAAAATACATTAAATGCGGCCTTAGCAACGTCTTACACAACTGCAACATGACCTTCCAACTTCTATACTCAATGCTCTGACTAATGAAGGCCAATGTTCCAATGTTTTGACCACCCTATCTACCTGTGATGCCACTTTCAACTAACTATGTACGTGTACTCCAAGATTCCTTTGCTCTACAACACTCCCCAGAGCCCTACCATTCACAGTGTAAATACTGTTTGACAATGTACCTGAAATCTTTGCATCAGACTTTCAGAGAGAAATCCAAATGACTAAAATGTACTAAATGTGTAAGTTTCCGCCATGTGGTATCTATGCACCATCACAGCTGCTTGTAACATCAGAATGCATCCGAGACCAAACTGGCCACATTGCACCTGCTGTTAATATAAATTAATCTCTACTTTGAATTAATCCTCTCATGCAAACAGCTGCTTCCACAAATCAGCCTTACAACTATTGATTAGACTGGATACTGACAGTCTTGCAGTCAACATACTGAATGGATCTATTGCCAGCTTCAAATCCAGAAGTGGCAGCCAATGAGGAGCAACATAATGGGCTTTTCCATTATCACTTAAATTAAATGCAATGCCCAAAAGGTAGAAGACTTAATCTCAATAATTACACGGAATAATTACACAGTCAAACTAAAGCCAAGAAAGCACACCAAAGCCTCTACCTCCTTAGAACGTACCAACTTCTACAGATGCATTGTGGAAAGCAGCCTATCAGGATGCATTAAAACTTGGTTTGGCAACACTCTGCTCAAGACATTCAGTTGAGCCACTCTGCTGAACATTCCATCTCTGTTTTCCAATTTTTTTGTAATCTTCTTGGCCCCAGAGAAGTAGTTTGGAGTATTTCATTACATGAAAGCAGTACATAAACTTAAGCTGTAATACATTATCAGGATGCAAATACTCTAGTATTTCGAAACATTAAGTATGATACATGCAGCCTTGCAGCCTTATTCATTCATCATGTAGTCTTCAAAAACATTATTCAAGTTAAATATCCTGGATTGGAAGACGTGAAAAAACAAAAATATGGCACACACTTTACTATTACTGAAACGAGGAGGAACACTTTTCCTAAAGCAGCTTTATGCTAGATTAACGTTAGATTTTTTACATAGCACTTTATTGTTTTCAGTGCAGAGAAGTCTTAAGGATAGGATTTAATTGCATTTGGAAGATAATGTACTAATTTGAGACAGTCAGTATGGCTTAGTGCAGGGGCAGGTAATCTCTTACAGACTTGATTTGAGTTTTTTGAGGAGGTGATAAAGGCAATTGATCAGGACAGGGCAGTGGATGTTGTCTATAAGGCATTTACACACGACCCTTCATGGTAGGCTGATCCAAAAGATTAAGATGCATGGGAACCATGGTGACTTATTCATTTGGATTCAGAACTGGCTTGCCCATAGAAGGCAGAGTGTAATGGTGGAAGGGTGTTATTCTAGCTGGAAGTCTGTGCCCAATGGTGTTCACAGGGATCAGTGTTGGGGCCTCTGTTTTTAACATTTTATTTTAAATAGCATTTGAACTTGCTTGTACTTCATGTATTTATCAAATAAATATGACATGAATTTTAACATTATATGGTAACCTAAAGAATGAGTGAATGCAGCAAAATATATTTTTCATTAGCTTAATTGCATTGGTCACTAAAACGAACGTTTAAAAATGAAACAAAATGTTACATGTTCCTCACCCATTGAAAGTAAATAGTGTAGCTTACCTGTAATAAAGCTTAAGTGTCTGAATTTCTTCCTCTTCTTTCTTACATCGCTGAAACGCAAAATCTCTTTCTTTCTTCATTGTTAATAGCGGATCCTGCAAAATGTAACATTTATCGAATTTCACAGCAGCATGCATTCACAAATGTTGCTTATTGTTTAATTGTTTGCTTCAATTTAAAGGGATTTGCACACATTTGTTGTACTACATATTATATAGTTTCATAAACTGCTATCTTTGCATTTTAGTTTACAGCAAAAGCACCAATTGATTTTGTCCTTTTTAAATTAGGTCCATGTCTACACTGTTGTTTACCTATGATGCTGAAAATATAGTAAAAGCATGGTATTAAGCATTCAAATACAAATATACAAGTCTTTAATAAAACCTAGCCATACAACTTAAAAAACAGTAAACAAAAATGTATAGGGGGGTTGCACGTAAGGTCACTGGGTCATAGGGCTTGACGCACGGAGCCGCTCAATCCATCTGGAGGACATCGCAGCTTCCGGTATATGTTGTTAATACACGAAACGCGAACTTTCCTACCTGTTAAAAACCGACAAAATGTTGAATTTTTGCGCTGTAAAAAATTGTGGATATCGGGGTAAGCGTGAGAGACATGTACCCAACTTCAAAATTCCAAAGGTGAAGCGAAATGAAGGTAAGGAGAAGCGAGAGCTGAAGGGACAACAGCTAAAGTGCTTGGCGAACATTGGCCGTGCAGATAACGAAATTGAAAATATTGGGAATTATCGTGTTTGCTCACTGCATTTCATCAACAGTAAGGCATTATTTGTGTTTTTTCTTGATTCCTTTGGTATCTAAAAAGTCTCAGAAGTGATAAATCTGGCTGTAAATTTTGCTTCAGAGGCGTTTTCTTTTTGTATGTAAAATCCCACTTGAGAACCATGGGCGATTTAAAAATTTTACAGCCAGATTTATCACTTCTGAAACTTTTTAGATGCCAAAGGAATCAAGAAAAAACACAAATAATGCCTTACTGTTGATGAAATGCAGTGAGCAAACGGCCAATGTATGCCAAGCACTTTGGCTGTTGTTGTCCCTTCAGCTATCGCTTCTATCTACCGTCATTTCTCCTCACTTTTGGAATTCTGAAGTAGGCTAAATGTCTCTCACGCTTATCCCGATTTCCATAATTATTTACAGCGCAAAATATAACTATTTCGGAGGCTTTTAACAGGCCCGCTACGCTGGAAACAATGGTCAGTGCTTACTTGCAGTTCATCGCGTGTACTCCAGTTGGAGTCGCGTAGCAACAGTACGGGTCATGGGTCGTGATCCAACTGCCGTGCAACCTCCCTATACCCATTCTTGGAAGAGTACACAGAAAATAATAATCTAGAATTAATCAATTCTGTATGGGGGTCCAGTTTTGTTTTGAATAATTTTGAGAAGATTTCGAAAATTTCTTTCCAAAATATATGGAGTTTTATACAAGAGGCGAAGGAGTGTGTTATAGTTGCTTCTTGAGATAAACATTTGTCGCAGATGGGAGATACATTTGGGAACATTTTGTTCAGTTTAGTTTTTGAGTAATATAGTCTGTGTAGTATTTTAAATTGGATTTTGGAACAACAGGTGCCTGCTCTGAGCTTTCAATATTTCAAAGACGTTTCCTCAATTACGGCCTGATAATGGCAAAAAAACATATACTTAAATTTTGGAAAAATGCATCCACCCCCATGCTTAAAATGTGGATCACAAGCATGTCTGAGACGCTACATCTTGAAGATATGAGACTCGTCTTAGCAGGAAAATCAGAGCAATTTCTAAAGATATGGTCTCCTTTCATTGATTCATTACTAGTATAGTAAGGTGCTACACAACTCTGGAAGTAAACCGATTCACGGACAGGGTGATGGGTGTGGTGTGAAATGAAGCAGGTATCAACACGTAAAGGTCCCTTTTTTATTTTTCTTTATTTTTAGTTTTTGTCTTCTTATTCTTCTATAGGCTTTTACTCATTCACTCCTGGACTGCACTATCTGGTAGTCTAGGGGTTTACACATTCACTATTTCTTTCTCTTTCACTCTCTCTCTTTCTCGCTCTTTTTCTCTCGTTCTATTTCTTTCTTGTTAAATAAAAAATGGAAGATGTGCATTAAATGTATTTTGTCATATGTCACAGTTTATACTACTGTACATTGCTTCGAATAAAAATAATTTAAAAAAAAAATTAAAAAAAATTAAAAAAAGGAAAACAGTAATCTGGATCATCATTTATGTTTCATAAATTCCAGTGTGTGTTGGTTGTAAGCTTTCTCTGCAAGTTTACTGGAATTGGTCACTCTGCAGCTCCTGAGGCACGTTGCTCACACTATGTTACAGCATTAACAAATCTCTTTGTTAAGTCTTGCATTAGGTCGCATGACAGCCCTGCACCTCTCAGGAACTCTACCAGGATCATAATTGCCTCATAATTAGTGGACATTTGGCTAAGTGCAGCTTTTAAACAATAAAATAATGGAATTTAGATATGCAAGAATAAAACATATGGGTCATGGGGCTATTGAAAGAACTTCAAAGAAAAATAAACACAACAGTGATAGATATTTGATTCACAGGAGAAGAAAGGGTTATGGAGAGCTTGCAGGTAAATGGAGTTAATGTCAGCCATCAGATCAGTCAGAATATCAAATGTCAAAATAAACTTGATGGGATATATACCCTACTCTCATTTCTGTTTTTGTAATATTATGTGGCCTCGCCAGTGTTGTCATATGTTTTCCTGCAATGTGGCAACAAGAATTGCACATGGTATTTGGCTGTGGCCCCAACTAGCAATTGATTTAATTCCAGCATGATCTCTCTGCTCTATACTCTATGTTTTAACTTTCAGGGATTTGTTAACATTGACCCCAAGATCCCTTTGTTCCTCAATACTTTTAGTATCCTTCCATTTGTCATGTGTTACCTCAACCTATTGTCTCTTTAAATGCATTTCCTCATGATTCTTCCAATTGAATTCTATCTTCCACATTTTTACCCAACAAACAGTTCATTCCTATCTTTCTGCACCCTAAAACTTATTTCCTCACTATCAACTACACTGCCAATTCTGGTATCTTCAGCAAATGTCTTGATCATGGCCCCTACCTTTAAGTCCAAGTCATGAACATAAAATACGAAGAGCAAGAAAGCCAGAATTGAGCACCGCGGAGCTCAAATGTACATCTTCTGGTTAATAAAACTTTTGTTTTAAGTTTGCTCACTAAACCAATTTTTAATCCAATTTACTACTTTCTCTTCTATCACGTTGCTTTTTAGTTTCCTGATCAAGTTGCCTGAAATGGTTAAACCTTTTGGCAATATCCATAGAAACATCATATGTGCCACTCTTGTTGACCCTCGTTATTTCAATCAATTTTGCCACAGCCTATTTCCTTATCCATTTATACCATCCTGTAGTCAAAGAGAATTAGAAAATAGTGGAGATTGTACTATTTATTCCTTTGCTTCTTTATAGAGCATGGTATATCTGAATCAGAATTAATTGCCTGCTTTAAAAAATGCTGGATCCCTTTCTTCCTCTTTAAGGCCAACATCAGTATCATTTCCCCCTTGAAGATCGATGCAAATAATTTATTTCTAACTATATAATTCATCTGATTTTCACACTCAAGTCTACTGCTTTGGTAATCAGATCTTCATGTAACTACACATCTGGAAGTATTTTTCTCAATTTTATACTTTTTTCCTACATCTTCTTTGCCATCTTCCTTTATCAATTTTTTTGCACGTTCAATATTCCTCTCAGCTTGGTGCAGTGTAGAAGTCTTGCTATTTGACAAAACTTTCCTTTTTGTCTTTTCCTCTCCTGTATCTCTCTGATTTTGGAACTTTCCCTTTTCTGTTATTTATCTGAATTCTTACTAGCTTTTCTTAATAGACAAATATGACAAAACATTGGCCTTGCACCAATTTAGTTTTACTTCTGATTTATATTTGCTTCGTTCTTCGCTTTTCTAAATCATACTGAATTATGATCTCCTCCTCCTGATTGCAGATCCTCTTGCTGGAAATGCTATGTTCAGATTTTAAAATGTTTTCTTAAATCTATTGCATAGCTGCATCTTCCACACATTATTGTCACTGTCCAGTTAATGTTATGATATTTGAAATTCCTGATGATCACTACCTTGCTGTTTTTGCACTTTTCTGAAATTTGCCTGTATTTTTGCTCAATTTGCTGCTAATTGATTCTTAGAGCACAACTGATGCATTGTGACTGACCTTTTTTGTACTTTTGTTCAACTCATCTGGCCTTATTTGTTGACATCTTGTGCACATCATCCTTCTTCATAGTTATAATTGTTACCGTAAAACAATATTAACACTCCACTCCTTCCATTTATATCCATCTAAATACCTACTAACCCAGAATGTTCAGTTGCTATTCCTCTCATCTTTGTCAACTCTTCATGGCCTTGATAACGTAGTTACATATCTAACTCTGCCTTTAATTTATCAGCTTTTTTTCTGTACTCCTTTCATTAAAGTATAAAAATATGTATTATTGAACATGTTGTTTCCTTTTCTGCAGCCATATGTTTTCTCCGTAATTAAATTCATATACCAAAGCTTACCTCTGCATATTTTCATTTATTGAAACTACACTTAGTTTTCCACAACCCCATCAAGCAAGATTATACACTCCACGAAGGCATTAGCAAACATCCCCATAAGGATTTTACTCCTGGGCCTATTTTTCCCAGCAGGTACTTTTCCCAATAAAGACAAACTTCTGAAACCTACAGATGCACCATAAAAAAGCATAAGTGTTGGGTTATATCACAGCTTTGTTTGGGAACACCTCTGCCTAATATCCAAGGAGAGATAGCCGACCGGATCAAAAATTGGCATCATGGAGTTTTTCAAGATATACAGAAAAAGATTGATGAGGGTAGAACTGTCGATGTATATATGGATTTCAGCAAAGCATTTGACAAGTTCCGCACAATAGAAAATTGGCTTCATGGAAGGAAGCAGAGGGTTATGGTGCAGGGTTGTTTTTCGGACTGGAGGCCTGTGACTAGTGGTGTGCCTCAGGGTTCACTGCTGGACCAAATGCTGTTTGTCATCCATATCAATAATTTGGATGAGAGCGTACAAGGCATGATTAGTAAGTTTGCAGATGACACTAAAATGGGTGGTATTGTAGATAGTGAAGATGGTTTTCAAAAATTGCAGTCGGATCTTGATCAGTTGGGCAGATGGGCTGACGAATGGTTGATGGAGGTTAATACAGAGAAATGTGAAAGTGTTGCATTTTGGGAAGTCTAACCAGGGCAGGTCCTATGCAGTGAATGGCAGGGCTCTAGGGAGTGTTGTAGAGCAGAGGGATCTATGCGTGCATGTATATAGTTCCTTGAACGAGGCATCACAGGTAGATAAGATAGTCAAGAATGCCTGTAGCACATTGGCTTTCATCAGTCAGAGAATTGAGTGTTAAGTTGGTAGGTTATGTTACAGTTACACAAGACATTGGTGAGACCACATTTTGAATATTGTGTTCAGTTTGTGGGGCATCTTGGTCGGCATGGACAAGTTGGGCTGATGGGCCTGTTTCCATGCTTTTTGACTGTCTTTTTCCCCTCCTTTTACCAGACTCTCCACCATTGACTACGTGTACACTTCATGCTGCCTTAGAAAACCTGCCAACATAATGAAGGACATCCCACCTCAGTCATTCCAACTTCTCCCCGCTCCTGTGGGCAGAAGATACAGAAGCTTGAAATTGCAAACCACCAGAACCGGGAACAGCTTCGTCCCTCTGTTATATGGCTTCTGAATAGCCCTCCCATAAGCCCGGGCAATTTCCGATTCACCTCTACCCCATTACAGATATTGGACTTTGCCCATGGAACTGATGCGTTTCAATGCTGAAAACTAAATTCTGCACTGTATCTTCCCCACTGATCTACCTATTGTACTTGTGTTCGACCTGATTGTATCTATGTGTAGTATATTCTGATCAGATTGGACTGTATACAAAATAACGTTTTTTACTATAACCTCGGTAAACATGACAATAAATCTAAACCTGACCTGGCCTGACAAATAGGGTTACACTATCAAAATCTGCAGAAGACAGAAAGGGATTGCAAAGTCTTAAGTGACAAAGGTATAGATAACTAAATTGGGCACTGTGCCTAGTGACTTTTAGCGCATGATACATAGGGATATGCACTTTCTTAAAGATGATTGAGAAGTGATATACACCAAATGAAGCTGAGGAATATTGAGATTCGGATTCAATATCTTTAAATGTAGGGGGACTTGTTTATAAAATTCTAGAAAGTAATGTTTTATGAATAAAATACAGATTAGAATGGTGATTCTACACAAACAATTATCGATTAGGTTAAAATATTTTTGGTTGATAAACCTTGGATATAACCAAAGCCATGGAAAAAGAGATACACTGCGATTTCAATAAGCAGAAGTTGTTATGATGAAAAGACATACGGATTAAATTTTTGATAGAGATAAAAGAGTTATTAGGAACTGTTCAGAAAAATAGAACTAAAATTAATCATGGTGGTGTTCAATGTGGTGCTGTTAAAAAGTAACAATACAGATGTCTACCATTTGCATATTTCATTAGCCAATTGATTATTAGAAACATCACAATTATAAATGTTAGCATTGATATCCATTGGATTGTTATAAACTAAACTGTGTGTGTAATCTATCATCCATACAATGCTAATCTATTAAACTATATTAAATGTGAAAAAGGCTATGTAAATATTAGAGAATATAAATACAGAAATCCTACATGTTTAACACTTTACGGAAGCAATACATTACAAACAACGTCTGTAAACATGAACTGATTGGCAATTATCATAGCATGATGTTGATTCTAAATTTATTGGATCTTAAGTACAAGCTAAATATCTTGTTTTCTGAATTGTAACCAATTATTACTCTACTACAGCAGAATGAAGCAGTGGTTCATTTAATGATGATGCATTTCTTTCCTATAAGCTGCCGTGTTTACTCCAGATAAGAAGTTTGCTCAAATTTTGTTTTTGAAAACACAGTTCAAAATCAAAAAGATTCAGAAATTATTTATTTATTCCAGAACTTGCTACATTAGACAAGGAACTGCAATATTAAAAAGCTAGAAAACAAGAAGTTTAAGCTCCAATTTGTTGTGTCAGAATATAATAAACAAGATTGTACATTGATAATATTATACAACATAACAGAGAGAAACATTCAGCCAATCTAGTATATGGATTTATGAAAGAGAACGGAATGTATAAAATAAAGCAGAATATTTTAGTTCTGGCATATTCTTTATCAATATTACTTTTCAGGTACATCCATCCCTGTTCATTGTGAGCTGGGTGAAGCCTCTTTATCCTGTGCCAGTCCAATATATAACAGGTCAAAATGGTGAATTGTAGGTTAAATAATGCTTACTAATTGGCATTCAGTCATTCTAAAACTATATTGAAATTTCAACCCATTTTTCTTTTTGTGCACATATCAAAATTTAACGACATATGAATTTAACACATCGAGTGGATTTTACTAAAGGTATGATGTACTTAAGTATGGATTTTACAAACTGTATATCTTGATTTTTGAAGGACACATGTGTGAATGGAATCTGCTGTAAGGTCTTTATTGCCAGCTTAGATTTTTTTAGGTACACACCAGCTGATGTTAAAATAATTTGCTTTAAAATGTTGAAGGACACATAGAACTGATGATCAGCACTGCAAGACTATAAAGAAAAACTAAAAGCCAATTTAAACTTCATTTAAACTTGAGAATCACAGAGAGTGGCCTGAAATTTGCAGCTTTAATTTCAGAAATGCCAGCACTTGTCATCATTACATTGCATAAATGACAAACTAATGTGTGTTGAAGAGCTTCAGTTGTGTTCCACTACTGCAAAGTTAGAAGAGCCCAAGGTCAACGTCCAAATTGGCATTATACACTTTGTTGCAGAGAATACACAAACAAATATACTGTCTGGGTTGATCAGCTGTTTGGTAAGCATGCCTGAATTATAGATTAGAAGTAATTGAAATTACTTTGGTGACATACCTGCCCAGAGCAGCTCTATTTAAACCTTATGTTCTTTTGTATAAAACAGCAGGTCAAATGCAAGAGCAATTATTGCCAGGAAGCTGCTTCTTAAATTTCCAAAATGAAATGAAACACACCGAAAAAGTTAACCTTCGATTGAGCAGCACTGAATAAACATTATTACATAAGTGAATTTCTGACTGTGTGTATATGTGCTATGTGGCTGGTATAGTTAAACTTGGGAATCTGGCAATTGTCAATTAAGCCATATTTCTCTTCAGGTTGTGCTGATCCAACCTTTGCAAAATAAAACCAACAATGGATCAATCATTTGATATGACTTCATTATTTTATGTAGCATTCTCATTGTATTCGTAATCTCAAGACCGTCCGAACAGTCTCCTGACTAGCCTCCTATTTTCCAAATTCAAATACTCACATCACAATTCTAAACGTGATCTTTTGTATCTGCTCATTTTGCTACCCTTTCGTTATTTTCCTCTGTAGCCTCACAACTCAATTTATTTGTAATTGCTTATAACTATCAATCTACCAAGATCATTGTGCTGAAATTTCGATCTCTTGTCCAGTCCACATTTTAAATACTCTATATTGATATGGACCACATATTTCTACAGTGAGCAGCTTACTTAACCTAATGTTGGCATAACTCATTTTGGGAAGATGCGAAAATGGGACAAATAAGTTGATTATGCTAAGGGGAGCAGAGCACAAATGCTTTATTGCTCTGCTTTATTGGAGATCAAGAGTCATGAATGTTCAATTGTCATATGTTCCGCAATAGAACAATGAAATTCTTATTTGTTGCAGCCTAACAGGTCTGTAAACGCAATTAGCACAGATTAAATATAGTAATTAAAAAAATTCAATAAATTCATGACATAATAGGGCAAAATTAAAGTCCGTAATGCAACCAAAGACATTCTTAGTTTCTAAGGTTAGTGATGTGCAGTGTCAAGAGCCTGCTGGTTGCTGGTAAGTAGCTATTCTTGAAGCTGGTGGTCAGTTTTCAGGCTCCAGTATCCTCTTCCCTATAGTAGTTGCAAAATGAGAGCATGGCCGGGGTGGTGTGGGTCTTTGGGAGGACCTCATTGAAACTTACCGAATAGTGAAAGGCTTGGTTAGAGTGGATGTGGAGAGGATGTTTCCACTAGTGGGAGAGTCTAGGACTAGAGGTCATAGCCTCAGAATTAAAGGACGTTCCTTTTGGAGGAAGTCGAGGAGAAATTTCTTTAGTTAGAGGCTGGTGAATCTGTGGAATTCTTTGCCACTGAAGGCTGTGGAGACCAAGTTAATGGATATTTTTAAGGCAGAGATAGATAGATTCTTGATTATTATGGGTGTCAGGGGTTATGGGGAGAAGGCAGAATGGGGTTAGGAGGGAGAGATAGATCAGTCATGATTGAATGGCGGATTAGGCTTAATGGGCCGAATGGCCTAATTTTGTCCCTATCACATGACCTTTGATGATGCTGACTACCTTTTTGAGGCAGAGTTTCCTATAGACCCCCTTCGTTGTTGGGGAGGTCTGCACTGTGATAGACTGGTCAGTGTCTCCCATTCTGTGTAATCTCCTTCATGCCAGAGTGTTTGAGTTGCCGAACCAGGCTGTCATGCAATTAGTCAGTGTGCTTTTTACTGTACACCTGTAAAAATTCAAGAGAGTATTCGTCAACATACTGAATCTCCTCAATCTTCCAAGGAAGTAGAGGCAATGATTAGCTTTCCTTGTGATTATGTCAATGTGCCATGCTCAGAATAGATCTTCAGAGATATGCACACTTGAAGCTGTTGACTCTCTCCACTGCCGTCCGATTGATGTGGACAGGTTCATGAATCTTCGGCCTGCCCCCTCCTGAAGTCAACAATCAGCTCCTTGGTCTTGCTGATGCTCAGAGCAAGATTGTTGTTCTGCCACCATTCCATCAAAAATTAAATCTCCCTCCTGTATTTTGATGGGTATGTGATTGTCAAATGGCCAAAGAAGGGATTTGGATGAATACCAGCTCAGTATGGGTTTGTTACCAGCACTACCATTTACCAAGTGTTTGCACTACATTGGTTCACAAGTTCTTTCACACATACCATTAGCTCACACAAATGTTCGAATAATGTATAATTAAAATTTTGAACTTAAAGTTTGACATTAAAGTAAAAGAAAGGTAAAGTACAATAGTTCTAATCAACAGCTGCCTAATATATTAATAAACCATAGGGAGAATGTGGCATTGAATGAATTTCATATTTTTAAAAATCCATTGTTATTTTTATGATTGATTGACAACAAGGGACTGAATAGGAAAGATTCCATTAAGCTGGAAAGAGTACACCGCAGATTTAGGAAGATGCTGTCAGAACTCTAAGGCCTGAGTACTAGGAGAGGTTGGGCAAGCTAAAACTTTATTCCCTGGAGCACAGGCGACATAGGGGTGATTTTATAGAGGTACATAAAATCATATGGTGAATGCACAAAGACCTTTTCATGGGGGAATCAAGAACTAGAGGGCATATGTTTGAGACAAGAGGGGAAAGGGTTAATAGGCACCTCAAGAGACAGCTTTTTCACATAGATGGTGTTGGATGTATGGAACCTGCTGCCAGAGAATATTGTTAAGGCAGGTAAAAAACAACATTTAAAAGTCATTTGGACAGGTACATGGATAGGAAACGTTTAGAGGGATAGGGGCCAAATGTGGGCAAATGTCCCTAATTTAGATAATCTTGGTTTGTATGGACGGGTTGGGCTGAAAGGCATGTTTCTGTGTTGCATGGCTCTGTCTCTCACAACAGAAAGGGTGCAGTGTTGCAAATAATCCAGCAATTTGAAATAAGCCATAATTCACAGAATATTTCTTCCATGACAAATATGCCAGAACATTGGCACACATAAGTATAACAGCAAACAACATTAACATTTACATGGCAGCAAATTTGGCACCGTACCAACCAACTACATTTTTAACAAAACTTAAGAAGTAACATGAAAGTTCATTTTTCTGAAATGATAATTCACATTCCGTAATATTTTCAGGTCTGCTCAATACGATCTGTAATAGTTTTTGGAATTCTTATTTTGCACAAGCTCAATACGCCTATCCAGTCTAAACTTATTTCAATGCCAAGTGAATTTACTTTTGCATCCAACCATTCTGGGTGATTACTAAAATAAATTAAAAAAAGTTCAAGTGTCCATTTACACAGTTCCAGGTAAAAAGCAACAATAAGAGATCATGAAACTGTTAATTGGTATAACACCTATATCAGAACTATATTTATTGACCCCATATACTCGAGACTGTACATTACAATTCTGCTCTAACTCTATTTGCAAGTTTGCAGGTGACACCACAATAGTGGGCCCGATCTCGATCAATGACGAGATGGAGTACAGGAAGGAGATAGAGAACTTAGTAATATGGTGTCAAGACAACAATCTCTCCTTCAACACCAGTAAGATGAAGGAGATAGTTATTGGCTTCAGGAAATGAGGAGAGACTGTTCCCTCCGCATCTCCTGGGTTAACTCTTCCCATCCCCATCTCCTTCTGCCTTGGTCAAAGACCGCACCCTCCGCAACTCCTTTGTTCACATGCCACCCCTCCCAAACATCCTCTCCCCAGGTACTTTCTCCAGCATCTGTTCCTATACCTCTTCCCTCACCTCCATCCAGCAACCTCAACAGTTCTTCCAGTTGAGACACAGGTTCACGTGCACTTCCTCTAATCATCTACTTTTCCTGATGTGGTCACCAGTTCATCGGCGAGACCAAGTGTAGACTTGGCGACCTTTTAGACGAACACTTGTGCTGGGTTCACCTAGGCTTACTGGATCTCCCGATTGCTAACCATTTCAACTCCTCTTCCCATTATCATACTGATCTTTCTGTCTTGGGCCTCCATTGCCAGAGTGAGGCCACATGCAAACTGGAGGAACATCACCTCATATTCCGCTTGGATAGTTTACAACACAACAGTATGATCATTGGATTCTCCAATTTTAGGTAACTACCAAAATCCCTCTCCTTCTCCAACCCTCCTCTCCACCATGCCACACCTATACTCACATTTATTTCTACCCTCTCATTCCACCTACATTCCTTTCTCTAGGTTCACAATTCGTAACTCTTCAATTCTTTGTCCTGTCCCTCCTCTCTTCCAGTTTTCTTTCTCCTTCATCAGTTTGAAGAAGAGTCACAACCCGAAACATCACTTATCCATGTTCTCCAGAGATGCTGCCTGACCTGCTGAGTTACTCCTTCATTTTGTATCTTTTCTTGTGGTGCACACGTCCCAGTTAACAGCAATGTTGCCGAACTAGAGACTGTTGAGAATTTCAAGTTCCGAGACTTAAATATCACCAACAATTTGTTCTGGACTAAATACATTGAAGCTATGGCCAGGAAAGCATACCACACTTCTACTTTCTAAGAAGATTAAGTAAGTTCGGCATGTTTCCAACGGCTCTGATGCACCGTAGAAAGCAAGCTTGATTTGCAACAGCACCGCCCAAGACCGCAAGAAATTGCAGTTATGGATGTAGCCTAATCCATCAAACAAACTAGCACCCCATGACACCAATCGACTCCACCTACACTTCATATTGCTTCAGTAAAGCAGCGAAGATAATCGTGGATGCTTTACGCCTTTGTCATTCACTCTTTTTCCCTCTCCTGAGAGGGAGAAGATTCGAAAGCTTGAAAGCACATACCACCAGATTCAGGAACAGTTTCATCCCCATTGTTATCAGACTACAGAACGATCCTCACATAAGCTAAGGGTATGGTCCAGATCTATTTCATTGCAGCCCTTGCACAATTTTTAAATCTGCACTTTCTCTGTAATTGTAAAACTATAACTCTATTTTCTGAACTCTGGTATTTTTCTCTTTGCCTATTGCACTAGTGTATGGCTTAATTTTACTCTTGTATAGTTTGATTTGGCAAGATAGCACACAAACAAATGCTTTCACTGTATCTCAGTATACATGAAAATAAAGATACCAATAAATGCAAGTCAATCTTTGTTTTCTGCCAAAATTGCCCTAAAGCAAAACACTTCCATAAAAATTTTGTAAAACTTCTTATATGAAAAACAAAACAACCCCGCAGATATTTGAAAGCTAAGAAAACAGTAGAAACTGAGAAAACTGAAGTATTAATATTTGGGACGTACTGATAGCAAGCGAAGATAAACACAAAAACAGAAACAGCATAGCCAAGGACTTCATCTGTTTCAAAGGCATCTCCCTTGGACTACTGAGATGATACCAGGATACCTGTCCTCAGTTTTGGGAGGAAGAAACCTGCTGCTGACATAAAACATGGGGCTGGAATTTTCCTAGGTGAGGTGCAGGAAAATAATGCCTTACTCAGCATAGGAAAAATGCATTCACTCAAATGGCATTGCCTGTCACCCGAATCCCACCTTGTCACATCTACTCCATCAGATTGTTTCTATACCAAACTTGCAATGCATGATCATTCCTTTCATTCTATGCATTGCTGCATATTGTCAGCTATCCATCACCATTATCCTTTTCCAATTTCCTAACCTTCCTGGATAAGTCATCTTCACCAATTGCACTCAGTCTATTAAATGCTGTATCCTGACATCCATCAACAAAGGAAACAGATGTTCGAGCATCCGTTCAGAACATATATTCGCATATACAATGACATATTTCTGGTCTTTGCCTTAACATAGGGGAGAATATCTGAATTGGTCCTCAACCAATCATACTGCTAAAAGCCCTGTCCCACTGTACGAGTTCATTCAAAGAGTTCTCCCGAGTTTGCCCTGATTCGAACTCGGAGATTTACAGTAATGGCCGCTCGCAGGTATTCGAGGCTCTCGTGAACATTGTTCAACATGTTGAAAAATCTTCACGAGTCTTCCCGAGCTTACCGCGTTTCCCGAGTACCTGCCGTTAACGTTACGAGCCGCTAAGAGACGTCCCCGAGCTCCGATGTACCCGCTACATTGAGGTCGGTGGGGGCGCTGCAAGCCGGCGCCCTGTCAGCAGTGTGTCAGTTTTTTTCAACTTTTTAAATCTTTTTAGTATATTTAAATGTATGTTTTTAATGTTTCTTTGTGTGTCTTGTGTGTGGGGGGTGGTGTGGGGGGTAAGGGGGAAACCGTTTTGGTCGCCTCCTCCACGGAGAGACGACTTTTTCCAGGTCGCCTCCCCCGTGGCCTAACATCGAGGTTCGAGCGGCATTTCCTTGAGACGCGCCTGGGGCTTCAGCGGCGGGTGCAGCGTGGACTCTCGGCGTGGAGCGGGCGAGCCCTCGCTGGGGCTCGCCGGACGGGAGCGCTACGTTTCGCTGGCCCGTGGCAGCGGGCAGCCTGAAGCCGCGGTCTGCAGAGCTCCAGCTGGCGCGGCATCCGCAGCCCGGGATCCCTCTTGGGGGACCCGGGAGAGGAAGAAGCTTCCACTCCGACTGCCGGTCCGCGGCCAACTTCTACAGCGGGTGCGGCATGGACTTACCATCGGGAGCGGGATCCCTCGCTGGGGATCCCTGGAGGGGAGCTTCGACTTCGACTGCCGCCCCTGCAGCCTGCGGTGCTTCTGGCTGAGGCGCGAACTTTAAATCACCGACCGCCGGCCTGCGGCCTACACCAACCTGAAGCCGCGGTCTCCGGTGGTGGAGGCACCGATTCAGGACTTACCTTGACTTTCATTCATCTGGACACTCGCAGCGGCGACTGCGGAGGGTTGAGGTCCCGACCACGGGGGAAAATGGAGGAGGACTGGCCAAATTTTGTGCCTTCCACCACAGTGATGAATGCTGTGGTGGATGTTTGTGTTAAATATTTATTGTGTTTTTGTGTGTTCTTTCTCATTGTACCGCTTTTAAATTGAAGAAACAGTATGGAAACAGGCTCTACCGACCACCAAGTCCACGCCGACCATCGATCACCCATTTACACTAGTTCTATGTGTAAGAAGGAACTGCAGATGCTGGTTTAAACCAAAGAAAGACACAAAAAGCTGGAGTAACTCAGCGGGACAGACAGCATCTCTGGAGAGTAGGAATGGGTGACATTTTAGGTCTGAAGAAGAGTCTCGACCCGAAACGTCACCCATTCCTTCTCTCCAGAGATGCTGCCTGTCCCGCTGAGTTACTCCAGCTTTTTGTGTCACACTAGTTCTACCTGACGACTTTATCCCTCTTATCCTGTTATCCCTCTTTCGCATCCACTCCCTACACATCTGGGGCAATTTACAGAGGCCAATTATACTACAAACCTGGGATCTTGGGATGTGGGAGGAAACCAGAGTAACCGGAGGAAATCCACGCGGTCACAGAGAGAACATGCAAACTCTATACAGAGAGCACCCAAGGTCACGATCAATCCTGGGTCTGTGGTGCCATCTTCACAGTGATGTTGCAATATAGAGTTTTAATTCATGGTTATCTTGTCCGAAAAAGCATTCTTCCACTCAGCAGGATCACATAGATCTCATGAGGAATAAATCCTCAGAAGATACAATTCCTTATAAAACGTATTCCTACCGTGGTGTAGATACACTTCAGTCGATCTACTAATGGCATAGAGTTTCACATTTCATAAGTGAACAAGAGCAAATGATGGTGTCAGAGCTTGCAGTGGAGAGTGCATTGAATGGCACGATACTATCCATCCATTGCATAGCTGGACATAAATGTTGTATCCTCACATCCATCAATAAAGGTGTAGATGATATATGCATGTGCCTTTAACATAGTGACCTCATACCTACTAACCACTCCCCATATCACAAGTATAAGTACAACCTCCCCACCCACAGATCGCTCTCTAGTTCCTGTGACAGACCACGTACAGCTAGTGCAATATGTAATGCTCCAGTATGAATAAAGATAGTAAAGTAACGATGCCTCGTTATAGATTCTTTACATGGTGTCAAACCACTTACCTTGCGCCTCCTGTATATCGGTTTATCATTTAATTTTGTCCCAGTTTTTTGTTTCCCCCGCCCTCCCATTTCTTTGTTATGGCCTCTTCTGCCCGTAAGCCTGATGTGCTCGTTTTCGATTTAGACATTGCCCTTCGATGGGATGTATTCAAACGTGACTTTGAACACTATGTCACGATCGCTCATCCTGCCGCCACCGCTGATCTCAAAGCCTCTCTGCTTCTCAACTTGGCTGGTCCCGAGGCCCTGACTCGCTCTGACTTCTTCGTCTACGCTGCTGGAGAATCAGCTCGGGACCCGGTATGTCTGGTGGCTAAGTTTGATGCTATTTGTGATATCCCAACAAACTGCATCTTAGAACGTTTTAAACTGTTCGCGCGGCGTCAGCTCCCTGGGGAAAATGCTGAGAACTATGTCTCTGGGCTGCGCCACCTGGCCAGGCGCTGCCGCCTCCACACGTGGACCCCCGATGAGATTATCAGGGACCTTCTGGTTTACGGTCTCCGCGATGATAAGCTCAGGGCCGAACTTCTGCGCAAGCCGGATCTGACTTTTAACGATGCGATGCATGCCACTCGCTTAGCTGAAGCTGTCACCTCGGCGGTGTCACCGGCTGAACAGGCGATTAACTTTGCCAGCACTCCCAGTCATCTGATGAACACGCCCCGGTCGCGGCCCCCGGGGTCGCTCGCTGCTCGAGGGGGACGTGCCCCGGGGTTCGGTACTGCTCCAGGGAGAGGTACCCGGGAAAGGTGCCCTAATTGCAACTTCACCACTCATCAATACAATGTGTGCCCTGCCTTGGGTAAAACGTGTAATGTCTGCAAGAAATTGAACCATTTTGCTGCGGCCTGTCGCTCCCGTGGGAAGCCTGTCGCTGCTCCGAGGGGAAATTTAAACAACCTTCTGCAATCTGATAGTGAGCTCAGCTCCCAGTGCTATTTCGATGCACAGTCTGTTTCTGCATCCGACTCCTATCAGGGGGAGAACAGCTTGTATACTGTGTTGGGCGCACCTGCTATGATAACGGACCCTTCTGTGCGAGTCACTGTGAACAACTCGACCTTCACTGCTAAGATTGACACGGGGGCGGTTGCGAACGTAATGTCAACATCTCTCTTCAAACAGATAAGGACTAATGAGCAGATTTTTTCTCAGAACTCAACCTTGCATGCCTACGGGGGGGAGATTCTTACTCCTGTGGGCAAGGCCACGCTACGCTGTAAGATACTAGAGACCTCTCGGCCCCTCACCTTCTATCTCCTCGATCAAAAATGCATTCCCCTGCTGGGCATCCGGGCATGCCAGGAAATGGGACTAGTATCCTTCCACCGTGACATCCACCAGGTTCAGGCCCTCATGGACCCGCTGGCCGATTATCCCGACCGCTTTGATGATGAGCTAGGCAAACTACCCTGCAGCTACAAGATTGTAGTGGACCGTAAGATCGATCCAGTGGTCAATGCTCCTCACCGTGTCGCCTTCGCCATGAAGGACAGAGTGGAGTCGACACTACACAGTATGGTACAAATGGGCATCCTAAAGGCGGTCATCGAGCCCACCAGGTGGGTCTCTTCCATGGTTGTTGCTGCGAAAAAGGACATGAGCGAGATACGCATCTGTATCAACCCCAAAGACCTCAACCTGGCCATTAGACGCCCGCACTACCCCATGAGAACGGTAGAAGAAGTCGCTGCACAGGTTGGTCCGGCAACGGTTTTTTCTGTCCTTGATGCCAAAAGCTCCTTCTGGCAGATACCACTGGACGAGCAGTCGTCCATTTTGACAACTTTCGCCACCCCCTACGGGAGGTTTCGGTTCCTCCGGATGCCATTCGGAATCAACTCTGCCAGCGAGGTATTCCAGCGGACAATGGAGCAGTTGTTTTCAGGTCTACCATGCGCCATCATTGTTGACGACATCCTTGTTTACGGCAAGGACGTTGCCGAACACGATGTCAACCTCCGCCAGGTCCTGGACCGGGCCCGGCAAATCAACTTGAAACTTAACCCCAAGAAGTGCCGATTCCGCGTCCCGGAGGTCACCTATGTTGGACATGTATTCACCGCCGAGGGGTTAAAGCCAGACCCGCAAAAAACGGCTGCCATTTCAGGGATGCCTTCTCCTACTAATGTGGCAGGCCTACAACGCTTCCTGGGCTTGGTAAACTACCTGGGGAAGTTCATCCCCGACCTCAGCGAGCTCAGCGCTCCCCTGAGGGATTTGATAAAAAAGGACACGTCCTGGGCTTGGTTCCCCCACCATCAGAAAGCATTCTTAAGTCCAAGCTGATCAGCACCCCCACGCTCAAGTGTTTTGACCTGCAGCGTCCCATTGTCCTCACCTGCGACGCCTCTCAGTTCGGACTCGGTGCCGCCTATCTCCAGGTCCATGACGGCCTACAGCTGCCTGTCTCCTTCGCATCCCGCACCATGACCGTCACCGAACAGCACTACGCGCAGATTGAGAAGGAGCTACTGGCCGTGGTGTTTGCCTGCTCCAAATTCAGAGACTACATCGTGGGCAACACTTTCACCATTGAAACTGACCATCAGCCACTTGTCACCATCCTCAACAAGTCGATCCATGTGGCCTCATCACGCCTACAGCGCATGATGCTGCAGCTCCAGCGCTTCACGTTCACGGTGGTTTATCGTAAGGGCAAGGACATGTTCGTGGCCGACACGTTGTCTCGCGCCCCGCTGTCGTCCACCGTTCGCCACCCATATGAGATGTCTGATCTATTGGTGCTCCAAATGGACATCGTCCCTTCACAGCAGATGAAGTCCCTGGTTGAACACACTACCAATGACCCTGCCCTGCAACAGCTGTCTGCCGTCATCCAGCAGTTGTTTAACCATCCTAGCGCATGAGCCGTGGTCGCCCTGTCACCATTGTATTTGCCTGTCGATTCGGAGGGGAAGGATGTAGATGATATATGCATGTGCCTTTAACATAGTGACCTCATACCTACTAACCACTCCCCATATCACAAGTATAAGTACAACCTCCCCACCCACAGATCGCTCTCTAGTTCCTGTGACAGACCACGTACAGCCAGTGCAATATGTAATGCTCCAGTATGAATAAAGATAGTAAAGTAACGATGCCTCGTTATAGATTCTTTACAAAAGGGAACATGCAATCTACTGACAGCGATTCAAGTATACTCACTACAGTACAAACAGAACAGATCATTCTGCTTCAAGCACAGGGAGAAGGTTATGTCATAGGACATTACAATGATGTCTCCTTGCATGGATGGATTGGCCAACTCCATGGGGTAACCAATCAATAAATTATTGGCATGTCAACTCACACAACAAAATACTACAGACACCGAAGGCCTAAAATATAAATAGAAATTGTAGAAAAAGGTTAGGGAACAGAAATGAACAGTTCATTTTGAAAAGTTCAGTTCATCTTGAAAAGTCACCTTGCCAGATGAGGAATGGGAGGGCACATTTACATGAATCCAAATGGGGAATGGATTTGGAGGGAAACCACACTGGATATTTGGTTACTTGTGGGACTGCTTCAATGATCCTTTCTGCAAACCAAGGTTAAAATGACTACCAGACCCTGTTGCCCCTCGTGAACGCTGGCCATTCATATGCCTTCACTTTATCAGAACAAGCTACCAGCAACTTTTTATATCCTCGAATGGGGTGTTTGCTGAAAAAAAGAGGGAAGAAGGGAATGATAGACTAGCTAGTCTAGCATCAGTAATATCCAATCCAATCCAACTTTATTTGTTAAGCACTTTAAAACAACCAATGTTGACCAAAGTGCTGTACAGAAGACTAAACAAGACATCATAAACAGACAACATAACAGAACATAACATAACAGCTCACATGAGATGCAAAAATTACATATGAAATACAACAATAAATTAATAGGGCAAATGCTAGAGTTTTTTTAAAGTATGTGATAACAGGACACTTAAAAACATCAAATGGATAAGACAAACAGGGGCATATGAAAGGGAAATTGTGTTTAAAGACATGCTGGAGTTTTTGACAATGTAATAAGTCGTATGGATAAGAGAGAACCAATGAATCGACTGAAATCCCATATAAGAGGTTAGTGTGCGAAATTGAAGCACGTGCGATTGGGGTAGTATGCTGGCAGGGCCTCAGAATAAAAGGACACACCTTTACAATGGAGATAAGGAGGAATTTCTTTAGCCAGAGAATGGTGAAATTGTGGAATTCATTGCCACAGAGAGCTGTTCTCTTCTACCGAAACCGCTCCACTATAATTGGATTGACAAGATTATTCATGGCTTAATTAAGGGGCCTGTCCCACTTAAGTGATTTTTTCGGCGACTGTCACAGTCGTAGCAGGTCGCCAAAAAAGCGGCGACTGGACCCCCCCTATGATAATGTCTACGACAAGCTACGACAACCTACCACCTAGTTGACGTCAAGCTATGGCAAGCTACCATCAACCGGCGACCCATTAGGACGTCCACCTACGACCACACCTTCGTCAACCTACGACCACACAGGCGACAACCGAAGTCAACCTACGTCCACCTGCGACAAGCTACAACAAGCAATGACCCTGTCGGCGACAACTGAAGACAATCCAGTCGCTGGTACCTGTCGCCGGTTGACGTAGGTAGTCGCCAATGGAATTCACCGAAGTCAGCAACCGGCGACAACCAACGTCACCTGGTGACAAACTGCGACAGCACCTATGACAGGAGAAGACAAGCTACGTCAAGCCCACAGTCACCAAAAAGTTTTGAACATTTCAAAATCCAGCGGCGACCAGAAAAACGTTACGACTCTTTGGGCGACTTGAGGAGACTACTCACGACCATACAGGCGTCACCCTGCGACTATGTGGCGACAGCCTAGTTGCCTGTAGTTGCCGGAAAAAATCGCCTAAGTGGGACAGGGTCTTCACTCGACTGCAATCACCATATATCCTTCAGCATATCTACAATATCTACAATAGGTCAAAATAACTATTTTTACAATATTTTTTGAAATGGCATAAAACAATGGCACATGTAAACCTTTTCATATCTCCAGTTTCCCTCTCCCCTGACCCTCACTCTGAAGAAGGTCTCAACTCGAAACATCACCTATTCCTTTTCTTCAGAAATGCTGCCTGACCAGCATTTTGTGTCTATCTAGTAAAAATAATACTCCATTTAAAAAACATTAATGACAATCAGCTTTATCATATAACTCTCAGCCTTTGTATTGGTAATGATTTGTCACTGATCAAATGATCAGAAATCCCTTTCAGCTATGTAGCTAAATCTAAAACATGTCTTTGCTGCCTGACACAAATTCCACTCCTTTCCCTGGGAACCATCTGTCGGTAAACTCGATGATGTGAAACATTCGATGTTGGATTTGACCCTGAGATCAGACCAAAAATCTGCACTTTCACAGGACTAACTTCTTTCGCCACTTGGACACCTTCGGATAAAACCCGATTCAGCTAGAGAACCCTTAATTCACCCGTTTACTTCTTGTCTGTGTAATCTCACAAGTATTTATTTTGTTGTAATCAGCCAACCAGCAACATAACCGTTTAAAGGTTTTCAGATTGATCAAGATTTATCAGATATACTCACTTCTACCAATCTTAGATGTTCCAGTAGGATCCACTTTAGATAGTCTGATCTTACTCCATTTCTAAAAATCATTGTTGTTGATGGGAATTACATCTATTTTACACACTATCTTCCTTCTTTTCACTTGTGATTAATCAGAATGGCATCAATTCCCTTAGCAACAAATGGAATGTGGCACCCGAGGGAGTGTTGAGAAGACAAAGGAATTTCAGGATCTTCTAAGATAATTGAGTAGTCATCCTTATTTTCTACGAGTAGGCTTTAGTCGACCTTGCAACAAACATGGGCAGACATGGGGTTATATTGCAAGTTTACTATTTGGAAGTGAAACATCAGCTTTTCAAGATATAAACTACCTGATTTTCATTTTCATTAAATAGTTTTAATAGGCATTATGCACCAATTTGCAAATGTAAGAGGTTTTTGACCAAGGAAAAGGTAGAATTCACTATTAGGGCTCAATTTAATCATGATTTTGAATTACCAAGAAGTCTTCGGAGCTGCTGGTATGGGTGAAGTTGGCCACAAGCAGCCTGTTAACCTTAATTTAAGTAAGTTTGCAATAAAGTAAACAGACAGAGATTAACCTTTACCGTGTTAAAACAAACCATAAACACTCTGAAAGTTTCGGTTCCATATTTATGGATTATTAGTACCCAATTAATGAGACTATCTACTGGACAGAAAAGGTGCAAGGTCAGTTTAGTTCACTGATGTGTACTGGAGCAAACAAAATAATGTTTATATAAAAGAAACACTACACTTGAAAGAGCATTCCTTCATTCTCAGACAGAAAAGTCACATTTGCAATTTGGAAAAGTACTTCAAGCTTAACTCAGCAATATTGCAGCCATTCTTTTGGTGAAGTATAATCTCTTTCAACTACTACATTTTTTCCCCCATCTTCTAATTCTTTATTCATTATTTTTCCTCACTATGAATAGTCTCAACACTTTTTTTCTGTTTTGATTTTTGTGCATACACAACCAAACATTGGATCCAATGTTCTCACTATTCATATGCACATCATCATGCATAAATGTGATTTGACCAGAGAAAGACTGCTTAATCAAAAATATGCTCATAGCAAAATTGCCCTGGTATAGGGTTCAGCTGACACCAGCATCTCCTTTAAACTTTTCTCCTCTCACCTTAAAGCTATGTTCCTCAAGTATTTGATTTTTCCATCCTGGGAAAAAAGGTTGTGACTGTCTATCCCATCTATGCATAGAGTCAGAGTCATACAGTGTGGAAATAGGCCCTTCGATCCAACTTGATGACATCGACCAACATGTCCCATCTACACTAAAGATGGACACAAAATGCTGGAGTAACTCAGCGGGACCGGCAGCATCTCTGGAGAGAAGGAATGGGTGACGTTTTGGGTCGCTAGTCCCACCTGTCTACCTCTAAACCTCTCCTATCCAAATGTTTCTTAAACGTTGTGATAGTACTTGCCTCAACTACCTCCTCCGGCAGCTCATTTCATGCCTCACCATCCTTTGCGTGAAAAAGTTAGCCTTCAGGTTCCTATAAAATCTTCCCCCCCTCACCCCCCCTCACCTTACACCTATGTCCTCTGGTTCTCCATTCCCCTACGCTGGACAAGGGACTGTGCGTTTACCCAATCTATTCCTCTCTTGATTTTGTACACCTCCATAAGATCACCCCTCATCCTCTTGAACTCCAATGAATAGAGTCCCAGCCTGCTCAACCACTCCCTATAGATCAGGCCCTCGAGTCCTTTCAACATATTTATAAATCTTCTTTGCACCCTTTCCTGCTTGACAACATATTTCCTATAACATGGTGCCCAGAACTGAACATAATACTCTAAATGCAGCCTCACCAACATCTTATATATCTGTAACATGACCTCTCAACTTCCATACTCAGTATTCTGCTGATGAAGCCAATGTGCTAAATGCCTTTATGCACCTGCACTCCTAGATCCATCTGCTCTGCAACTGTCCAGAACCCTTACATTCACTGTGTAGGTCCTGCTCATGTTAGTCTTTCCAAAATGCAACACCTCACAATTCTCAGTATTAAATTCCATTAAATATTCCTCAACTCACCTGCCCAACCGATCAAGCTCCTTCTGCATTTTTGACAACCATCACGATCTACAATACCACTCATTTTTGTGTCATCTCAACGTCATGCCTTTGATGACTTTATATACTTCGATCAAGTTTCTCCGCAGCCTCCGACATTCCAGAGAAATGGAATCCTATATTTGCTGTTGACATCCTAATCCCACTTCAGCGTGACATCACGCTTGCTCCATTAGTAACCTTTCTAGCCGAGGGGTGGCAGCATCTACAGCAATTCTCACAATGAAAGATGTCTTTTGCCCCTTAGAGAGACTGTATGTCAAAAGTGCTTGTGTTCAAAGTCATCTAAGAAAAAGAAAGCAAAATCTGAGACTACGTATTTCAGTGCCTTTCATAGCTCCATCCCCCAGGTCCAATCTCTCCCGACCTATGTCCAAGATACCTCACATGCCCTTTGGCTCTTTAATGACTTCCGCTTTAGGAGCTGCCACTACCTCATCTTTACTATGGACGTTCAGTCACTCTACACCTGTATCCGAAACCAGGAAGGCCTTAAAGCCCTCCGTTTCTTCCTCGACCGCAGAACCATCCAATTTCTACTAACACTCTACTCTGCCTAGCACTGGACTTGGGGGAAGTGGGAGGAGTCAAAGGAGAAGTTTGTAGAATACATTGAACAATCCCTGTTCCAGGCGTACATCGGTGCTACCTTCTGCACAACTCATGGACTTCATCAACTTCACCACCAATTTTCATCTGCACTCAAATTTATTTGGACAAGAAATAGACTATTGATTGACGCCTATTACAAACCCACTGACTCCCACAACTATCATGACTACACTTCTTCCCACCCTGCTTCTTGCAAAGACTCTATCCCCTACTCCCAATTCCTCAGTTTATGCCGCATCTGCACCCAAGGTGAGGTGTTCCATACTAGAACATCTGAGATGTCCTCATTCTTTAGGGAATGGGGATTCCCCTCGCCCATCATAGATGAAGCCCTCACCCGTGTCTCTTCGGTACCCCACAGCTCTGCCCTTGCTCCCCCTCCCCCTAGTCGCAACAGAGACAGAGTCGCCCTAGTCCTTACCTTCCACCCCATCAGCCGTTACATCCAATACATAACCCTCCGAAATTTCTACCACTAGCCGCATTTTCCCATCTCCACCCCTTTCCGCCTTCCACAGAGGCCGTTCCCTCCGTAACTCACTGGTTAACTCATCCCTTCCCATCCAAACCACCCTTTCCCCAGGTACCTTCCCCTGCAACTGCAGAAGATGCAACACCTGTGTTATCAGGGGAACAGGTTCAAGGATCTGACTAGAACAGAAAAAGGCTCACTCGTCTGTTTAGTTGCAAATCAGGTAAGAGAGGACAAAAACAATACTTATCTCGGTCTGCACGGGGACCAGTTTTACAGCAGCACACCTCTCTCCATCTCTCTCTGCCTCCGACCGCGTCGCTGATCGCGACTCAGCCCGTCACAGACAGTTCGGGAAAATTCGGGACAGTTCACAGACAGTTCGGGAAAATTATTGTATAACAACCTGTCGCTATACCTCCTCCCTCGACTCTGTCCAGGATCCCGACAGTCCATTCAGGTTAGGCAGAGGTTCACACCTCCTCCAACCTCATCCACTAAATCCGTTGTTCAAGATGTGGACTCTTATACATCGGCGAGACCAAATGCAGACTGGGCGATCGTTTCGCGGAACACCTTCGCTCAGACCGCGTGAGCCAACCTGATCTCCCGGTTGCTGGACATTTTAATTCTCCCTCCCATTCCTACACAGACCTTTCTGTCCTCGGTCTCCTCCATTGTCAGAATGTGGCTAAACGCAGATTGGAGGAACAGCATCTCATATTTCATTTGGGCAGCTTACAGCCCAGTGGTATGAATATTGATTTCTCTCACCAGGTAGCCCCGGCATTCCCTCTCTCTCTATCCCACCCCCACCCAAGTCGCTCGAGCTTCTCATTTTCACCCTACAAACAGCTTACAATGGCCTGTTTCCTTTATCATCATTGCTTTTTTGCATATCTTTCGTTCATTGTTCTTTATGTCTCCACATCACCATCTATATCTCTCGTTTCCCTTACCCCTAACTAGTCTGAAGGGTCTCGACCCAAAACGTCACAAATTCCTTCTCTCCAGAGATGCTGCCTGTCCCGCTGAGTTACTCCAGCTTTTTGTGTCTATCTTCGGTTTAAACCAGCATCTGCTGTTCCTTCCGACATGTGCCCATCATAATGTCCCCTCTGCTATCTCATTGGTGGAAGACTGCACTCACCACGTTAGCACAGATCTGCTCGATGTCCCATGAGCAGCTCTTGCCCTAGATAGATTGTGGTGGGAGGAGACTGGGTGTTATTGTACAATAAAACATTCATGACATGAACCTGTACACCAGGGTACTGGGTAGATGAAAATCCATCATTCCCGTAGTTCTCCATCATTTCACCCTCCAGCCCGCAGGTGAGCCAGATTAGAGAATCCTGATCACAGATGTCTAGTCGCTGGCCTTTGTTCTTAATCTTCGAATCTATTCTCCTAGCAATCCGAGTAGAACAATGTTCACCATGAAGTAGGAGTTAGTGGGGTGGAAGGAGTGGGATAAGATGAAACATAGATACATAGACAATAGGTGCAGGAGTAGGGCATTCGGCCCTTTGCGCCAGCACCGCCATTCGATGTGATCATGTCTGATCATCCCATATCAGTACCCCGTTCCTGCCTTCTCCCCATACCCCTTGATTCCGCTAGCCCTAAGAGCTCTATCTAACTCTCTCTTTAATGCATCCAGTGAATCGGCCTCCACTACCTTCTGAGGCAGAGAATTCCACAAATTCACAACTCTCTGTGTGAAAATGTTTTTCCTCATCTCAGTTCTATATGGCCTACCCCTTATTTTTAAACTGTGGCCCCTGGTTCTGGACTCCCCCAACATCGGGAACATGTTTCCTGCATCTAGCGTGTCCAATCCCTTAATAATTTTATGTTTCCATAAGATCCCCTCTCATCCTTCTAAATTCCAGTGAATACAAGCCCAGTCGCACCATACCTTCATCATATGACAGTCCCGCCATCCCGGGAATTAACATCGTGAACCTATGCTGCACTTCCTCAATAGCAAGAATATCTTTCCTCAAATTAGGAGGACAAAACTGCACACAATACTCCAGGTGTGGTCCCACCAGGGCCCTGTACAACTGCAGAAGGACATCTTTGCCCCTATACTCCGCTCGTTATGAAGGCCAACATGCCATTAGCTTTCTTCACTGCCTGTTGTACCTGCATGCTTACTCTCAGTGACTGATGTATAAGGACACACAGGTCTCGTTGTACTTCCCCTTTTCCTAACCTGACACCATTCAGATAATAATCTGCCTTCCTGTTCTTGCCACCAAAGTGGATAACCTCACATTTATCCACATTATACTGCATCTGCCCACTCACCCAACCTGTCCAAGTCACCCTGCATCCTCTTCACAGTTCACACTGCCACTCACCTTTGTGTCATCTGCAAATTTGCTAATGTTACTTTTAATTCCTTCATCTAAATCCCAGCACCGAGCCTTGCGGAACCCCACTAGTCACTGTCTGCCATTGGGAATGGACCTGTTAACCCCTGCTCTTTGTTTCCTGTCTGCCAACCAATTTTCTAACCATGTCAATAACTACCCCCTGAGACGGACGGAGCTCCGTTTCCTGTACAGGAGAAATGAATTCGCACATGCCATTTCTCTGCCCCTGTGGTTGGGTAATGTGCCCACATCCAACAGCAATCTCTAATCACAGAGAATAGCTCGCTGCTCATACACAGCATCCCTCTGATTTTGTTGGTCGTTGACTTCCTAATGAGCATCTTGCTCATAAATGACATGTCATTGCATTACAGGAACAGCCATCTGCTTCCACATGGAATTTAATTCACTGAAAATACCGAGGCCTATTCCAAAACAAAAGCTGCAGTCAAAAGATTTTTATGCTGATCCAGCAGCATTAAGGAAGTCTACAGGTAACTGAATTAAAAGGTAATCAGTGATGATAATTAAGGCGAGCATACCTGGCAGACTGTATATCGAAGTATAGTAGAATTGTGATGGAGGCTTGGTGATCCGCTAGTCCATAAGGTATAGAATAGCCTCAGTATGGGAGAGATGCTGAACTAACAAGGGCTCTTCCGTGTTGTTGCCCTCCGTCTTATTGCTAGCTACCTTTGTTTAAATGAACAAGGATAAGGATGTTCAATAGTTTTCCATTCTCCTGCTTTTGGATCACAATCTCTTGATGGAGGGGATATAAGATTGATATGTGCTAAAGTGTGTTTGTTGAATTTGCTCAGTTTATGGCGGTTTCTAATCCTGGAGGACTACTATGGCTATTGCATGGTAAACTTCTTAAATAACAGCCTTATCAGGTCCTTTGAGCCATTGGTGCACAGGAGCTTACTTCTTGGAACGAATCTGTGGCACCACGACTCTAATGTCCTTGCGAGAAAATAGTAAGGTCTCACCTTTTCTCACGAGACCTCTCTCTCCTCCATGGCAGTAAAAATACAAAGATGCTTTCTGGCACCAAAATTAGTGTGCCTTGTGTAATGATATCTTTCCATCGGTGCACAGCAAGATGTTTCAAGTTTGATTAAAGTTAGGCTTGGTCTCATCTGTAACTAACAGTGGAAATCATTGTGGGGGGATGTTTTTTGTATGTAATTGTTTGTAATTGTATTTGTTAGTCTGTGTTCAAGATGGCGGTCGGAGGGGAGAGTGGACGCTGGCGTTAAATTGCCGCTGCTCTCTCCTCAAATTGTGCTGATTTTCTTTTTTTGTGTTTTTGGAAGGAATTCTGTCCCTGATTTATGTATTGGTCTTTATAACCTATTTTTTTTAATTCTGATTATATGTTTCCTATAAATCTCTGTAAGGTGTCCTTGAGACCTCGGTATAAGGCGCCCGTAAATAAAATCCATTATTATTATTATTATGATGCTCCCGTTTAACACATTTAATTGTGTGCGTAGACTGTCAGTGCTCTGATGCATTTTTGGTGATTTTACTCATTTCTTGTGGGTGATCTAGTACTAGTGATTCTGTGAGTATTCGTACTACACACGGGTACATATTTTGTGCCACAGAAAAGGTAAATGCAGTTCCTAGTGGCTGAAATCTATTCACACTACTCAGGATTCAACGTCCAGTGGAAATATATTTAGAATTAATGCAAAGCCGGTTCCTTAAAATTTCAGAACAAAAATGGACCTTAGGTTTGAACAAACATTACAGAACATACTGAGAAATAAATTTAATAATATGCCTGCCATTTAAATAACTTGCAATTCTATCTGAAATAAATTCTAGCATAACATTGGTGCCAATGAATTCTTCCTGTTTCCATTTTAAACTGTCTGGAAATTATTTTTTTACCAAATTAAGAAATGCATATACTACAGGTGCTCCCTGACTTACGTAAGTGTTACGTTCCATAAACCCTACGTAAATCAGATTTTACACAAGGCGGAATCACCTTAAAACTTGGTAGAAACAAAGAACTGCAGATGCCGGTTAACACACAAAATACCAGAGTTACTCAGCAGGTCAGGCAGCATCCCTGTAGAATATGAATATGTGACAGGTCAGGACCCTTCTTCAGACTGATTCAGTCTGCTGAGTTACTCCAGTACTTAGTGTTGTTGCACCTTAAACCTAGGCGCTGATGGCACTGGTCTGCACCAGCGAGCCCTTCTTCACCAGCTGTTGCACAATCTTTCTTTCTTTCTTTTAAAATCTTTTTATTCGGTTTTTTTTAAACCCCCCAAAAAAAAAGATAAACATAACAATGATATTGCTACATAGGGATCAGGATTACATTAATAACAGGTATAACCTAAATATGAGTCCAGTGTCAAAATACACATTGAGTATGGACCTCCTGGTCTCTATGTAAATATAGTTAAGTGTTTAAAAGAGAACTTGTATATATAAAAACAAAAAGACAAAAAGATAAAAACAAAAAAAAACAAAAAAAAGAGAAAAAAGAGAAAAACAAAACCCCCCTGAACTAGAAAAAAAAAGAAAAACAGAATCTGGGCTGCAAAGAATTTCAACAATTTAAGTCCCTGTTTGTCGTCAAGTCCGTTTCACCGTATAAAGATAAAATAATTATTATAACAGTTGGAGAGGGGACAATTTATGTCGTGTGAAAATGTTGAATAAAGCTTCCCCAAGTCCTATCAAATTTAACCAAGGGTTCAACAATGTCACTCCTAATTTTTTCTAAATTTAAACATGATATTGTTTCAGAGTACCAATGGAGTGTGGTCGGAGGATTAGAGTCTTTCCATTTAAATAAAATAGATCTTCTGGCAATTAATGAGGGAAAAGCAATCAGCCGATGGGCAGAACGGGACAGATGAGTAGAATCTAACATTGGTAACCCAAAAATTGCAGTGATAGGATGAGGTTGTAAATCTATACCTAAAACTACAGAAATAGTATCAAAAATGTATTTCCAATATTTTTCCAAAAGTGGGCAGGACCAAAACATATGAGTCAATGAGGCCACTTCAGAATTACATCTGTCACAGGTAGGATTTATATGACCATAAAAACGAGCTAATTTATCTTTTGACATATGAGCTCTGGGAACCACCTTGAATTGTATCAGAGCATGTCTTGTACACATTGAGGAAGTATTAACTAATTGAAGAATCCTCTCCCATTTCTCTATAGGTAGAGAAATTTGGAGTTCTCTTTCCCAGTCATTCTTAATTTTATCAAATGTATCTATTTGTAATTTCAAAATCAATTCATAAATAGTCGTTATTAAACCTTTCTGATAAGGGTTCAAATGTAAAAATTTTTGGTTTGATGTGGTAACGGAAAAAAGGGTAGAGTAGCCTTCAAAAAATGTCTAATTTGCAAATATCTAAAGAAATGTGAGTTAGGTAGATTATATGTATTGGAGAGTTGTTCAAAAGACATAAAACAACCATCCAAAAACAAATCACGAAAAGCTGCTAATCCCTTCCTCTTCCATAACAGAAAGACTTGATCAGTACTAGAAGGTTGGAAGAAAACATTAGATATGATAGGACTCGATAAGATAAAATCATTCAATCCAAAAAACTTACCAAATTGAAACCATATTCGGAATGTATGTCTTATTATTGGGTTAGTCGTATATTTATTCAATCTCGTAATTGTAAAAGGTAACGAGGCCCCTAGAATAGAAGCCAATGATAGCCCTTGCTTAGAATCACGTTCAAGATTTATCCATGCTGGGCATTGGGTATCTTCTAAATCTTTTGTCCAAAACGTTAGATAGCGAGCATTAACTGCCCAATAGTAAAATCTAAGGTTCGGCAGTGCCAAACCACCGTCTTTTTTTGATTTCTTTAAGTATTTTTTACTTAGTCTGGGATTTTTATTCTGCCATATATATGAAGACATTTTGGAGTCAATAATATCAAAGAAAGATTTAGCAATAAAAATTGGTATCGTCTGAAATAAATACAAAAATTTAGGTAGGATAAACATTTAAATAGCATTGATTTGGCCAATTAAAGATAAGGACATTGGTGACCATTTAGTAAACTGTTGTTTGATATGGTCAATTAGAGGTGTAAAATTGGCTTTAAATAGATCCTTGTATTTCTTGGTAATCTTAATGCCTAAATAAGTAAAACATTCGGTAGTCAATCTAAATGGAAACTGTCCATAATTCTAAATTAGATTGTTTAATGGAAAATGCTCACTCTTACTAAGATTTAGTTTATAACGAGAAAAACTACTAAATTGATTAAGTAGTACTACTATTGCCGGAATAGACTTCACTGGGTTAGGGATGAATAATAACAGATCATCTGCATAGAGAGATAGCTTATGTGTCTTATTCCCACGGACAATACCAAAAATATTAGGGGATTCCTTAATAGCAGTGGCCAAAGGTTCCAAAGCGATATCAAACAGCAAAGGATTTAAAGGACAGCTCTGTCTAGTACCGCGAAAGAGCCTGAAAAAAGGGGATCTCTGATTATTGGTAAGTACAGAAGCCTGAGGTATATGATATATCAGCTTGATCCAAGAGATAAATTTTGGACCAATCTTAAATTTTTCAAGTGTATTGAATAAGTATTCCCATTCTACCTATCAAATGCCTTCTCAGCATCAAGTGAAATGACACATTCTGGAGTTTTATTTGAAGCTGTATATACGATATTCATTAATCTCCTAACGTTAAAGTATGAGTAACGATTTTTAATAAAACCTGTCTGATCTTCAGAAATAATTTACGGTAAAATATTTTCCAATCTCATAGCTAATATTTTGGAAAGAATTTTGGAATCTACATTTAACAGTGATATAGGTCTATATGATGTCACTTCAGTCGGGTCTTTGTCATTTTTAAGAATTAAAGAAATAGATGCTTCATAAAAGGATTGTGGTAATCTATTCATTAAAAAGGCTTCTTTAAAAACCTTGCATAGCCAGGGGGACAGTAAACTTGAAAAATACTTTAAAAATTCCACTGTAAACCCATCTAAACCGGGAGCTTTACCAGAATTCATCGAGAGGATTGCTTTCTGAATTTCTTCCTCTGTGATGGGTTCATCTAACAACAGAGACTCATTATGTGGTAAATTTGGCAAGTTCAGTTTCTTTAAAAACTCATGCATTATATTGGAATCAGTAGGAAATTCTGATTGGTATAGGGAGGTATAAAATTCCTGAAAGGATTTATTAATTTCACCATGGTCTACTGTCAATGTACCATCCCGTTTACTCACTTTAATAATCTGACGTTTGGCTGACACAGCTTTCAACTGATTGGCGAGTAATTTACCAGATTTATCGCCATGTGTATAAAATTGACTTTTGGTTTTAAGTAGCTGATTCTCAATCGGTGATACTAATAACAAATCATGTCTCAAATGAAGTTCAACTCTATTCTTATAGAGCTCTAGACTAGGAGCTTTTGAATAGTTTTTATCAATTACTTTAATGTCATCAGCCAATATACGTATTTCATGTTGAGTTTTTTTTTTAAATCCCGTGGAGTATGAAATAATTTGTCCACGAATATATGCACCATCTGATTGAATTGACTGTTGTTGAGTTTCACTTTTTAGCCCCCGGCCGTTAACGCTTTCTTCAGGCCACCATCACCAACAGGATGCGCTCGGTCACCGTTGGGCTCCCTCCCCTCTCACCAGCTATCATTTCTTCCTGGCGGCCTTCGCTTTATTCCACCTTGGAATATGTTGGCGACTCCAGTGGAGAAGGCGGCGGTGGAGGGAGGAGCTGTGGAGCAGACAAAGCGATGGCTGACAGGATAAATGCAGCTGGTGAGAGGGGAGGGAGCCCCATGGTGATCAAATGCATCCTGTCGATGGCCTGAAAAAAGCACTGTCGAACAGGGCCTATAAAGTGAGCTGCAACCACCGCAGCGTCAACCGAGCAGTGCGGCAGCTGGTGAAGAAGTCTTGCTGATACACATTGTGAAAGATGTTGGCGACTCAGCTGGGAGTTGTTCCCCACAGTCTCCCTTGTTCTCACTCTCTTACCCAGTGTCGCAGCGGCATCAGCTGAAACTTGAAGAGCAGCGAGCCTTGACGATGTTTTTATATCTCTGAAGCGAACGGAAAGCCCTTGTCATTCTCCCGTTGCAATATCACAGGTCATTCAGGAAACAGGAGCGTCTATTTCGTAATTGTTTATGTATAATTGATTACGTGAGGTAACCCGTCTATTAAATCGGGTAGTGCCTGTATTTGCAGGATAGGCATTCCACAATTTTTGAGTGATTTAGATTTAAAAATCTCGAGGAATACCAAAGGATTGCTGGATTTGGCTCAAAGCTAATCTTCAATGAAGTAGTAAGTTAACTTGTGCATGAAGGAACTGCAGATGGTGGTTCAAACCAAAGATAGACACAAAATACTGGAGTAACTTAGCAGGACAGGCAGCTTCTCTGGAGAGAAGGAATGGGTTCATCAGTCTGAAGAAGGGTCTCGACCCGAAACGTCACCCATTCCTTCTCTCCAGTGATGCTGCCTGTCCCGCTGAGTTACTCCAGCATTTTGTGTCTATCTTAGTAAGTTAACTTGTTATAAACCAGCATAAAGCACAACTTTATTTGTCGTCAGTGGCCAGGTTCAGCTCCAACTCGATCATCAAGTTTGCTGATGACACTGTGGTGGTGGGCCTGATCTCAGACAACGATGAGAAGGCCTACCGGGAGGATGTGGCTGATCTGGCACTCTGGTGTCAGGATAACAGCCTCCTCTTGAACATCAAAAAAACTAAGGAGCTGATCGTGGACTTTAGGAGGGCACATCATCCGAGGACGTACACACCATTGAGGATAAATGGGGATACTGTGGATAGGGTGAGCTGTTTTACATACCTGGGAGTCCACATCTCTGAGGATATGACATGGACATCACACGCTGCAGCACTCGTGAGTAAGGCAAGGCAGCGCCTTTACCACCTCAGGCAATTGAGGAAATTCAGAGTGTCTCCGAAGATCCTCCAGTGCTTTTACTCAGCGGCTGTGGAAAGTATCTTGTCCGGAAATATTACAATCTGGTTTAGGAATTGCTCTGCCCAGGACAAGAAGGCTCTGCAGAGAGTAGTTCAGCCGAACGCACAATGGAAACTACACTCGCTCCTCTGCAGGAACTATACATCAGGAAGTGCAACTCCAGAGCCAATAAGATCATGGGAGACCCCTTCCACCCCTGCAACGGACTGTTCCAGCTGCTACGGTCAGGCAAACGCCTCCGTTGCCATGCTGTGAGAACAGAGAGGTTGAGAAGGAGTTTCTTCCCAGAGGCCATTAGGACTGTAAACTCCTATCTGACCAGGGACTAACTTTACTGTACCACTCTCTACTGTTTTTAAAAAATTGCTGTGTTTTTTTCCCCACTGTGTTTTTCCCTCTTTTTCCTTCCGCCCACAACATTTAATATGTAAAAGAACACGTGATTCTGTTCCATTCTGTTTGTAGTTTGTTTGTTTGGGGTTTTTTTTTGCACAAAGTCCGCGAGCATTGCCACTTTTCATTTCACTGCACATCTCGTATGTGTATGTGACAAATAAACTTGACTTGACTTGACTTTATACCTTATACCAACAGTCTGTTGGTGAACTGGCTGTAGTCGTTGCATTTTGCTTATTATTGCATAATAAAAGCAGTTATCAGTTTTCATTATTAGTAAATTAACATGATGCTCTCTGCTCAAAGAGAGATGGTTTGAAAATATAACTGTGGTAGTCTGGCTGCTTTATCAATGCATTTCCTGACGCCCGCAATGGCTGCCTCGCCAACAGTCCTTTCCCTTCTTTGTTGTTTTTTTGGAAATATTAAATGTATGTTTTAGTGTTCTTTAGCTTTTTTTATGTGGGGGTGGAGGGGTGTGGGGTTTGGGGAAAACTATTTTTAATCTCTTACTTCGACGGAGATGCGATTTGTTTCTGTATCGTATCGTTCCATATCGTATCTCTGTCCGCACTGCGGCCTAACATCGTGGAGTTGGCGGCCTCTGCTGGGGACCGACTTCGGGAGCTCCAACCGCGGGAACCTACGGACTTAACATCGACGAGCTGGCGATCCATGTCGGGGATCGACCTTGGAGCTCCAACTGCGGGTGCCTGCGGACTTTAACATCGTGGAGCTCGCTGGTTAGAGACCGACTTTGGGAGCTCCAACCGCAGGAGCTTCGACCACCCCGATGCGGGAGCTTCGATTACCCCGACGCAGAGGCTTCGATCGCCGGCTGCGGGAGCTTCAATCGCCCCGACTGGGAATGGTTCAACTGCCCCGAGCGCGGGTGAAAAAAGAGGAAGATTAGACTTTATTGCCTTCCATCACAGTGAGGAATGTGGGAAATCCGCTGTAGTGGATGTCTACTTTAACTTCTATGTAGTTGTGTGACTTGTTGCTTTTTTTAGTATGGCACTATGGTAATTTGAGTTTCACTGTACCTTAATTGGTACACGTGACAATAAACAGACCTTTGAACCTTTGAACCTAACCTTTCCAAATTTGCTTTCTCTTTTAAAACTTTTGGCAAAAGTTCACATATGTGAAAGCAATTTTTCATAGGCAAATCTTTGTGATGCGTTGCAATTTTCCTGCTACATTAAATGCACTTAAAAACAAGGATGTTTCTGGTTTTAGATAATAGGACAATGTTCTTCACATGAGGAATGAAGACAAGCGAAAGTTGGTAAGACTATTCTTTAATTTTTTGCTCACAACATTATCAGCTCATAATCCTGAAAACCAGCAATTACCATACTCCGACCACCATTACATAATTCCCGTTTACTTAATCAGAATGGATCAATGTATGGAATGGTTAAAGGTGCCATGAATAGGTTATTTGCATCATAAATCAATCATTCTAAGAATGAAAAGTATTCTGACTAAAGGAATTAGAAAAAATGTCGCAAAATTACACACGCCTACATTCTTTTGGTGAAACTCCAGAAATTGAGCTCATTTTCAAGTCCACCACAACTTTTTTCCCAGACCCATACAAGTACCAATGTAAAAGTTCATTAATTGAGGCAATATAGTTGTTCCTAAATGTAGAATTCTGAAAGATACTTTCTGGTTTAACTTCACTGCCGCTCTGAATACCCTTCAACAACTTCCGAATGATAGACTGAAGGCTACCAATTGGCTCTGTAGTTTAATGTCCAGCACTGCCATTAAATTGTGTGGGTCAACACAAGGGAGTAGTGCTCTGCATATATGCAACCAATATCCTCAAGTCCAAATAACTGTCCAAATAGAAATCTGTTTCTAATGGTCAGTGTAAAAACAAAACAGATGAAACTGTTCTACGAAAGTATAAGGCAATGAAATGCAAACATAAAAATGTTTTGATATTTACAAAAAAATCTAACAGTAAAAAAATGCTTTTCTGTGCAAATAGCACCAGGCGAAGACAGCAATGATGTAATTTAAAATAACTAGAAAGGGTAACATTGTAATGCAGACAATGATTTGAGCGTGATCGCTTTAGATTTTAATATAATAGGATTAAAGAGTAAAGAGCCAGTGAAATGTCACACAGATGACAGAACTCTAATAGATTTTTTTGCTGTCATAAAATAAGGATTGCTCCATATAAACCTGCAAGAGTAATATATCACCTGGCAACTACCACAAGCAACACAAAGTTACTAGAGAAACAGGATACGTTAGTTTGTTAATGATTAAGCATAGGAGGTAAGCTGAAGTATAATTAAGAGGAGCATTTGACTGAAACCCTTCTTAAAGCAGATTATGCAAATTAATCAACATACAAACTGAATTGACAATTTCAAATACATGCAAATACCTCTGATTTATTGTATACAAATTAATTGCATTTCTATAATTTCAAGCTTTATGATTGCTTCTAGCTGATAAAATGTTGTTCCCTGAGCAAATGTGGAGAAAGCTTACGTTCTCAAAAGCATGAAAATAAGAAAGAATAGCTTCACTGTTAACCATGATTATTGTCTTCCATTGCTTTATGCAAGATTAAATAGCTTACCACATTTTCACCCAATCTCAAAGTGTAGGTAGGTTATATTACACTGTCCATAAATTGCTACATTTATTTTGTCATTGCGTTTGTGAACGTTGGTGAACTGAGATTTACTTTTAAAAGAGCTGAAGATGGTCACACTGCTTAAGTTTTAGCTCCCCTGTCATTCTTAAATGGAAACCTTCCTTACATTCCAGAAACCAGTTTGGCTTACTTTAAAAAAAATCTTTAAATTCGTGCCAATTAAAAGTTTTTAACATCTGATATTCTACATAAATATCCTCAGCACAGCATGAATATGTCAAGGACTTTCAGAAAAAAATTGTATTGCACGTACTTACTTTGTGAAAGTAACTATGAGGGATGAATGAAAATGCAATTAAAATAACGCTGTACTGGTTTAAATTCTTTAATCATTTGATATTTTTATCAACCTGTCATAAAATAAAAGGGGTAGAAATTCAAGACATTTATTTTGGTTAATGCTATTCAGTATAGCTATATTTCCTTCACTACATTCAATTTAAAACAGAATTAAGTAATTTTGTAAACTATTATATTTAAATTTATAAATCATTTAAAAACATGTTGGTACATATGGCTATTAAAATTAATATGGCTATTTGACATATGTCAAATATTAATAAAGAGAACTAAAATTAGAAGACTTGCCTTTAAAAAAAATAAATGATCCACCAGGTAAATGATTATGACCAAACCCTCTTGTGATGGGGAAGATAATACAAATTAAACACTCTCAATGCCTACAGTCAGCCGCAAAGAAAAGTAACATTAATGATTAACATCACTAAAAGCCTTTAGTTTTGTATAGCAGTAACTATCATGTAAGCATGTATCATTCTTTGGCTACTTGTAGGGAAATGAAGAAAAGCCAGAGAGCAAACACAGGTGCTGCAGATTTGGAGCTGCTGTCAGGGACAACTGCACTGGCCTCAAACTATGGCATCTGAAATGTCTTGTTCCCTCTTCCATTATTGATATATTTCTTAATTTAACTGCGACTTTGTAGAAAGACAGTAATTTATTTTACCATATTATCTCACAATGAAGAGTGTGCCCACATGGAGATTTATGTCATTACAATGAGCAGAGCACTATTTGTTATTAATACATTTTATTCTCTTGTTGGTGTTCCTTTTCTCCTTGTTTTGACTATGCAATTTGATTATTGCTGTTACATAAATGCTCTTATAATGAAGGTAGACACAAAATGCTGGAGTAACTCAGTGGGACAGGCAGCGTCTCTGGAGAGAAGGAATGGGTGACGTTTCAGGTCGAGACCCTTCTTCAGACTGGTATCTCCAAGCATTTCCTCTTATTCTATTTTCCAGATCCACCGGGTGGCGCCAGTAATGGCTGCCACACCAACAGTCTGTCTGTCCTTTCCTTCTTTGTGTTTAAATAGTATGTGTTAAATGTATGTTTTTAGTATTCTTCAGCTTGTTTTAAGTGGGGGGTGGGGGGAGGGGATTGGGGGAAACTTTTTCCAATCTCTTACTTCGACAGAGATGCAATTTTGTCCGTACCGTATCCCCATCCGCACTGCGGCCTAACATCGAGGAGTTGGCGGCCTTTGCTGGAGACCGACTTTTGAGAGCTCCACCGTGGGTGCCTACAGGACTTTAACATCGGAAAGCCCGCGATCTCTTTGCCAGGGATCAACCACGGAGCTCCAACCGTGGGTGCTTGCAGACTTACATCACGGAGCCCGCGGTCTCTGGTCAGAGACCGACATCGGGAACTCCAAGCCGCGGGAGTTTCGACCGCCCCGACGCGGGAGTTTCGATCGCCTTGACGCCGGAGCTTCGACCGCCTGCTGCGGGAGCTTTGATGGCCCCGACGGATGGTTCGACTTCCCTGACCGTGGGAGAAATAAAGAGGAACAAAATTGGACTTTTTTGCCTTCCATCACAGTGAGGAATGTGGGGAATTCGCTGTGGTGGACGTTTATGTTAAATTTTATGTATTTGTGTGTCTCGTTGCTTTTTTTTCCGTATGGTATTTCACATCTCACTGTACCTTAATTGGAACATGTGCCAATAAAAGACCTTTGAAACCTCTGAGGTAAGGTGAGGTGCTGGTGTTGCACCTACATAGAAACGAGCCAGCATCGCCATTCAATATGATCATGGCTGATCATCTAAAATCAGTGCCCCATTCCTGCCTTTTTCCCAATATCCCTTGATTCATTTAGCCCTAAGAGCTAAATCTAACTCTCTCTTGAAAACATCCAGTGAATTGGCCTCCACTGCCTTCTGTGGGAGAGAATTCTACAGATTCACAACTCTCTGGGTGAAGACATTTTTCCTCATCTCAGTCCTAAATGGTCTACCCCTTATTCTTAAACTGTGACCCCTGGTTCTGGACTCCCCCAACATCAGGAACAATTTTCCTGCATCTAGCCTGTCCAATCCTTTAAGAATTGAAAAGGTTTCTATAAGATCCCCTCTCATCCTAAATTCCAGTGAATATAAGCCCAATCGATCAATTCTTTCATCATCTGTCAGTCCTGCCATCCCTGGGAATTAACCTGGTGAACCTACGCTGCACTCCCTCAATACTCAATATTGCACACAATCTCTCCAGGTGCGGTCTCACCGGGGCCCTGTACAACTGCAGTAGGACCTCCTTGCCCCTAAACTCAAATCCTCTCGCAATGAAGGCCAACATGTCATTAGCTTTCCTCACTGCCTGCTGTACCTGCATGCTTACTTTCAGTGAGTGATGTACAAGCACACACAGGTCTCGTTGCACCTCCCCTTTTCCTCATCTGACACTATTCAGATAATAATCTGCCTTCCTGTTCTTGCCACCAAAGTGGATAACCTCACATTTATCCACATTATACTTCATCTGCCATGCTTGTAGTATAATGTGAATAAATGTGAGGTTATCACTTTGGTGGCAAGAACAGGACCCACCTGGCTCCACCAGCCATTTATCTCCCTTTCCCATCAGTCTATCCTTTATGTCCTCCATAAAAACGTAATGTACAAGTTCCCCATAAATTATAGGCCGAAGGCATTCGAGAGACACAAACCTCTCATTAAGGACAATTAAAACAATTTCATTGTTCTGTTGTTGGTACATATGACAATTAAACACTTTTGACTCTTAACTAAAGTTATGTGTGCATTAATTATTTGCTACAACCATAATATTAAAAGCAAACCGCACAAGATTTAGTGGGATTTTAGACCTTGGGTGCAAATTTCCTATCACATTTTCTGATGTTACAACAGGGGCTTATACAAAAAAAAGGTATGAAGGTTCTCCGTTGTGTTCATTGATATGAAAATTATTTTTATATATTTCACAAATATGGAATGATGATGTCTGTACTTATATCATGAACTGTGAAGTTGAATTCCACAGCCTCATAACCCACTGTGTGAGAAACAATTTAATGATTCCAGTCTAAAATATTTCACATTCAACTCTTATTAAAAAGGATAGTAATATTATAAATAAAATTATGAAAATTCTCACATAGAACATAGAACAGCATAGCACAAGACTAGGCACCTTGGCCCACAATGTCCATGCTGAACATGATGTCAAGACCATCTCTTACCCATTGGCACATAATCCATATCTCTCCATTCCCATCTTATCCAACAGGGATGCCACTATCATATCTGCCTCAATCACGAACCCTGGCAGTGCCTTACCACCCTCTGTGTAAAAAAAAAAAAAAAAAAGGCCCCACATATTTTGTTTAAAATTTCCCCCTCTCACCTTAAAGATATGCCCTCTAGGATTAGATGTTTCCATCCTGGGAAAAGGTTCTGACTGTCTACCATATTTATGCTTCTCAGAATGTTATATACTTCTATTAAGTCTCCCCTCAACCCCTGGCATTCGAGAGAAAACAATTCAAGTCTGTCCAGCCTCACTCTGTAGCTAATTTTGTATTGTATTGTATTGTATATTTTAATGACCACACAGCCAGGCTGGTGGAATTTGTTATCAGTACAGCTCGGTACAGGTTCCAACATTTCATCAACATTAAACTTATAACATAGATGTACATACAGACAGACACATTACATAATACATAAGTGCCATGCTTAATACCCCCGAATCCAGGCAACATTCTGGTGAACCTCCTCTGAACAATGCCAGAGCATCTACATCCTTCCTGGAATGGGGCAACCAGTGATATGAATATTGATTTCACTAACTTCAAGTAACCCCTGCATTCCCTCTCTCTCTATCCCTCCCCCACCCAAGTCACACCAGCTTCTCGTTCTCACCTAGCAAACAGCTAACAATGGCCTGTTTCCTTTATCATTGTTACTTTTTTGTATATAAAGATATGCATTTATTTGTTCTATATCTCTCTACATCACCAACTATATAACTCGTTTCCCTTTCCCCTGACTCTCAGTCTGAAGAAGGGTCTCGACCGAAACCATTCCCTCTCTCCAGAGATGCTGCCTCCAGCATTTGTGTCTACCTTCGGTTTAAACCAGCATCTGCAGTTCCTTCCTACACATTAAACCCTAAGGAGTTGTGATCACTATCCCCAAAATGCTCTTCTACTGAAATACCTGTCGCCTGACTAGGCTCATTTCCCAACCCAAGGACAAGTATGTTTCCTTCTCAGCTGGACTATCCATATACTGTTTCAAGAAACTTCTTGAATGCACCTCACAAATTCTGCCCCATCTTAGCCTTTCGCACCGAGTAAGTCCCAGTCAATATTGGGGAAGATAAAGTACCCACTGAGACAACCTTGTCGCTTTGGCATCTTTCAGAAATCTGTCTTCATATCTGTTCCTCTATCTCCCGCTTGCTATGGGGGGGGGGGGGGGGGGTGGCTAATATAGTGCACTCCTATTAGACTGGTTGCTCCTTTCTTATTTCTAAAATCCACCCATATCAACTCAGTGGACAAACCCTCAGTATGTCCTCTTTTGAGTACTGCCGTCAGGGTCTCCCTGATTAGTAGTTCAACACCTATTTTGCCTCCCTCTCGATCATGTCTCAAACAACAAAACCTCAGAACTTAAGCTGCCAGTCGTGTCTCAAAGACACGTTTCCATAATGACCACAACATCATCCTAAGCACTGATCTGGGCTGTAAGTTCATCTGCTTCCTCAATAATACTCCTTGCATTGAAATAAACACTTGCCCATCAGCATCACCATATTCCTTCACCTCTTCCTGTTTGTCCTTCCTTTGAGTCCTAATATCCACTTTGCATTAATATTTATAGTAGAGGATGAAACCATATGACAAATCCTTAGGACTGAATAGCTTCAAAACAAAGGCTTTGAATGAAGACAAACAAGTACTTGCCATTTGTGATTTTAGAGTCATAAAATCATACAGAATTGAAACAGGTGCTTAAGACCAACTTGCCCATGCCAACTAACATACCCCATCTCCACTCGTCCTACCTGCTCGCACTTGGCCAATATCCCTTTAAACCTTTCCTTTTCATGTACATGTCCAAATGTCTTTTAAATATTGTTATAGCACCTGCGTCAACTACCTCCTCTGGCAGCTCGTCCCATATACTCTCCATGTGAAAAAGTCGCCCCCTAGGTTCCTATTAAATCTTTCCCCTCTCATTTCAAACCTATGTCCTCTGGTTCTTGATTCCCCTATTCTGGGTAAAATACTCAATCTGCCCTTTCCATTCCCCTCATGATCTTTTACACCTCTATGAGATCACCCTTCATCCTCCTGCAGTCCTAGCCTGCCCAATCTCTTCCTATAGCTCAGGCCCTCATGGCCTGGCAACATCTTCGTAAATCTTCTCTGCACTCTTACCAGCTAAAGTGGTGAGTGCCTGTAATGCGCTGCCAGGGTTGGTGATTGAGGCAGAAACGATAGAGGCATTTAAGAGGCTTTTGGATACGCACATGGATATGTAGTGAATCTTTGCATCATGTTCCGACATTCCGAAGGGCCTGGTCTTGTGCTGTACTGTTCTATGTTCCAGAATTTTTATGATTTTATTATCTATTTTATCTATCCGCACATAATATGCCATCTGTTCCCCGAGGGGAAAATCTTTGGTCATTCATAACTGTTTAAAAGTTGCAACTTTAAAATGGAAACAAAATCATCTTTCCTATAGCAGGGTGACCATAGTTGAACATAATAGTCCAAATGTGGCCTCACCAACATCTTGTACAACTAAAACATAACATCCCAACTTCTATACTCAATACACTGAGTGATGAAGGCGAATGTGCCAAAAAATTTCTTCACCATCCTATCTAACTGTCACCCCTTTCAAGGAACTATATACCTGCACTCCTAGATTCCTCTGCTCTACAGCGCTGCCCAGAGTCCAATTCACTGAGCCCGCCAGCTCCTGTCCTGGTTCAACTTCCCAAAATACAACACCTCGCACTTATCTGCATTGACATTTTCTGATGGATGAATTCAACATACTTACAAAGACACGATTCTTCTGCAAAAGATTTCCACTAGATTTTATATCCTTGCTGCAGTTTTTGTTTACATCCACCAATTATTTTAGTTACTTCAAATTAAATTACATGACAGTAAAAATAGCGATTGTGCCCTTCCAGTGCCCGCCTCCCTGCAGACTCCCACAAACCAGCATCCGTATCCAGTGATTCCTCTTCCTTGGTAATTTCAACATTTGCATAAACTTATTTTACCTGTAGCTTCAGTTATACTCAATCTTTTAGTTCACTTTAGAGATACATCACAGATACAGGCCCTTCAGCCCACTGAGACTATACAGACCATTGCTCACCCGTTTACACTAGGTCTATGTTATCCCACTTTCTCATACACACCCTACACACTAGTGGCCTTTTTTCTTTTTACAGAGGCTAATTAACCTACAGATCCGCATGTGTTTTAGGATCAGGGAGGAAACGGGAGCACCCTGAGGAAAACCATGTGATTACGTGCAAGGGTGAACGTGCAAACTCCACACGAACACAGCATCCGAGGTCAGGATTGAATCTGAGTCTCTGACGCTGTAGGCAGCAGCTCTACCAGATGTGCCACTGTGCTGGTTTTACATAAGCCTTGGCTTTGTAATCACTATTCCTATATCATTCATCATACCCTCTGTTCAGAAAGTCAGAGCCAAACAGCACAAAAATAAGCCCTTCGGCCCATACCCTCCAAACAGTTTCCAACCATGAACATTTCCACATTTTTTGGAAACATTGCAATTGTTCCTGCTTCTAACACTTCCGCTGGCATTCATTCCATATATCTATAGCCCAGTGTGAAAAAACAACTTCTCTGGCCCTCTTCAATTCTTTCCCTTTTGTCTTAAGCTTGTGCCCTCTAGTTTTAGATTCCCCTACCTTGCGACAATCCGCCTTTTCTATGCCTCTCATGATTTTATAAACCCCTTTTAAGGTCAACCTCTGCCTCCTTTAGTCAAGGAAAAACAGTCCCAGACTTTACAGTCTCTCTTTATAACCAAGCCCTTCCATCCCAGGAACATTTTTGTGAATTTTTTCCAGCTTAATCATATTTTTCCTACAAAGCATGACGACCAGAACTGCACGCAATATTCCAGTTGCAACAAGCCATCTCAACATTGTACTCAAGGCCCTCTGATATGTGCTCTAATTTTGTTGCACTTCATCCTTTCTGATACAGCCATGCTCCAGAACATCAGCATACCCCCTCCCTTAACTTTCTAGCCCCTATGCCCTTCCAGACAAACAACAATGATAACTATTCTTTCAGGATCTCGCTCATATCTCTTTGCTCCACACATAGGTCACCCTTCTGGTCCCTGAGGACCAGATTTCTTCTGTAGCTGGGAGTGTTGCAACTGGAAATATGAATCTAAATTGGGTGCAGATTATAGGAATAGAGTTATAGTCATACAGCATTGAAACATGCCCTTCGGCCAAACTTGCACATGCCAACCAAGCTGCCCCATCTACACTAATTCCACCTGTCCATGTCCCTCTAAACATCTCCTTCCGTATTTGTCCATTATATCTTTTAAATTTTGTTATAGTATCTGCCTCAATTTCCTCTTCAGGCATCTAGTTCCATATACCTACCACCCCTTGTTCATCTCCCCTAATATAGCTATATCTGGCACCAATTCGAAAGTAATTAGGGTTTTATTTTGGTGCTCTGATTTCCTCGCACACTCCAAAGAAGTACAGATTTGTAGGTGAATTGGCTTCTGTAAAATTAGTAAATTGTCCCTAGTGTGCAGGACAGTGCTAGTGCACAGGGTGATCGCTAATCGGCACAGACTCGGTGGACTGAAGGGCCTGTTTCCACGCTGTATCTCCAAGTTAAACTAAACTAAATCCAGGTAGCTGTTCTTGTACAAAACAATGCAGTTTCCGGTGACTGAGTACCAGATATACTTTGACAATCAGTATATTCCAGGCAAAACCAGATAATAATAATAATCATAATCATAATTGTACTTTATTAGCCAAGTATGTTTTGCTGTTAGAATAGCAAGCTCCAGAACATAATTTACCTCATGACCAAGCCTCCTGTATATCAATACAGATCTCAAAATGAAAAGATATCTGTTTTTGAAAACATATGTGATCTATAAAAATAACAATATTAAATTGCAAACTTGAATTCAAACATTTTGAGAAAAATAAATGAATATAATCTCAATTCTAAATAATCAAAAAATATGCAACCAGCAAAGATAACAAGGTGATCTAATGTAGATACTGAAACCGTGCTGTTTAATCTCTTTTTCAATTTAATATTCAACACAAAAAGTTTAAATACACGTTGAAAATTCCAAGAAAATTCCAAAAAACAATCCATGTTTAAAGAAGGAATTGTTGGCAAACAGGGAGGACAGAGATGACACCCATGGTTATAAGCCTAATTTTATTCAGTGTGCTAAAGATTTACCTTCAAGTCAGATTCTTGATTGTTTTCAGCAGTCAGCTGTGCTGTGTTATTAGCCATTGACTGGTTCTGCTCTTTCAAAAAACGAAGCTCATCCTCCATTCGTTTGCACTGGGGACAAATAAAGCATCATGTTAGCTTATAAGCAAAGCATTTCTGGAACATAATGTGATTTAAAAATATCTAATTATCCATTAGCAGTATATAGTTCCCCAGATCTTACATTATCCAATTTTAAAATCTTATTATGAAACTATTACAGGATTACATAAACATTTGATGGAGAGATGAACTTATTCAGCTGCTGTCACGTAAATGTTTATTTTTCATTTTAAAGATATACTGTATTTTACTGAATATTTATTGTAAAATATGCTGCATTTTTGTATCACCCAGAACAAATTAATCAAGACCAATCCTTTAAATGTCATGTACACTTCAATATAAACTTTCATCAATCTCAATATTAAAGCAACCCATTCAAGCTCAATTGCACAGATTAACCAGCAGTCATTTTGCCTGCAAGGAAAAATAATACAAATTTACTTGAATATAAATAACATGTTTTTAGACATACATAGTTTTCATAATAAGCATTTAACTCATATTTAAAGACAGGGTGGCACGGTGGCGCAGTGGAAGAGTTGCTGCCTTTACTGCGTAGAGACCCGGGTTCGATCTTGACTATGGGTATGGAGTTTGTACATTCTCCCCGTGACAGAACACCCTTGTTCAGTCTGGAAGAGTGACTTCACATTTGTAATTGGTTAATACTTTAATTCTTCATCCCACTCCCACTTTGACATCTATCAAAAGTCTCCTACTCTTCTTTTCAAGTCTGAAGTAAACTCAAGGAATAACACGTCGTGTTTGGACAGGGCATGTTGCAATCGCCAGGACTCATCACTGAATTTACCATTCATATAATCAGTATATTCTAATTTTGTATGTCCGATTTGCAGAATTAAATTTTCCTCTCAGTCCTGTAGTATTTCACACTTTAATCACCTCTTCCAAACATACTATTGCAATTCTAATTCAAGAACAGCACCACCGCGTGTCATTCAATCTCCCTGCTCGCTCCGAGTACTTAGAAGCATATGATAAAAATAGGCCTTACAGCATGGTTTTGTGAATGGGACTTATTGCCTGACAAATCTGTTGCAATTCTTTGAGCTTAATAGCAGGATAGTCAAAGGAGAGTCAGTGGATGTTATTTACCTGGATTTTCAGAAAGCCTTGACAAGGCTGTTAAAGAATATAATAGTGCATGGTTTTGGAGGAAAGTTACTAGCATGCATAGAACGCTGGATTAATGGCAAAAGGCAAAGAGTGGGAATAAAAGGAGGTTTATCTAGTTGGCTGCCAGTGACCAGTGGTGTTCCGCAGGGGTTAGTGTTGGGGCCGCCACTCTTCATGTTGTATATTAATGATTTAGTTGAGGGAATTGAAGGCTTTATGGCCAAGTTTGCAGATGATATGAAGACAGGTGGAAAAGCAGGTAGTGTAGAGAAAGCATGGACTCTGCAGAACGACTTAGGCAGGTTGGGATAGTGGGCAAAGAAGAGGCAGATGGAATAAGTGTGATAAAATGTGCAGTAATGCATTTTGGTAGGAGAAATAAAGATGCAGACAATTTTCTAAATGGGGAGGGGGTTCATAAATCAGAGGTAAAGGGTCTTAGGAGTGCTGGTGCAGGATTCCCAAAAGGTTAATTTTCAAGTTGAATCGGTAGTAAGGAAGGCAAATGCAATGTTAGCATTTATTTCGAGAGAAGCAGAAAATAAAAACAAGGATGTAATGCTGAGGCTTTATGAAGCACTTGTCAGACCGCAGACTATTGTGAACCGTTTTGGGCCCCATATCTGAGGAAGGATGTGCTGGCATTAGAGAGGGTCCAGAGGAGATTTACGAGAATGATCCCGGGGCTGATTGAATTAATGTATGATGAGCGTTTGACGGCACTGGGCCTGTACTCACTGGAGTTTAATAGGATGAGGGGGACCTCATTGAAACATCGAATAGTGAAAGACCTGGAGAAAGTGGAAGTGGAGAGAATATTTAAACTAGTGGGAGAGTCCAGAACCACAGGGCATAGCCTCAGAATAAATGAAATGAGGAGGGATTATTTTTAGTCAGAGGGTGGTGAATCTGTGGAATTCATTGCTATAGACGGCTGTGGAGGCCATCATTGGGTATTTTTAAAGTGGAGATTGACAGATACTTGATTAATAAGGGTGTCAAGGGTTATGGGGAGATGGCAGGAGAATGGGGTTGAGAGGGAAAGATAGATCAGCCATGATTGATAGGCGATGTGGACTCGTCAGGCCACATGGTCTACTTCTGCTCCTGTGATTTATGAATTTATGAACTTATTTCACACTTATCAGAGTTACATTCCATCTGCCATTTCCTTAACCACTTTTACAAATTACTTAGATCCTGTTGCATCCTTTCTGGTTGAAAGGAGTCCTAAAGCTTTGTTAAATTAATTATCTGGCGATGCAACAAGTGCCTTCAAACAATAAACCAAAGAATTTCCACAGGTTTAGAATTGGTGCATAAATCTATTGTTATCATAACTATGGCTGGTGGAGCATAATGTAGCATTTTTGCTAAGATTTACATTAGTATGTCCATTCTCAAAGATCATCATATCCAAAGCCAAGAGGAGTTCAGCAGTACATTTTTTACATGAATTTACATTTAGGTTTACTTTTTTTTAAAGTCTCAAAATTGCTCTAATACCAGCTGAATTTGATGGAGCAGTTACAAGCTCAGTTAAGACATAAATATGACAGGCCCTAGTCTTCAGCTAGCTTGCAGTAAAGCTCTATTGGACTAGGTAATTTTACTTGTTCCAGTCACAAGAGGCAAGGAAAATCACACTTAATGCACATAGTTCATTAAAAATCAATAGCCAAGAACATTTTTTGCAACATAACGCAAATCATCTTCTAAAATTGCCATCAAAACGTAGTGCCATAAAATGTCTTTAAAAATTGCTTTATGAACTGCTTCACATACACAAATAATAACATTGAGCTATATTATGCATCTTTTATTCAAATATCCTTTCAGGGTGGTTGATCTATAACATTTTAGAAAGCCACTTGTGCAAAACTACATGGAATTTCATGCTATACCAACTCAATCTGGAAATGCTTCAGAGATAGCATTTAATGCCAGTCAATTTTCACATCCACATTTAATTTTCCAGTTAGTCACGAAATGCCTTTTACCCCAACGTGAAGATACCAAAATAATTATTATCAAATTAAACTGAAATTTAGCCTTAGTAATAGCATAACTTTAAATGTCTAGCATTCTAACATGCACTTTGTACAAGTAAAATAAAGATTGTTAATATGAATCAATAAAATTTAAAAGAAACATCATTGGGCAATGATCATTTCTAATAAATTCAGAAAGTGTTTGGTCTTTTAGAGATTTAAAAAATAGTATTTTCAGTTTTTCAAACCAAGAGTTTAATGGTGAGTTACAGCAATGGATCTATCACCCTTATTGGCACATTTTTCATTGTTGAAGATATCGCAAACTGACCAGCAACATTCTGAAGTGTACATGTATTTATCTCTCCCATGAGTAATAAATTACACAATGGAAGTTCAGTGAAAAAATGAAACTGAACAAGATTAGATCTATAAAAACAATTAACAATGCACATAAAATGAAATGCAACAAGATTCACATGATCTGATCTGCACATTGTAAGAATGGTCTAGAGAGGTGCTAAAAAATCTTTACAGATTTGTAACCACCCAATCATAGAAAGAACCACTTTGATCTTGGCATAAAATATTCCTTTGAACTATCAAGATACGGGCTAAACTTTAAATTGCGAACAACATATAAAATCCACATTTTGAAATTAAATAACTTCTTTCATCTTAAACTCATCACGAATAAAACATTTTTCTTAGTGGTATGGCCATTGTGGGAGCTGGGAGAAAGGTAAATGCATGAGTTAAGTCATGTCTTAACATGATTCAAGTCATGTTCTTCTCTTTTCATATTAACAATCTTAATTTTACAAAAGTGCGAGTTAGAACATTAGACCTTTAATATTTCACATCACTAAGACTACACAGCAACAAAAGTCTCAGAATAAAAATCAACAATGGTTCTACACTAAATTTACTTAAAATCATTGCTGTACAGAAGCAAGTTTTTGAAATAGTATCAGGCCACCCCAAGGACTTAATAACCCCCTAAAGCCAATACAAAATGTTTTTGTACATTTAAAAACAATGGCTGTATAGAATATTGAAATGTATTACACCCTCAAGCTAGAATCTCAAACAGTATTGGTTGGCTGAAGTCCAGTAAGAAATGTGCTTTGTTGATTGTAGGTGACTCATTAGCAAAAGCTAGAGTTCAATAAGGTTACAATTATGTTTGAAAGTTTTATAATATAGCTGTTTAATCCTTGAATAAAACAAGCGAGCAAAAGGTGAGTGATAATCAAAGTATTATGAGTTATAATCAAATGGTGGAAGATTAGGCAAAATCCGATTTGAAACAGTCCTGAAATTGTGATAGAGTAATTGTGATAAAGGTTACGTAAAAAACGTTGCAAAAATGACAGTGTTGGAGTAACTCAGTGGGTTAGGCAGCATCCCTGGAGAACATGGATAGATGCCATTTCTGGTCGGGACTTTTCTTCAGACTGATTGCAGGAGGGGGTAGATAGCTGGACGAGAGGTGGAGGGTGCAACTGTTCAACCATCTACAATTGCATTTTTAATGTCCTGAGGAATTCCAACACTTTTATTCTTCGGATAAGATTAATCAAAAACTACCAAAACCATCTTCTATTGTGTGTTGTATTTTTCCAGCCAATTCAGTCTTATTCTTGATTCCTTTATCAAGTCTCCTGATGTTTTGGCACATGTATTGGAGGACAAAGGGCCCATTTCTGTGCAGTACTATTCTATATTTTATATTTATTCTGTCAACTGGTGTCTTGATATCAAGAACAGTCCTTGCGTCTTTTGGAATTTGTATTTTTTCTGCGAGTTTGGATGAAGTCGGTAATGACTTCAGCAGCTAAGTGCTCTTCACACAAAAAAAGAAAAGAAATAAAAGGAGGCTAAATTGGACAGTATCCAAATACAGGCACAGATATAGCATCAATGAATCTACACATTCAAGCCACATGAAACATGGAAGATTCATACTGCCTTTATCCTGGCAGATTTAATAGAGCTCTTGCTTTACTTATTTCATGAATAGGATTGCTCAGTTACAGGAGTTGTGAACATCATTTCAAGCTTGCTTAGAAAACTGAAAATCATAACTGCTCTTAATGGAGAAACTTTAGACTTTAGAGATACAGTATGGAAGCAGGCCATTCGGCCCACCTAGTCCACGCCGTCCAGCAATCACCCCGTACACTAGCATTATCCAACACACTAGGGGCAATTTACAATGCTACATCTTTCGAGTGTGGGAGGAAATCACAGATTCCAGAGAAAACCCACATGGTCACAGGGAGAATGTGAAAATTTCATACAGACGGCATCTGTAGTCAGGGTCGAACCCAGGTCGCTGGTGCTGTAAGGCAATAACTGTAAGGGATGGTTTGCTGCTCCACTGTGCCATGGGCTCAGTGGATGGATAAAATTAATGTGGAGGTGATTGTGACTAATCAGAAGCTGTCATGGCATCATCCAGACTCGATGAATTTTGGTGAGGAATTTTGCTGTGTTTGTGCGCAGACCAGAAAGGCCTCCAGAAATATGCTCCGATAGTAGTAGGTGAAGAGTACGAAGGAAGGCACTGCAGAGGTCGCAGATTAGCACAGTTAACGAGAGTTTGATAAAAAGGTACATGGAGTGAGACCTGTAGCAGATTGACAGATTTGCCAGGAAACCAACGAGTTCTACAAAAGCATGGACCAACTTTGCAATAAGCTTGGTGTACCTTTCAGCACATGCAGGAGTATGGGAGATGGGGGTTACTTCAAATTGGACAATTCAATGTTCATATTGTTGGGTTATATACTACCCAAATGGAATACAAGGTGCTGTTCCTCCAGTTTGCATGTGGCCTCAGAAAGGCCAGGATGGGAATAGGAGGGTAGCTAAAATGGTTAGCAAACGGGAGATCCAGCAGGCTTTGGCAGACACAGTGCAAGTGTTTGGCAAATTTGTCACCTATCTACAGTGGTCTTGACGATGTAAAGAAGGCCACATTGCGAGGACCGAATGCAGTCGATGAGATTAGAAGTGCATGTAAACCTCAGTCGCACCTGGAAGAGCTGCTGAGGTCCCTGGAAGGATGCCAGGAAGGAGGTATAGGGATAGGTTGCAGGGAAAGGTACCTGAAGGAATGGCTTGGGTGCGATGGGATGAGTGAACTAAGGACTCGCGGAGGGAGTGCTCTCTGTGGAAAGAGATGAGGATGGGAAGATGTGACAGGTGGCGGGATTATGTTGAAAGTGAAGGAAAAGTCATAGAAATATGTTGGAAGTTAGTGGGGTGAAAGATAATGACCAGGGAAACTATCTGTCCTTCTCCTGGGGGGGAGGGACAGTGAAAGCAGAACTACAAGACAGAGAGGAGACTTGGGTGAGGGATCCATCCACAACAGCAGAAGGGAAGCTACGTTTACTTAAGAAATAGGACATCTCAGATGCCCTACGGTAGAAAGCCTCATCTTGGGAGCAAGTGGCGGACACTGAAAAATTGAGAGTAGAAAATAGCACCCTTCAAGCGGCAGGGTGGGATATGGTGCAGTCAAGATAACTGTGGAAGTCAATGGGTTCATAGCAGACGTCAGTTAGTAGTCTGTCCATTATAATGGAGACCGAGAGATTAAAAAAAAGGGGAGAAAGGTGTCAAGAGATAGTCCAAGTGAATTTGTTTCCTGATGGGGAATGGAGGTGTAAAAGGACTGGATGTCCATGGTAAAGATAAGATGACAGGTGCCTTGGAATTGAAAATGATTGAAGTGTTGAAGTGCATGCGAGGTGTTAAAAGCATATACTTTGGCAGATTGTTGATATTCCTATGGTGTTTCACCCAAGTTTTTCCTAGAGCAGTCTCGGGACCAGTGATTTGCTGTCAATATTGTCCTTTGGGATTTGGCTTTTAATACAAACATGTGCCCTCATGAATGTGGGTTGGTTCCCAGACCATAAGCTTTATGATTTACAGATTTCTTTGTCATGTGATCAAGCATGAATTATTAACTTATTCCTACAGAAGAAAGGTGTCACGTCACTGGTACAAAATCATGCTTTGCCCTACATGGTAGGTTGTGCATGGTGACAGACAGCTGATCTCTGAAGAAGTGGAATTCCTTTTGTATAATGTAGACTTCTGGAGTCACGCCACAATGTATATGTAGTCAATGACACTTGGCTCCATGGATATCCTGATTCTTAACAAAGTCCTACGTTCATTCCAATTTCTGTTTTCTGACAAAGTCTTCTGCCAAAGTGAGGTGCAAGTATTTCCAGTCCTAACACAGAAGCTTGTGGCCATCAGGGGATTCACAGCCACTGGCAAAGTGGCCCGTACCCTGTTCTGTGGTTAGAGTTATGGCCGAACTATGTGATAGTTTCCTGATCATAACATTACAACAATGCAGATCACTTCTGCAATTTTTCTGACATTCAGATATGAAAATTACAAACCTGAACATGCTGGGTGAATATAACTTACTGTTCAAACTCCTTCTCACTCATATTTTCTTTGCTCTTCCAGTAACTTGTTCTGCTCTATATGCATTCACTCATTTTTCTTTATGGTGCTCTCCTATGAAAAAGATAACTAAGTAGCTACAGAGTACTTGGTTCTTGAAGGAACCTCAGAATAAAGACAACAAGCTTCACTCTCTGACAACATAAAAAAAAAACAAATATCAAATGATTCAATAATTCAATTGATTCAAAGCAAGTTTTAGCAGAAATTCATCAGCATTCAGTGCATGATTCACTTATTATGTGTGGTGTGCTGCCCATATTGCACACCATACATAATACCCTATCAAGCCAAGCAGCCAGTATAAACCCCTGCTATCAATATGCATGGAATCTGCCGCACCTTGGAAGCAATCAGCATTCGTCATTTAGAAACAATAGATATTACACTGCTGAAATGTTTCCATATTAGCTAGTGAAACACAGGGAGTAGAGCAGCATCCATAAAGAGAGAAACAGAATCAACCTATTTGGTCAATAACCTATTAAGCTAATTCAGAAATCAATTTAATTACTCAATGTTGCACACCCAAAGGAGAAAAAATAATATTTATAGATAAGCACTGTTCAAAATGAAATCATATGTTTGAATAGCATAGGAGGTAATAAATAATATTTTGCTTTTTATATTCAATTATACTCATATATTGAAAACTTAATCTTACAACACATCAAGAGATAGTTTTATTGGATGAAATCTTCAACTAATTCAGTATCATTATATTATATTCTAATTATTGAGAGATCAGATGACATTACATAAAATGTGCTCACAAGCATTGGTGAGGTTTTACTTTTCACTGGTACAGATAAAATGAATGAATTGTTCAAAATATGTCTTTCCTGGCTTTAATCTTTGTTATAAACTGAATACATATATTGAAATAAATCAAAATAAATTTCTTGAGCAATCCTATATTCTATTCCAAATGTCAACAAAAGGGTGAAATGTCACAGTCTGCTGTTAGCAGAATTCCCGAAACAGAAGATGCCTGCTATTAATTGAAGAAATGCTTTGACCAGATGCCAATTTTCTTCATGGACTTAAATATAACCCTTTGTGCATATGTAGATGTATTCATCAAAATTACCTTTGCCCTTGTTCTTTCATATTTGATGTCAAATTTATTCAGGGAAGGCAAAAACGTGTTGCACTGAGGGCAGCTACTTGGTACTTTCAAATATACAAATATTCAGTCTTCAAAACATGAAGATTTGAGGAATTGCTGGACTGCATTATACAAATGGTATATATTGCAACATAGCGTGCCAACTCTGGAGAAAATCAATATATAGCATAGTGAATTGGTGCCATTCAAAAGGATTTCTTGATCCTTGATGGCGTTTAACTTCTAAGGTGCTGTTGGAGCTGCACTCATCCAGCTGCATTACTTGTGTGTTCTTTGTGGAGAATAGGTTTCAGGGCATCCTAAACTGTGTCACTCATTTCCCTTCACATTAAACCTATGTCCTCTGGTCCTCGATTCACCTACTCTGGGCAAGTGACTGTGCATCTATCTGATCTATTCCTCTCATGATTTTATACACCTCTATAAGATCACCCACTCATCCCCCTGCGCTCCATGGAATAGAGTTCCAGCCTACTCAACGTCTGCCTATAGCTCAGACCCTTTTGTCCTGGCAACATCCTCGTAAATCTTCTCTGCACCCTTTCCACCTTGACAACATTTTTCCTATAACATGGTGCCAGAACTGAACACAATACTTTAAATGCAGTCTTACCAACGTCTTATACAACAGCAACATGACCTCCCGACTTCTATGCTCAAGATTCTGACTGATGAATGCCAATGTACCAAAAATCTTTTTGACCACCTTATCTACCTGTGACTCGACATTCAAGGAATCATGCACCTGCACTCCTAGATCCCTCAGCTCTACAACATTCCCCAGAGCCATACCATTCACTGTGTAGGTTCTGCCTATGTTAGAATTCCCAAAATGCAACACTTCACATTTCCCTGTATTAAATTCCATCAACCATTCCTCAGCCCACCTGGCCAATTGATCAAGATCCTGCTGCAATTTTTCACACCCATCTTCACTATCTGCAAAACCACCCACTTTTGTATCATCAGCAAACTTGCTCATCTTGCCATGCATGTCCTGATCCATATCATTGATGTAGATGACAGACAATAATGGGCCCAGCACCGAACCCTGAGGCACACCACTAGTCACAGACCTCCAGTCCGAGAAGCAACCTTCCACCGTCACCCTCTGCTTCCTTCCATGAGGCCAATTTTCTATCCATTCAGCAATCTCTCCTTAGATCCCATGCGATCTAAATTCCTAAATCCCTGTCCTAATACTGCTCCTTAACTAAACTTAGGTTATGTGATTACCCTCAACAGTCTTCCTCCATTTCTATCAGCAAGACCAATAGTCTGTAAATACATTCTTTAAACTAAAGCACTACTTTAAACATCTGAAGAAGGGTCCTGAACCAAAATGTCACCTATTCATGTCCTCCAGAGATGCTGCCTGACCCACTGAGTTACTCCAGCACTTTGTGGCTTTTTTTTTAAACAAGCCAGCACCTGCTGTTCCTTGCATCCTCACTATTTTATTTCTAAGAATCAGCTTAATTATGATTATAAACCAAAGCTATCTTTAGTATAATTTCATAGACAGCTAATGATCATAGTATGGAACAAACTACACTTCAGATTGTCAAAGCTATCAACGAGTTAAACAGGAATATCAGTAGTTTGCACAATGAAAACATAATTGGTGTATGAAATCAGTTCACAAGGTCATGACTTTGAACATATTATAAAAAGTGGTATAAGAAAATGCCAAATAGCCCACAGGGCCCACTCCCTCCTACACAGATGGTGTACAGTTTACACCATCAGGAACACTTGCCTGAGCTACATCATCTCTGGGGAAGCATAAAGGCATAAGTAAATTATTATGAAGACAACTCCTAATCTTTTCAGACTCCCTTAAGTAATCAAACAAACTCCAGTGGATTGATAACAACGTGATTATAATTCGACCAATGAACCAGTGAATTTGTTCAAATGTCAGCACATGCTCAATGTTCTGTGGTTCCAGGAATTGCAAGCTTCCTGGGCTGGCCCGTCACAGATTGTCTCTAACAGGAGGTTTATTTGTACAAGGTACAGTAAGTACATTTTTAGTTAATTATTTTGGCAAACAAGTGAGCCAGTGATATTTATTAGGTACTGGTACTGCTGCTTAGTGGTTCTGCTTATTTAGTTTGGATCCCTGTTGTATTTACAGCTCGTTATATGGCAAACAAATTAAACAAGGTGGCTGCTGTACCCATGAATTTTGTCACCTCCCTGAGAAACCAAAGTCTAGTAACTCCCCACCATATTTGTCACCCCAGAAATTTCCCTAGCAGGTACTGACCGCCCCACCATCCAATGGATCTGTAGGAGACGCTACCTCAAAAAAGCAGCCAATATCAAAGACCCACATGCTGACCAGGCTCTCATTTCGCTCCTACCATTGGGAAGAAGGTACAGGAACCCAAAAAACAGGTTCAAGAGTAGCTGCTTCCCAGCAACCACAAGACTCTTGAACACTATACACCACTAACCTCAGCAACTATCAACATCTATGGACTGTCTTGAGTTGCACAAGAGGTTTCTTTTTTTTTTGCACAAGTATTACGATGATTAAATTATGGGTTAAAAAAATATATTTATCCATGTGTTTATGGGCCTGTTAAGCAGCTGCAAGCAAGACTTCCATTGTTCATTGTCGGCACAAAGACAATTAAACACCCTTGATTCTCTCTGAGGCTATTGACTGTTTACCAACTTATGGACAGCCTCGTTTGGGAAGTTATGTCTACAGAATCTACAGTTCTACAAAATAGGGCGGCACAGTGGTGTAGTGGTTGAGTCATTGCCTTACAGCGAAGAGACCCGAGTTCAATCTTGACTACGGGTGCTGCCTGTATGGAGTTTGTACATTCTCCCTGTGATCGCATGGATTTCCTCCGGGTTCTCTGGTTTCCTCCCACATCCCAAAGACGTGCAGGTTTGTAGGTTGATTGACTTCTGTAAATTGTCCCTGGGGTGTAGGATAGAACTACTGTATGGGTGATCATTGGGTTTTGTCCTGGTGCTCCAATTTCTTCTCACACTCTAAAGATGTACAGGTTTGTAGGTTACTTGGCTTTGGTAGTTGACAGTGCTAGTGTACAGGGTGAACGCTGGTCGGCGCAGACTCTGTGGGCCAAAGGGCCAGTTTCCACGTGGTATCTCCAAAATCTAAGGAATAAATTAAAATCACCAAAATCTATTGCAATTAAGATCGTTACATTCATAAGAAAAGGAATAACTTTTTATTTTAGAGATCTTATTTGATGGATCAACTCACACCTATCAAATGAATACAGCCTGGTCTTGCTTTACTTTATCAGGATGCAGAGGATCAAATGAATTGACTCTCTTCATCAGCGAAGCATCTCGTTTTGTGGGATGGGCTCTGAGCAGCACCAAGGCCTCAGGTGGCATCACTGACAAATATTTTTCATTAAACTATATCGGCAAATATAACTTTTGCACAAAGCTGAGCACTGGACACAAAATGTTCCCAGACATATCCTTCCTAACAATCGGCCTTCATAACTTCACTACTTTACCTCTGGGGTCAATGGTGACTACAGTAGTTTACATAGATGGTCAGATAATATGGTATCTCATAGTCTGTGTTCACAGTGCATTGCATCAAGAAGGCTGGAGGCATTGCCAAGGATTCCTGCCAAACTGGCCATTCCCTTTCCTCTCTACTACCCTCTGGGTAGATACAGGAGCTTGATAGCCCTGGCGTCCAGTCTTAAAAACAGGTTCTTCCACACTGCTTTCAGACCAGAGAAACCAATAACCTCTTTCACAGCCCCTTCCTGCCATGTACTCTTACTCTGAACTCCACTTCATTAATTTATTTTGTTGTTGCATTTTCATTTTTTTATTTGCACTACTTCAGATTGCACTGCAGTCTTCACACCATTCTGCTGTTTTGCATTTTTTTGCTGTATTTATTGATATATCTATGATTATCATTTGTATTGTGTATTTTGAGAGCTTTGTGCAATTAAGGAAACAGTACACTTAGTATATATTGCAATAAACGAAACTAACCTTGAATTTTGGCTTTTGGAAATGCTAGCCATTCTTGAATGTTAATTACAGAGGGATGTCCAGCCAAACATTATATAAAAACAGGTGTTGTGGGAGATGAGGAAACAGAGACACCAAGAAATATCTGCCTACCAGCTGTGTAATGGCATTAGGACTACGTCCTCAACTTCATATTCCATATTCTTGTTACTTTGGATGGACTTGAGTAAGGCATTTGACAAGGTCCTCCAAGGTAAGGTGATCAAGAAGATTAAAATACACAGGATCCACAGTAACTTGGTAGACTGGATTTAAAATTGGCTTGCTATACAAGTAAGAGGGAAGTGATGGAGAGCTGTTCTCTGGGCAGAGGTCTGTGACCAGTGGTGTTTCACAGGGATCAGTGCTGGGACATCAGTTGTTTGTGACTATATGTAAATGACTCAGATGAAAATATAGATGGGCTAATCCTTTCAGAGGGGTGACCTCATAGAAATATATATATAATCATGAGCGGTATGGATAAAGTGAATGCTCAGAATTTTTCCCAAGGGTAGAGGATTCTAAAACTAGGGAGCATAGACTTAAGGTGAGAGGAGAGATATTTAAGAGGAGTCTCAGGGGCAACCTTTTCACTCAGAGGTTAATCCAAATCTGGAAAGAACTACCAGAAGCAACTATATAAACTCAAACAATTAAGACTTTTGAAATACTTTTGGACCAAAGAAGGGTTTAGAGGGTTATGGGCCACATGCAGGCAAATGGGAATAGCCCAGAATTCCAACTTGGTTGGCATGGATATGTTGGGCCAAAGTTTCCTTGCTTTATAACTAGTTCCTGCAGATTGGTGGGTGGGAATTTTAACATTATTGAAAAAAGAGAAAAAAAACAGGGAACTACTCTGGTTAGCAGAACATCAGTTGTGCGGAAATGCGAAAGGTTACGAAAAAGAATGAGATAACAGGATACTTAGGAAATATCACTGGGATTAGACAAAGTCAACATGGATTTATAAAATGAAAATCGTGTTTTTTTGAGGATATAATCGGTAGCAAAGATAAGAGAGAATTAGAAGATCTGGTGCATTTGGATTTTTAGAAAGCTTCTGATAAAATCCCGTACAAAAGGTTAGTATGCAAAACTGAAGTGCATGGTATTTAAGACAATGCATTGGCATGGATTGAATATTAGCTGACGCTGAAAACACAAAGTAGGAATATCTGGATCTCTTTTGGTATGGCAAGCAGTAATTACATGGGTACTGCAGGAATCAGTGCTAGGGTATTGCAGATATCAGTACATGGGTCTCGTTCACATTCACTGATTTGGGTGAAGGAACAAAATGTATCATTTCAAAGATGGCTAGATGGCTGAAAACTGGGTGGAACTATAATTTTTGTAGAGGACACAAGGCAGCTTCAAGAGGATCATGAAAGATTGAGTGAGAGGCAAAAAGGTGACATGAATAAATGTGAACTTATCCACTTTGGAATGAAAAACAGAAAGGTAGCATATTATTCAAATGACGTGAGATGAGGAAGCAATATAGAGTCATGGTGTTGCTTCGCCCAGAAACAGTCCTTTCTGCTCATTTTAACCATTGAGTACTCATCCAAACTAAATCCAATTTTATTCAACCCCCCCACCCCACCCCCAAACTTCCCCAGATTTTATCACTCACCTCTACACTACAAGCATTTTACAAGGGCCAATTAAACCATCAACCTGCAACCCCCCTGGGATGGGAGAAGAAACCTCCAAGAAACCTATGTGGTTACATGGAGAATGTGTAAACTCGACAAAGGTAGCACTCGAGGACAGGAACCCAACCCTGTTATTGGAGGTGTAAAGTCACAGCTCTACTTGTTGTGCATTAGGAGATGTGGAGTCAGTATGGATAGAACTAAGGAATTGTAAGGGTAAAAAGACCCTAATGGGACTAATCTACAGGCCCCCGAACAGTAGCCTGGACATAGGGCGCAAGTTGAATCAGGAGTTAAAATTGGCATGTAGCAAAAGTAATGCTGTGGTTGTTATGGGAGATTTCAACATGCAGATAGACTGGGAAAATGAGGTTGGTATTGGACCCCAAGAAAGAGACTTTGTAGAGTGCCTTCGTCATGGATTCTTAGAACAGTTTGTATTGGAGCCTACCAGGGAGAAGGCAATTCTGGATTTAGCGTTATGTAATGAACCGGATTTGATAAAGGACCTCAAGGTTAATGAGCCATTAGGAGGCAGTGGCCATGACATGGTCAGGTTTAATCTACAATTGGAGAGGGAGAAGGGTAGATCGGAGGTGTCAGTGTTGCAGTTGAATAAAGGGGACTATGGGGCCATGAGGGAGGAGCTGGCCAAAGTTGACTGGAATGATACACTAGCAGGGATGAAAGTTAAACAAAAATGGCAGGCATTTCTAGGAATAATACAGAAGGTGCAGGATCAGTTCATTCCTAGGAGGAAGTAAGATTCCAAGGGGAGAAAGGGACGACCATGGCTGACAAGGGACGTCAGGGACAGTATAAAAATTAAAGCGAAGAAGTACAATGTAGTAAAGATGAGCAGGAAGCAAGAGGATTGGGTAATGTTTAAAGAAGAACAGAAGATAACCAAAAAGGGAATACGGGAAGAAAAGATGAGGTACGAAGGTAAGCTAGCCAAGAATATAAAGCAGGATAGTAAAAGCTTCTTTAGGTATTTATGGTGAATTTATTATGGGGAACAAGGAAATGGCAGGTGAGTTGAACAGGTACTTTGGATCTGTCTTCACTAAGGAGGACACAAACAATCTTCCTGATATAGTAGTGGCCAGAGGATCTGGGGTGACGGAGGAACTGAAGGAAATCCACATTAGGCAGGAAATGGTGTTGGATAGACTGATGGGACTGAAGGCTGATAAATCCATAGGGCCTGATGGTCTGCATCCCAGGGTACTTAAGGAAGTGGCTCTAGAAATCGTGGATGCATTGGTGATAATTTTCCAATGTTCTATAGACTCAGGATCAGTTCCTGTGGATTGGAGGGTAGCTAATGTTATCCCACTTTTTAAGAAAGGCGGGAGAGAGAAAACAGGGAATTATAGACCAGTTAACCTGACATTGGTGGTGGGGAAGATGCTGGAGTCAATTATAAAAGATGAGATAGCCAAACATTTGGATAGCAGTAACAGGATCGGTCCGAGTCAGCATGGATTTACGAAGGGGAAATCATGCTTGACTAATCTTCTGGAATTTTTTGAAGATGTAACTAGGAAAATGGACAAGGGAGAGCCAGTGGATGTAGTGTACCTGGACTTTCAGAAAGCATTTGATAAGGTCCCACATAGGAGATTATTGGGCAAAATTAGGGCACATGGTATTGGGGGTAGCGTGCTGACATGGAGAGAGAAGTGGTTGGCAGACAGGAAACAAAGATGCATTTTGTTTCCTGGGTACCTTTCAGAATGGCAGGCAGTGACTAGTGGGGTACAGCAAGGCTCGCTGCTGGGACCGCAGCTATTTACAATATACATCAATGATTTGGATGAAGGAATTCAATGTAGCAGATGACACAAAGCTGGGTGGCAGTATGAACTGTGAGGAGGATGCTATGAGAATGCAGGGTGACTTGGACAGGTTGGGGGAGTGGGCAGATGCATGGCAGATGAAGTTTAATGCGGATAAATGTGAGGTTATCCACTTTGGTAGCAAAAACAGGAAGGCAGATTACTATCTAAATGGCGTCGTTGGGAAAAGGGGAATTACAACGGGATCTGGGGGTCCTTGTACATCAGTCTATGAAAGTAAGCATGCAGGTACAGCAGGCAGTGAAGAAAGCGAATGGCATGTTGGCCGTTATAACAAGAGGAATCGAATATAGGAGCAAAGAGGTCCTTCTGCAGTTGTACAGCGCCCTAGTGAGACCACCACTGGAGTATTGTGTGCAGTTTTGGTCCCCTAATTTGAGGAAGGACATTCTTGCTATTGAGGGAGTGCAGCGTAGGTTTCCAAGGTTAATTCCCGGGATGGCGGGACTGTCATATGCTGAGAGAATGGAGCAGCTGGGCTTGTACACTCTGGAGTTTAGAAGGATGAGAGGGGATCTCATTGAAACATATAAGATTGTTAAGGGTTTGGACACGCTAGAGGCATGAAACGTGTTTCCGATGTTGGGGGAGTCCAGAACCAGGGGCCACAGTTTAAGAATAAGGAGTACGCCATTTAGAACGGAGACGAGGAAACACTTTTTCTCACAGAGATTGGTGAGTCCGTGGAATTCTCTGCCTCAGAGGGCGGTGGAGGCAGGTTCTCTGGATACTTTCAAGAGAGAGCTAGATAGGGCTCTTAAAAATAGCGGAGTCAGGGGATATGGGGAGAAGGCAGGAACGGGGTACTGATTGGGATGTTCAGCCATGATCACATTGAATGGGCCCTATGGAGGGCCGAATGGCCTACTCCTGCACCTATTGTCTATTATACTGCCCCAAATGTACAAAATGATTGTACAAAGAAACTTGGGTATCCTTGTACACCAGTGAAAGCAAACATACTGGTACAGCAAGTGGTGAGTAACAAGTGGTTAGTAACAAAAATGATATGTTAGTGTTGATGGCAAGAGGATTTAAGTGCAGGAGCATTGAAGGGACCTCATCTGGGAGTATTTTATGCAGTTTTGTCTCCTTTGATAAGAAAGGATATATTTGCTGTAGAATGTTCACCAGATCGATTCCTGTGGCGACAGCATTATGGTAGAGGAGAGATTGTCAACCAGGCGTATTCACTTGAAATTAGTAGAATGAGAAAGGATCTAGCTAAATCTTTAAAAATGCTGTCAAGGCAAGACAGAGTGGCTGGGGGAAGATGCTTCCCCTGGCAGAGGTGCGAGGTGTGTTTATTTTCAATGTTCATAGTCTGAGTTTACAAAGAAATTAATGTGATGTTGAGACAGATTTTTGAGATAGATATTTTTCAAAGTGCAAGGATTCTTATGGCTAGTTACTGTTTTCCAATACAAATATGACCAATTTATCTACACTCTGCATTCTGATAGCCAATTTGCTGCTATAACCTCTTTAGTAATGGATTTGAGCATTTCCCTATACATTTCTGCTTTTCCGTTATTCTTTCTTGACCATTACATTTACAGTCTGGGACCTCACCTGTATCCAGAGATTCCCAGATTGCAACCAATGTATCCACTATCTTTGCTGCCATTCTTTCAAATCCTTAGAATGGGACTTTTTGTGTCCTTGAAAATAAATGCAAATTGATCATTAAAAATCTCTGTCATTTCTCTATTCCCTTTTATTAATTCACATCTTAGTATCTCAGAGACCAATATTTACTCTATTAAAATATATATATACATAGAATATAGAAAAATAGAGTACAACATTGGCCCACAATGTCTGTGTTAAAGCTTATCAGTCTGTACGTAATCCATATCCCTCCATTCCTTGCATATCCAAAGTCTCTTAAATGTTACTATCATATCTGCCTCAACCATCAACCCCAACAGTGCATTCCAAACACTCACCACCCTGTGTGTCCAAAAACTTGCCCTGCAAATCTCCTTTACACTTTGCCCCTCTCACCTTAAAATAATAAGCGTTCGGTATTACAACTGCGCGTACCCAGGTCATGGGTCATTTGGGATAAACATTCTCACTGTGTGTGTACGGACCTGCGTTTCATACGTATTTTCCAGTTTTGCTTTTTCGAGGTTGGAAAATACTGCTTTCAAAGCTATTAACGAGGTGAATTTATGGTTCATTTGTACAAAACTACGATGATTTTGGTGGTTTTATTGCTTTATGCTTCGGTGAGTGGGCAAGATAATGTTTTTTGTTTTGGATGGGGGGGGGGGGGGGGGGGGGGGGGGAAGAATGAAATGAAATGTATGATTTCTAAAACTATCAATAGATAATATGAAAAGTATTTGTGGGGTTTTCACCTCTTATTAGTCCACGACCACGGGCTGAATGCACGTTTGTTGACTTCTGAATGAGTTCTGCATGTACATAGATACATAGAAAATAGGTGCAGGAGTAGGTCATTCAATATGATCATGGCTGATCATCCAACTCAGTATCCCGTACCTGCCTTCTCTCCATACCCCCTGATCCCCTTAGCCACAAGGGCCACATCTAACTCCCTCTTAAATATAGCCAATGAACTGGCCTCAACTACCCTCTGTGGCAGAGAGTTCCAGAGATTCACCACTCTCTGTGTGAAAAAAGTTTTTCCTCATCTCGGTCTTAAAGGATTTCCCCCTTATCCTTAAGCTGTGACCCCTTGTCCTGGACTTCCCCAACATCGGGAACAATCTTCCTGCATCTAGCCTGTCCAACCCCATAAGAAATTTGTACGTTTCTATAAGATCCCCTCTCAATCTCCTAAATTCTAGCGAGTATAAGCCAAGTCTATTCAGTCTTTCTTCATATGAAAGTCCTGACATCCCAGGAATCAGTCTGGTGAACCTTCTCTGCACTCCCTCTATGGCTATAATGTCCTTCCTCAGATTTGGAGACCAAAACTGTGCGCAATACTCCAGGTGTGGTCTCACCAAGACCCTGTACAACTGCAGTAGAACCTCCCTGCTCCTATACTCAAATCCTCTTGCTATGAAGGCCAACATACCATTCGCTTTCTTCACTGCCTGCTGCACCTGCATGCCTACTTTCAATGACTGGTGTACCATGACACCCAGGTCTCGCTGCATCTCCCCATTCCCCATCTCCCCACCATTTAGATAATAGTCTGCCTTCCCGTTTTTGCCACCAAAGTGGATAACCTCACATTTATCCACATTATACTGCATCTGCCAAACATTTGCCCACTCACCCAGCCTATCCAAGTCACCTTGCAGTCTCCTAGCATCCTCCTCACAGCTAACACTGCCCCCCAGCTTAGTGTCATCCGCAAACTTGGAGATGTTGCTTTCAATTCCCTTGTCCAGATCATTAATATAAATTGTAAATAGCTGGGGTCCCAGCACTGAGCCTTGCGGTACCCCACTAGTCACTGCCTGCCATTGTGAAAATGACCCGTTTACTCCTACTCTTTGCTTCCTGTTTGCCAGCCAGTTCTCTATCCACATCAATACTGAACCCCCAATACCGTGTGATTTAAGTTTGTATCCTAATCTCTTATGTGGTACCTTGTCGAAAGCCTTCTGAAAGTCCAGATACAACACATCCACTGGTTCTCCCCTATCCACTCTACTAGTTACATCCTCGAAAAATTCTATAAGATTCGTCAGACACGATTTACCTTTCGTAAATCCATGCTGACTTTGTCCAATGATTTCACCACTTTCCAAATGTGCTGCTATCCCATCTTTAATAACTGACTCTAGCAGTTTCCCCACTACCGATGTTAGACTAACTGGTCTGTAATTCCCCGTTTTCTCTCTCCCTCCCTTCTTAAAAAGTGGGGTTACGTTTGCTACCCTCCAATCCTCAGGAACTACTCCAGAATCTAAAGAGTTTTGAAAAATTATCACTAATGCATCCACTATTTCTGGAGCTACTTCCTTAAGTACTCTGGGATGCAGCCTATCTGGCCCTGGTGATTTATCGGCCTTTAATCCATTCAATTTACCCAACACCACTTCCCGACTAACCTGGATTTCACTCAGTTCCTCCATCTCCTTTGACCCGCGGCCCCCTGCTATTTCCGGCAGATTATTTATGTCTTCCTTAGTGGAGACGGAACCAAAGTAGTTATTCAATTGGTCCGCCATATCCTTGTTCCCCATGATCAATTCACCTGTTTCTGACTGCAAGGGACGTACATTTGTTTTAACTAATCTCTTTCTCTTCACATACCTATAAAAACATTTGCAGTCAGTTTTTATGTTCCCTGCCAGTTTTCTTTCATAATCTATTTTCCCTTTCCTAATTAAGCCCTTTGCCCTCCTCTGCTGGTCTCTGAATTTCTCCCAGTCCTCTGGTATGCTGCTTTTTCTGGCTAATTTGTACGCATCATCTTTTGCTTTGATACTATCCCTGATTTCCCTTGTTATCCACGGATGCACTACCTTCCCTGATTTATTCTTTTGCCAAACTGGGATGAACAATTTTTGTAGTTCATCCATGCAGTCTTTAAATGCCTTCCATTGCATATCCACCGTCAACCCTTTTAGAACTAATTGCCAGTCAATCTTGGCCAATTCACGTCTCATATCCTCAAAGTTACCTTTCTTTAAGTTCAGAACCGTTGTTTCTGAATTAACAATGTCACTCTCCATCCTAATGAAGAACTCAACCATATTATGGTCACTCTTGCCCAAGGGGGCACGCACAACAAGACTGCTAACTAACCCTTCCTCATTACTCAATACCCAGTCTAGAATAGCCTGCTCTCTCGTTGGTTCCTCTACATGTTGGTTTAGATAACTATCCCGCATACATTCCAAGAAATCCTCTTCCTCAGCACCCCTGCCAATTTGATTCACCCAATCTATATGTAGATTGAAGTCACCCATTATAACTGTTTTACCTTTGTTGCATGCATTTCTAATTTCCTGTTTGATGCCATCCCCAACTTCACTACTACTGCTAGGTGGCCTGTACACAACACCCACCAGCGTTTTCTGCCCCTTAGTGTTTCGCAGCTCTACCCATACCGATTCCACATCCTCCAAGCTAATGTCCTTCCTTTCCACTGCGTTAATCTCCTCTCTAACCAGCAACGCTACCCCACCTCCTTTTCCTTTCTCTCTATCCCTCCTGAATATTGAATATCCCTGGATGTTCAGCTCCCAGCCTTGGTCACCCTGGAGCCATGTCGCCGTGATCCCAACTATATCATAATCATTAATTGCTATCTGCACGTTTAACTCATCCACCTTATTACGAATGCTCCTTGCATTGAGACACAAAGCCTTCAGGCTTGTTTTTACAACGCTCTTACCACTTATACAATTATGTTGAAAAGTGGCTCTTTTTGATTTTTGCCCTGGATTTGTCTGCCTGCCACTTTTACTTTTCACCTTGCTACCTATTGCTTCCGCCCGCATTTTACACCCCTCTGTTTTTCTGCTCACCCATTTAAGAACCCCACCACCTCTTATTCTCTGTTTATTATTGTTTTCTTCTTCCCCCCCTACATGTTGGGTCTGAGTGCTTTCCTTCTCTGCCTCCTGCCTCACACACTGTCTAATAGCATTCTCTATTTGAGTCCCTCCCCCAACCATTCTAGTTTAAAGTCTCCCCAGTAGCCTTTGCAGATCTCCAGGATATCGGTCCCCCTCAGGTTCAAGTGCAACCCATACTTTTTGTACAGGTCGAACCTTCCACAAAAGAGGTCCCAATGATCCAGAAATTTGAATCCCTGCCTTCTGCACCAGTCCTTCAGCCACGCATTTATCCTCCACCTCGCTCCATTCCCACTCTCACTGTCGCGTGGCACAGGCAGTAATCCCGAGATTGTTACCTTTGCTTTCCTTCTCTTTAACTCCCCTCCTAACTCCCTAAATTCTCCTTTCAGGACCTCTTCTCTTTTTTTACCTATGTAATTGGTACCTATATGTACCACGACCTCGGGCTCCTCTCCCTGCCCTTTCAGGATATCTTGGACACGTTGAGACACATCACAGACCCTGGCACCAGGGAGGCAAACTACCATCCGGGTCTCCCGACTGCGTCCACAGAATCGCCTGTCTGACCCCCTAACTATAGAGTGCCCTATTAGTATTGCCCTCCACTTCTTTTCCTTACCCTTCTGAGCAACAGGGCCGGTCTCTATACCGGAGGCCCGGCCGCTGTCGCTACCCCCAGGTAGGCTGTCCACCCCAACAGTGCTCAAACAGGAGTACTTATTGTCAAGGTGTACAGCCACCGGGGTACTCTCTAGTTCCTGCCTGTGCCCCTTGCCTCTCCCAACAGTGATCCACTTGCCTGCCTCCTGTGGTGTTGGAGTGACCACATCCCTGTAACTCCTCTCAATGACTTCCTCACTCTCCCTGACCAGACGGAGGTCATCGAGCTGCTGCTCCAGGTTCCTAATACGGTCCATTAGGAGCCCCATCTCGATACACCTGGCGCAGATGTGGACGTCTGGAGGGCTATCAGACTCCATGACTTCCCACATCTGACATCCAGAACAGTAAACTGCCCTGGCCCTCATACTCCCCTTACCCTGGATACAATACAAAACAAACTGCTAGAATACAGTACAATCAGCAGGGATCTGACTCCCAATCAGCTGCTCCCTCTTGTCTGCTTCCACCAATCAGCGGCTTCCTCAAACCCACTTGTTTTTGAAGTGGAACTTGGAACGTTGCAGATTTTGGTACTCCTCTTTAACTCCTACCGCTTGGGTGTAGCTCCTCCCTCTGTACATGTGTAAGTAAAGTTTTGTAGTACAAAACTTATCACGAGTCTCCTGACTAGCATCAAAATAGCTATAGGCGTTGCCTTCTTTGTAGTCGCTAAGCAGTCGAGACTTCAGTGAAGTAGCTGGCTAGTTAGCCTCATCTTAACTGGCAAGATGATTTGACAGCTCGACGATGGATGTGGGAGGCCAGCAGTTTAGTCCTTTCGATTCTCCAAGCCACCCATCTTTCAGGTCGCTCATGGAATCGGGGAGAATTTTTTCTCCACATTTCAAGAGTTCCTTGTATTGATCAGCATGACGACATTTTTCTTCACTGGCAGTCAGTAGCACGGGCTTCTTCATGTACGATGCAGCATAAGCAAGAGCAGTGAGTTCGTCTTTTCGTCCCGACTTTTTTAACACCCGTCCACTAAAAAATGCTTCAAAGCTTCGTCTTTCCATCGCAGAAAATCATCCAGTGTCATATCGTCGTAATTTGCGTCAGCCATAACCAATATAAGATTCAAAGAAGACGAAAACGCAGACCGAAAATGTACTCACAGTTTATACAGCGCTGCGTTCGCTTTTTTTAATATCCCGAATGACCTTTAACAAATCCCATGATTCTGTGAGTAAATCGAGATACCAAACTCGCTTATTCCCTCTAGTATTTGATTTGCCATCCTGGGAAAAAGATTCTGACTATTTATTCTCTCTATGCCTCTCATAATTTTATATACTTCTATCAGTCTCCCTTCTGGCACTCCTGAGAAAACAATTCCTGTAACTAATAGCCCCTAATCCAGGCACCATTCAGGTAAACCACGTCTGCACCCTTTCCAAACCCGCCACATCTTTCCTGTAATGGAGCAAACACAACTGCATGCAATATTCCAAATGTGACATAACCGAAGTCCTATAAAGCTATCATGACTTCCTGACTCCTATACTCAATGGCCCGACTTATGAAGGCAAGTATAGATAGGTCCACTCTATCTACTTGAGTTACCAATTTCAGGGAGCTAAGCACTTGGACACCAATATCCCTCTGTACATCAATGCTGTTGAGGGTTGTTCCATTAATTGTATATTTTCCCCAGCAATTGTACATTTTCCCCATTAATTGTACATTTTCCCCTTACATTCGACTTCCCAAAGTGCATCACTTTGCACCTGCCCGGATTAAACTCCATCTCCCAGTCTCTTCCAAATAGGAGGAAATCTTGTTCCAAAGAACCTCTCCAATTGCTTCCCCACCATTGTTGAGGCTAATTTGCCTGTAATTCCCTGTATCCCCTCTGATTCCCTTCCAAAATAAAGAAACATTAGCTACTCTCCAGTCCTGTGGTTTGAGAAGACGCATAGTTGTTTGTCAAGGCTCCCGCAATCTCCTCTCTTGCCTCTCTCAATAATCTGGGATAGATCCCATTAGGTCTTGGGGATCCACTTTAATGCTCTTCAAGAGTCCCAATACTACCTCCTTCTTAATTCCAAACTGTCTTTGCATATTAGTGCTCTCCACACTGATACTTTTCTCAATTTCCTTCTCCTTGGTAAAACAGCTGCAAAGTACTCTTTTAGTACGTCTGCTACATCCCCAGACTCCAAGTACAAATTCCCTCCTTTATGGTCTTACCTTCTCCCTGGTTACTGCCTCTTGTTTTTAATGTAGGTAAAAAAAGATGTGGGATTTTCTGTAATTTAACTCACCAATACCATTTGTGTCCCCTTTTAGCCCTTCTAATCACCTGCTTGAATTCTTTCTCTTTTCTTTATATTCCTCAATGGCCTTGTCTGATTCCATGAATGCAAACAATTTTCACCAGCAAATCAAAGGAACTACCATGATTGCTCAAATGTGGAGATAAAAAACAATTCAGTGATCATCTTTCAACATAAGACTTGCAAAATCCTGTTCAAATGGTAAAGATCTATCAATAAACTCATGTATGTATCTTAGTGGCTTAAATAGTTTGCTACTGATTCCTCCAAAATGAAGTTTATGAATTTACATGCCCCAAATCCACTGACTATGCAGCAATAAATCAACAAGGAAACCATAGTTTTTAAGAGGCCAGCTATTTCATAGAAGGAAATTATTTAGTACAGCATTTTTGTCACTTTGGAATAGTCAGATATACGCAGCCAAATTATAACGAGCAGCATAATTAGGAATGCAATAGTATTTCCATTTTTCATGATTTTGACAGGAAAAAAAAAACCCTCCATTGAGTAACGTTGTCATTCATCTGCCACATCTGCAATGAAGTGCTAGGCCCTGCAGATTGGTTGATATTCTTTGCATTTGTTTCGCAAAGTAACAGTTAAATCATCAAAGTGTCATATGGTGATACATCTCTTAACAGCTCTAAATAAATACAACTCAAGATTTAGTTGCATAATATTCAAGGAGTAAGATGTCAATATTTAGCAGTGTGTGTGTGTGTATTTTGATGGAAAGGAATATGAATGCACTGCAAAATGTCAAATATTTGAGATTAGATTTAAATATTTGTTTTTGTTCAGATTCCAACAAGTTTGTCTGTTTACTCAGCAATCTAATAAATGACATCGGAATTTACAGAGGCAAATTGACACTAGGTTAGGTGAAGTTTAAAAAAATGACCTAAATATCAATTCATTAGGGACCCAACAATCCTTAAGATATAATTCTCCCAGCTATTTCAAGAATGCATCCCTTTGTGTTCTAGTTCAGACTCGGTCACAGAAGGGAATATTATCTGTTTGGAGCAGGAAACACAAGCAGCATCCATACGCTTGGTGCCTCCTCAGCTAACGTGAATGGCAAATCTGGATGATAGTACATTCCAAATCTTTAAACTTCAGATAACAACTTCTTGGGCTTCCAGAGAAATAAATGAAATCGCTTAAAAAATACTTCCTTATCATTGCTGGAAATCAAGAGTACATTTTACTGAAAGATCTTTCACTTCACATTGTTTACTTGCATCATGTTGGCTGGTAGAGTCCTAATACAGCACGGAAACAGGCCCTTCAGCCCGACATCCATGCCAACCAATATGCTCCGTCGAAGCCAGCATTTAGCCCATATCCCTTTAAACCTTTTCTATCCATGCACCTGTCCAAATGTCTTTTAAATGTTGTTATTGTACTTGCCTCAATTACTTCCTCTGGCAGCTCGCTCCAGATAGCTCCCATCATCCGTGTGAGTTGCCCCTAAGGGTCCTACTAATTCATTCCACTCTCACCTTAAACCAATGTTCCCTAGTTTTTTGTTTGATTTATTGATTGAAAGGTGCAGCTTTGAAACAAGCCTTCCGGTCAACCAAGTCCATACCGATGTGTGTCGGAAGGAACTGCAGATACTGGTGTACACCGAAGATTGACACAAAATGCTGGGGTAACTCAGTGGGACAGGTAGCATCTCTGGAGAGAAGGAATGGGTGACATTTTGGGTCAAGACCCTTCTTCAGTGTCCCACTGAGTTACTCCAGCATTCTGTGTATCTTTTGGGTCCGTACCGATCAATGATTACCCATTCACACTAGTTCTATGTTATCCCACTTTCGCATCTACTCTCTACACAACAAGGGAAATTTACAGATGATAATTAACTGACAAAGACGCACATCCTTGAGATGTGGGAAGAAACTGGAGCACCCAGAGGAAAGCCACATGGTCACAGGAACAACGCACAAACTCCAGACAGTACCCAAGGTCGGGATTGAACTCTGGTCCCCGGCATTGTGAGGCAGCAACTCCACCAGCTGCAACACTCTGCCGTTTTTTAGAAAAAGACTGTGTATTCACCCTATCCATTCCGCTCATGATTTTATACATTTCTATTAATATCACCCCTCAGCTTCCTGCACTCCACGGAATAGAGTCATAGAAACATAGAAAATAGGTGCAGGAGAAGGCCATTCGGCCCTTCGAGCCAGCACCGCCATTCATTGTGATCATGGCTGATCGTCCCCTATCAATAACCCGTGCCTGCCTTCTCCCCATATCCCTTGACCCCACTAGCCCCTAGAGCTCTATCTAACTCTCTCTTAAATCCATCCAGTGATTTGGCCTCCACTGCCCTCTGTGGCAGGGAATTCCATAAATTCACAACTCTCTGGGTGAAAAAGTTTTTTCTCACCTCAGTCTTAAATGACCTCCCCTTTATTCTAAGACTGTGGCCTCTGGTTCTGGACTCGCCCAACATTGGGAACATTTTTCCTGCATCTAACTTGTCCAGTCCTTTTATAATTTTATATGTTTCTATAAGATCCCCCCTCATCCTAAACTCCAGTGAATACAAACCTAGTCTTTTCAATCTTTCCTCATATGACAGTCCCGCCATCCCAGGGATCAATCTCGTGAACCTACGCTGCACTGCCTCAATCACAAGGATGTCCTTCCTCAAATTAAGAGACCAAAACTGTACACAATCCTCCAGATGTGGTCTCACCAGAGCCCTATACAACTGCAGAAGAACCTCTTTACTCCTATACTGAAATCCTCTTGTTATGAAGGCCAACATTCCATTAGCTTTCTTGACTGCCTGCTGTACCTGCACGCCAACTTTCAGTGACCGGTGTACAAGGACACCCAGGTCTCGCTGTACCTCCCCCTTACCTAACCTAACCCCATTGAGATAATAATCTGCCCCCTTGTTTTTGCCGCCAAAGTGGATAACCTCACATTTATCTATATTATGCTGCATCTGCCCACTCACTCAACCTGTCCAGGTCACCCTGCAACCTCCTAACATCCTCTTCACAGTTCACACTGCCACCCAGCTTTGTGTCATCCACAAACGTGCTAGTGTTGCTCCTAATTCCCTCTTCCAAATCATTAATATATATGGTAAACAGTTGCGGCCCCAACACCGAGCCTTGCGGCACTCCACTCGCCACTTCCTGCCATTCTGAAAAGGACCCGTTCACTCCTACTCTTTGCTTCCGGTCTGCCAACCAATTTTCTATCCATGTCAACACCCTACCCCCAATACCATGTGCTCTAATTTTAGTCACCAGTCTCCCGTGCAGGACCTTATCAAAGGCTTTCTGAAAGTCTAGATACACTACATCTACTGGCACCCCTTCATCCATTTTACTTGTCACATCCTCAAAAAATTCCCGAAGATTAGTCAAGCATGATTTCCCTTTCATAAATCCATGTTGACTTGGACTAATCATTTTACTGCTATCCAAATGCCCCATTATTACCTCTTTAATAATTGACTCCAGCATCTTTCCCACCACCGAAGTCAGGCTAACTGGTCTGTAATTCCCCGTTTTCTCTCTCGCTCCTTTCTTGAAAAGTGGGATAAGATTAGCTATCCTCCAATCCACAGGAACTGATCCTGAATCTATTGAACATTGGAAAATGATCACCAATGTGTCCACTATTTCTAGAGCCAACTCCCTGAGGACCCTGTGATGCAGACCATCAGGCCCAGGGGATTTATCATCCTTCAGTCCCATTAGCCTACCCAATACTATTTCTCGCCTAATGAAAATTTCTTTCAGTTCCTCTACCCCCTTAGATCCTCTGTCCTCCAGTACATCTGGGATATTGTTTGTGTCTTCCTTAGTGAAGACAGATCCGAAGTACCTATTCAACTCTTCTGCCATTTCCTTGTTGCCCATAATAATTTCACCCGTGTCTGCCTTCAAGGGACCCACATTTGACTTTGCTATTCTTTTTCCCTTAACATATCTAAAGAAGCTTTTACTGTCCTTCTTTATATTCCTGGCCAGCTTCCCCTCGTACTTCATCTTTTCATCCCGTATTGCCCGTTCTGTTTCCTTCTGTTGTCCTATGAAAGTTTCCCAATCCTCTGGCTTCCGGCTACTCTTTGCTGTGTTATACATCTTTTCTTTTAGTTTTATTCTATCCCTAACTTCTCTTGTCAGCCACGGTTGCCTCGTACTCCCCTTAGAATCTTTCTTCCTTTTTGGAATGAAATGATCCTGCGTCTCCCGGATTATGCCCAGAAATTCCTGCTATTGCTGTTCCACCGTCATTCATGCTAGGATCCCTTTCCAGTCTACTTTGGCCAGCTCCCCTCTCATGCCTTCATAGTCCCCTTTGTTCAACTGCATCCAAGCCTGCCCAACCTTTTCCTATAGATCAACCCCTCAAGTCCTGGCAACATCCTGATAAATCTTCTCGGCACTCTTTCCAGCTTAATGGCACAAATGCACAACAAAAGTATGAAATCACAGCATTGCATCTCCATCCTGTTAACATATTAGTCAAGGTGGATGAGACATTCCATGCATGCCAAAGAATTCCCTAAAAATGGAGAAACTGAAAAATGTAGCATTTCACAAAAATTAAGAATTTGCACTGCAACCAACACATGGTCATTCATGATTGTTTTAAAGTTATTGGATGAAAGAATCTCATAGAATTGACACATATCATAATGAATATTAATTTTACTTCGGAGTCACGTGAGTGACTACGTGAAGAACCCCGTCAGGGCGCATGCGCGTCATTACGTCTGACGCATTGGCGACAACGGCAGCAGGAGCACGGACCTCCTGTTGCAGGTGAGTAAATACAGCTCCACCAAAGTCGGGGAGACTTTGGAGGAGTTAGAGAAAACTAAAGAAATTGTTTCTGTGTGTTTTTCCCCCACATACAGGAACAAGGAAAAGGTGCAGGCTGCTGCCGACAAGGAGAGAGAGAGCTGCGGGAGTGCAGTTTCTGAAAGGCAGTCTGTCACCTCGGGGGAGTCGCAAGCCGGTAGCGGTGCGGCGACAGACTTGGCAAGGTGCCCAGCCGGGTACACAGCCAACGCCAGTCGGGTGCTAGGCATAACCCAAGTCTGTCAGGGCTATAGACTCCGCAGAGTCGGGCCACGAGAGTCCCGTCGGGGACAGGATACCGTTCCCCAGCGATTATCCAAAAGGAGCAGCTCATACAGGGGCTGCTCCACAGAGACGCTCCAGGGGAGTAATGCAGGAGGGAAGCCACAGAGAAGGCTCCGCTGGCAGTGCCTAGGAGAGGTCTGCTTCAGAAAGCCACCCTCCAGGAGGAGTAGTGCAGGCGGGAAGCCTTAGGGAAGGCTCCGCTGGCAGTGCCTAGGAGAGGTCTGCTTCATAAAGCCACACTCCAGGAGGAGTTGTGCAGGCGGGAGGCCGTGGGGACGGCTCCGCTGGCAGTGCCTAGTAGAGGCCTGCTTGAAAGCACCCTCTTTGCAAGAGGTGAGTGCAGAAGGGCAGATACGCTCTGACCCTGAGTCCGACGACTTCCAAAGGGAGGGCAGGCAGCTGCCAGAGCTGAAATCGTGTGCAGCACGGTTTGCCATGTCGTCGGACGCTGGTGAGCCTCTGGGTGAGGAACTTGCCACCAGCATAAATTACCAAGTCTCACATCAGCTACAGGAGCTGACAATGGATGAGACAGTAACGAAGTGCCAGCCTGGCACAGTGCAACCGGCACAGCTGTTTGGCGAGAATTTCGCACAGCAGGTGAAGGAGCTGGAGGAGGAGGCTAAGACGGCAGCCACATATTCACCAAAGCGGAAGTATCCCTATAAGGGAGCAGACTGGTCCGGGCAAGGGACGAGTCCAGCTACGATGCAGCGCAGTTGGCGTTCGGCTGTAGCACCGCCACGGAGGTGAGATATCCAGCTCAAGGCCGGGGAAGAATGCCAGGTGGTAAGGAGGTAAGAGGGTCTGGTTCTCATGTAGACAGATCTAATGTGATACAATTAAATGTTTACCTCAGATATGTTTATACTGAAGGTTATTCAACGGCATCAAATAAAGCTTAATGCAAATTCTGATTTACCCATGCAACATGTTCCAAAAAAGGAGTTTGACTTTAGTATCACTGAACAATTGGAAGTTCAGCTGGAACTTGCAAGCTTATGTAATAAAGGTGTAATTGCTAAGGCAGTTTACCAAAGCCATCAGTTTGTGTCCAATATCTTTCCCAGACCAAAAAAGGATGGGGGGGATGCAGAATTATACAGACCTGAATAGTCTTAACCCTTTTGTACGGTATAGACATTTTAAGATGGAAACGTTTGTGAAGGAGATCTTAAAGATGCGGATTCAGAGTCTGTTCATTTGCAGGATAGAAGATTTAAAATTCAGCTGGATGGGGCAATTATACCAATACAATCCACTGCCTAATGGTTTCTCTTCAGCTCCTAGAGGGATTACAAAGTTGTTAAAACCTATTCTAGGCATCATGAGAAGTCAAGGTCATGTGTTCATGGCTTAACTAGATAATATCTTGATTGTAGGATAATCAAAGGAAACAGCTGAAGCATTAGTGGCAGTTGGTAAAAACCATTTTTTAATTGGGCTTTATAAGTTATCCAGAGAAATCTAAATTTATACCTGTGACACAAATTGACTAGTTGGGTTCACAATGGACTTAATCAACATCATTGTGACCTTGCCCAGGCAAAAAAGGGTAGAGCTAATTAAGAGCTATATCAAGTTAATTGCTAACACACAGCCTTCAATTAGCCAGGTGACAAGTCTGCTGTGGTAATGGCTGGCAGCATTTCCAGCAGTTCAATATGGCCACTTTATTATCTACAATTACAAAGGTCAAAGGAACAAGCATTGAGGATACATTGGGGTCATTATAATAGACCTATGCTTCTATCAATAGAGGCTGTTGCTGATGTACAATGGTGGATTCAGCATGTGTCCACTAGTAGTTCCAAAGTGTCATTGGACCAAGCTTCCATGATTTGCAGACAGATGTCAGAGCACTTGGTGCTACTGATACAAGATCCAGCAGTGGAGACAGATGAACATTGCTTCTGCAAACATGGGGAATTAACCAAGAGTATTTTATGGACTCGAGGCTTATGGCATTAACTAAACTAGTTTGCATGTGCAGTGCAAAATAGACAACACTACAGCAGTTGCTGATATGAATCACATGGGTGGAATCAAATCGTTATCATGTGACAGGTTGGCAAATACAATTGGACCTGCAGTAGGGATAGAGAGATTTGGATTGGAGCTATCTATCTGCCAGGGGAACTTAATGTAGTACCAGATGGCAGCTCATGAAAATTCCATCATAACACAGAGTGGATGTGGAACCAGGATGTGTTCAAGGACATAGCACTTCTATATGGAAGGCCAAAATATGTTTCATAGGCACCAGATTTAGGGGCAGTGACAATTGATGCGTTTTCACTAAATTGGGATGATATGTTTGTGTACATTTTCCCACCATTCTGCCTCATAGGTCGGTTTGAGAAAATCAAGCAGGATGCCGCTTCAGGGGTTTTGGTGATACCAAATTGCCTGATTCAACCATGGTTTCCTTTGATGTTACAGATAGCGATCCAACCTCTTTTTGCTGATTCCAAACAGTAGGAATTTGCTGGAGCATCCAGTAACGCATTAAGTTCATCCGTTATGTGATGGTATGGATCTGTTAATTTGCAGGTTTTAAGAATGCCTTACATTGGTCGAGGACTTTCTAGGCCAACGGTGGATATACTCACTGCAGCCTGGAGAAACAGTACTCAAAAACAGTATATGACATGAAAGAAAAAAAAAAAATGGGAACAATATTGTGTTCAAAAGAATATTCAATATGATACTGTAGTTATTGAAAGTGTTAGAGTTTATCTACACTTTATTATGATGAGGGTCTTAGCTATACTGCTATCAATACAGCTAGAAGTGCTTGGTCGGCATATCTTGTAATAGGTACACGGACACAAAGTATAGGTTCTCACCCTCTCATATCTAGGTTGATGAAAGGAATCTTTAATCCCAAACCGCCTAAGCCTAGGTATATGGTAATCTGCATGGTAAGTGTTGTTTGTAACATACTTCGTCATTGGGTCTCTGTCACGTCTATGACTTTGTTAAAATTAACCATGAAATTGGCTATGCTAATGGCATTAGTGTCAGTACAGAGAGTGCAGACTTTCCAAAAACTTCAGTTCGAGAGAATGGAAGTGAATACAGAGAATATTCTGTTTTTATATTTCTGACCTGCTCAAACAAAGCAGGCCAGGTGTGACAGGTCTTAAGATTGTGTTCTCAGCATATCCTACAGCTCCATGTTTATGTGTAAGGACACATTTGTTACATTACATTGAAGCCGCAAGGGCTTTAAGACAAGAAGAAACAGGATTATTTCTCATTTACAAGAAGCCAACATAAAAGAGTGGCAGTTCAGACTATCTCAAGGTGGTTAAAGCAAGAGTTGGTTCAGGCAGGAATTAACATTTATGTGTTTACATCTTATTCCACTAGCGCAGTAGCAACATCCGCGGCCAGGGCGATGGACGTTCCCATCGACCATATATTAAAAGCCGCAGGTTGGAAAAATGAACTTGTGTTTCAGCAATACTACCATCGGTCGATTGCCGATGGAGGGCTGTTTGCCAACTCAATATTGAGTGCTGTTGCTATTGTTTAAAGTCTGTTTTCAATACTGTTTCATTCTGTTTCGTTAGTTGCCCTACATTAAGAGGGTTTATTGGTTGTTTTATGACCAAAAATAAAACTGTTTTGTTTTTGCATGATATGCAATGTCATGTTTACAGCATTATTGATGATACTCGGAGTCAATCGATGCAGTGAGAAGCCGGGATTGATCCACGGCATGAAATCACAAAGCTTTAAAATCTTCACGTAGTCACTCACGTGACTCCGAAGTAAAATAGTAAGATTAAACGAGAACTTACCAGTTTGAAGTTTGATCTTTATTTTATGAGGAGTTACGTTGGTGATTACGTGCCCGCCACGCCCAACCCTCTCTCATAGAAAAAAGGTCATAATGGTAGTTCTCATGTTGATCATCTTAATATGTTACTTCAATTATGGTGTTGTCTGTGATTTCATACCGCTGCTTTGAAGATTGACGCGCATGCGCCCTGACGGGGTTCTTCACGTAATCACCAACGTAACTCCTCATAAAATAAAGATCAAACTTCAAACTGGTAAGTTCTTGTTTAATCTTACTATTCCACATGTCGGATTTGAATTTGAATAATTTATGTATTTTAATTTTATTATTTTGTGTCCTTTTATTTGAAAAAAATTACTGATGACATGGAAGATGAAAAGGTCACTGATTAAAGATATAAAGCATCTGAGCAGGAATAAAAATACTTACTCTTGATAAGGCTGCATCCCTTTCCTCAACAACTGCATTAATTTCTTCAGCAGTTATTCTTTTCTTCCGCTCCCTGGCTTTGTGAATTCGATCTACAATTAAATCTCCATTCTTGTCAACTGCTCTCCTTGTATCAGCATTGTTGATTCGGTTCAGTAATTCCTGCAATGTCTATCAATAACATTTACATGATAGTTACACATGAATTTAAAATTTGATTTTGCTTAGTTTAGAATTAATTAATGGCTACATGGAAAAGTACATCAAATAGAATTATTGAGCTTTATAAAACATCTGAGATGGACATTTTTACTGTAAAATTCATATTTCTTACTTCTTAGCTCTGGAAACCCACTCAATTGTGTCTAAGCCTCCAAGATATAAGCGTGACATTAAAAATTCTCCTTAGAGAATGGCTTACCATGTCATTTTCTTCAGGGTTAATATTTTCCAACCTAGAAAAGGGACACAGAGAGCCTAATCAGTAGCATTTCCTTAGCGCAGCAAAATGAGTTCACTTCCTAAATCTATCCACCTCAAGTAATTTCATTCCACTAGTCTTTAGAGTCAACCATGACACGAAACATATTAAAGTGCCACCTGCTCTATCCATCCTCCAATAATGTTCCATATCTTCAGCTCTGTCTGCAGACTGTTAAGTTATTAATATTTACTGTTATATATGACTACAGGGATCAACTGTTCATATGTGCAGAGATGAAGGAAGAGCTGCTATGGTGGCAATACTAGCACTCTCATGGCATTAGCCACTCCTGCCCTAAGACTTCCTAAATCTATTGCAATGTCTCACTTCACATTTATAAAAATGCTCTGGCATTTACACTAAAGGCTTGCATGTATGTTTCTACCGTGGATTCTCAACCAAAACTCTACTAGGATACCTTCCAACACAAATAAAGTGTGTCTAACATGCAGATTTATACAGTCATATTTTTAAATAAATGAGGTTCACTCTGTTTCTAGCATGCATCTGATTGCTTTTTAAATAGGAGATAATAAATAGCATGCTATTTTTTATCCACTTTATAACACAATGGTTGAACAAATACAACCCTTTGCTTTGGTGCTGATGTAAGGTCGGCTTATACTTGTCACAAACACAGATTCAGATTGTTAAAAATATTGCAATTATTTTTCCCTTATAAAGATAAGTTCAGTAATTTAGTACAGGTGAGAAAAACTTTAGTTGACACATTTTAATCCACTTTTATGTGGAGACAACCTAACTATCAAAACGAATAATGTCTTGGTTTAGATTAGAGATACGGCGTGGAAACAGGCCCTTAGCTCACCAGGTCTGTGCCAACCAATGATCATCCATACACTAGTTCTATCCTGCACCTTAGAGACAACTTACAGAAAAAATTAACCAACAAACCTGCATCTGTTTGGGATGTGGGAGGAAACCGGAGCACCAGGAGGAAACCCACACGATCACAAGGAGAACTCCATATAGATAGCATCCGAAATCATGATCAAATCCGGGTTTCTGGTGCTGTAACGCAGCAACTCTACCGCTGTGCCGCTGGTAGCTCCAGGGACTTTGGGCTTTGTTTTGTTTTGCACTATATTGTTTTTTTTTATTTATTGAATTTTTTTTTAGACAATAGACAATAATCAATAGGTGCAGGAGTAAGCCATTCGGCCCTTTGAGCCAGCACCTCCATTCAATGTGATCATGGCTGACATCCCTAATCAGTACCCAGTTCCTGCCTTCTCCCCATATCCCCTGACTCGGCTATCTTTAAGAGCCCTATCTAGTTCTCTCTTGAAAGTATCCAGAGAACCGGACTCCACCACCCTCTGAGGCAGAGAATTCCACAGACTCACAACTCTTTGTGTGAAGAAGTGTTTCCTGGTACGTTCTAAATGGCTTACCCCTTATTCTTAAACTGTGGCCCCGGTTCTGGACTCCCCCAACATCGGGAACATGTTTCCTGCCTCTAGCAAGTCCAAACCCTTAATAATCTTATATGTTTCAATAAGATTCCCTCTCATCCTTCTAAACTCCAGAGTATACAAGCCCAGCCACTCCATTCTCTCAGCATATGATAGTCCCGCCATCCCGGGACTTAACCTTGTAAACCTACGCTGCACTCCCTCAACAGCAAGAATGTCCTTCCTCAAATTAGGGGGCCAAAACTGCACACAATACTCCAGGTATGGTCTCACTAGGGCCCTATACAACTGCAGAAGGACCTCTTTGCTCCTATACTCAACTCCTCTCGTTATGAAGGCCAACATGCCATTCGCTTTCTTCACTGCCTGCTGTACCTGCATGCATTGACTGATGAACAAGGACCCCCAGATCCCGTTGTATTTCCCCTTTTCCCAACTCAACACCATTTAGATAATAATCTGCCTTCCTGTTTTTGCTACCAAAGTGGAAACCTCACATTTATCCACATTAAACTGCATCTGCCATGCATCTGCCCACTAACCCAACCTGTCTAAGTCACCCTGCATTCTCGTAGCATGCTCCTCACAGTTCACACTGCCACCCAGCTTTGTGTCATCTGCAAATTTCCTAATATTACTTTGAATCCCTTCATCTAAATCATTGATGTATATTGTAAATAGCTGCGGCACCGAGCCTTGCGGTACCCCACTAGTCACTGCCTGCATCCATTGTTTGTTTATTATGTTGTCTTGGAGTACTGTGTTTACAAACCTGTTGGAGTGCTGCAAGGAAGAATTTCATTGTTGTTTCGGTATATATGACCAGCACTCTAGAATCCTGAACTATACTATGATTGCTGCAACATCAGACAAGGATGTATATATTTTTCATATCGTTGTGCTTTCTATAATGGCTTTTAAGTTTAAAAACAGTGTTCAAAAATGCAAATATTCCATAAGATTAAAGAATCTTCATATATTTGGCTGTCAGGAACATGTCACTGCAATTAATGACCTTAATTTTCAAGATCCCACCTGCCAATTATGCAAAGGCTTTGGGTCACACAGGCAAAAAAAAAAACTGCACCTGCAACGTATCATTGTCTATTTTGTTCCAACAGGTTTGATCAGTGCAAAATGTGTCCGCTGGGTAATCAGCAGGAAAATGTTAAATAAACACAAATAAGACAAAAACATTTTGCAAGACATCCCAGTGCTGATGTAATTTCAATTCAGGATAAACAAAATGGCACACTAGTCCCAGGCATTCACCACTCATAGATACTACAATCTCCATCTTGGGGAGCTGGGAAATGCAGAAGTTCATATGCAGCCCACCTTTACATAGCCAGGTGAGAGCAACTATCATCCTGGGCAGAATCCATCCTTCCAGAGTGTTATGAGGAAAGCCTGCTAAATATTTTTATATTCTAATTGGTAGCGAGATACTGTAAAAAGGTTTGATTTTCTACAGAACTGTTATGCCTGCCTCTTTGTAGGTTACGTCGAACAATCCTTATTCGAGGCGTACCGTGGCCCTATCCCCGAACTCCACCTCCACTACATTGACGACTGCATTGTTGCTACCTCCTGCACCCATGCAGAACTCACTAACTTCCATCCGGCACTCAAATTCCGACATCTCCCTACCGTATCTTGACCTCACTATCTCTATCGCAGGTAACAGACTACTGACCGACATCTACTGCAAACCCACTGACTCCCATGGCTATCTGGACTACACTTCTTCCCACCCTGCTTCCTGTAAGGACTCTATCCCCTACTCCCAATTCCTCTGTATGCGCCACATCTGCACCCAGGATGAGGTGATGTCCTCATTCTTTAGGGAACGGGGGTTTCCCTCTTCGACTATAGATGAGGCTCTCACCAGGGTCTATCCCGTAGCTCCTCTCTCACTCCCCATCCCTCCACTTGTAACAAGGACAGAGTCCCCCTTGTCCTCATTTCCACCCTATCAGCCGTCACATACAACAGATAATCCTCCAACATTTTCGCCACCTCCAACGGGATCCCACCACTGGCCACATCTTCCCATCTCTTCCCCTTTTGGCTTTCCGCAGAGACCGCTCCCTCCGTAACACCCTGGTTAATTCGTCCCTTCCCACCCAAACCAGCCCCTCCCTTGGTACTTTCCCTTGCAACCACAGGAAATGCTACACTTGTCGCTTTACCTCCCCCCTCGACTCCATCCAAGGACCCAAGCAGACTTTCCAGGTGAGGCAGAGATTCACCTGCACCTCCTCCAACCTCATCTATTGCATCCACTGCTCAAGGTGTCAACTGCTCTACATCGGTGAGCGATCGGTGAGCCCAACACCTCCGCACAGTTCGCGTTAACCAACCCGATCTCCCGGTGGCTCAGCACTTCAACTCCCCCTCCCATTCAGTATCCGACCTTTCTGTCCTGGGCCCCCTCCATGGCCAGTGTGAGTCCCACCGCAAATTGGAGGAGCAGCACCTCATGTTTCGCTTGGGTAGTTTACACCTCAGCGGTTTGAACATTGACTTCTCCAATTTCAGGTAGTCCTTCCTTTCTCCCTCCTTCCCCTCCCGTTTCCAGCTCTCCCACAGCCCACTGTCTCCGCCTCTTCCTTTCTTCTTCCTGCCCCTCCAACCCCCACATCAGTCTGAAGAAGGGTCTTGACCCGAAACGTCACCTATTCCTTCGCTCCATAGATGCTGCCTCACCCGCTGAGTTTCTCCAGCATTTTTGTTTACCTTCGATTTTTTCAGCATCTGCAGTTCTTTCTTTCAGATTTTCTACAGAATGCGATTTGTCAATAAGATCAAAGAAATTACAGAGATCTGACAATAATGATCAGTAATTGATTTTCATATTTTACTTCGGAGTCACGTGAGTGACTACGTGAAGAACCCCGCCAGTGCGCCTGCGCGTCATTACGTCAGACGCCTTGACGCAAACGGACGTGAGGAGCAGAGCTCCTACAGTGGTTTGTAGTTTTTCAACTACAAGGTAAGTAGAAACTTTTTTCATGTTTTCCAGGTCCGTTTACTGTGGGTCTATGGGGATTTTTCCCACAGACGCCATGGAAAAAACGGACAGGGGGAAGAGGCGAGCGACACAGCCGACAGAAGTCGGGAAAGTCAGGAGTCTGCGGTTAGAGACCAACCGCCTCTAAACCCCGGTACAGTCGCCAGCGGTGAGCATAGCGACTGTGGACCTGGGGCTGGTGAAAACACAGTCAGCGCCTATCGGGCAAAAGACGAAGTTTAAATCCCAACGGCCCACGGAGGGAGTCCCAGGCAATGGAAGTAGCTCCAGGGCTAGATACTGCTTTCGAGCGTATTGCCCAAATAGAAAGCCTTTAACATAGGCTGTTGGAGCAAAGTTCACTCAGGGAGCAAAGTTCACTCAGGAATGAGTGTACTGTAATCCAAGCTGCAGGAGCAGCTTAACAGCACCTGGCTCAGGGCTGATGGAATGCACCCTCAGGAATGAGGAGCGTGCTACGGGTCATGAGATTTCAGACCCCGACTCTGACGGTGAGGCTGTACAAGGCGATGAACGGCAGCTGCCAGATGTTCCACCCCTGGCAGTAGGATTCGCTGCCACGTCAGGGTCAGGAGAGCCATTAGGAGAAGAACTGGCCTCCTTCACAAATTACTTGGTTTACCATTAGCTGGAACAGCAGGAGATGGATGAGGCTGCAAGAAAGCAGGAGACCCCAAGTAACTGTGGGTTGCTGAAAGCAGCAGCAGTGAACCAAATTATCTGGAATCAGTTGCAGAGAATATTAAAGCTGCTGGGATCTGGAATAACTGCTTTTACCAGAATAGCAGGTAACAGCCAAAAGATGACGAAGTTGCATCAGCAAGCACTGGGGTTGCTATGCAGCACCCACTTCGAGATCAATTATCTGAGGAAAGTGCTATACGGCCTACTATGAATCCGAAATTCGCATCACTCTGCAAACCAAGTAATATACAATTACCCAACTTACTCTTTGGAGAGGATCTCGGGAGACGTATTAAAGAGTTGGAAGATGAAGCGAAAACAGGATTGATAAAAACATCAATGGTTGCAAAGTCTGTAAAGAGGAAGTATCCTTTCAGACGTCATACGGATCCTAGACCAGGACCAAATCGCTCATCAACGCAGGGACGTAGCTGGCGGCCTGCAGCAGGAGTAAGGACCAGTGGTGGTGCTTCCGGGAGAATCCAGGGATCTCAGAATACTCAAATGACTCAAGGTGGACCTGGTTCTTAGGGGAACATACTAACTGGATTAAGTCCAAAAGTTGGAGGCAGATTACGTCTCTTCTATAAACATTGGAAGAAGATTACTTCAGATGTGGTAATTCTGAATAATATACAAGGATTTCGAATTGAATTCAATCCAAATTATGATTTGCCTGTCCAGCATGTTCCTAGCAGAACTCTCCACTTTGCGAAGTAATGGAGGTTCAAGTTGCGCTTCAAAACCCTATATATAAAAGGTGTTATCAAAGAATCAGTCTACCAAATTCACCAATTTGGGTCAAATATATTCCCTCGATCAAAAAAGGATGGAGGATGTAGGATTATTATAGACTTGACAAGTCTGAATCCTTTTGTTCAGTGTCTGTTCACTTGCAAGATATGAAGTATTTTAAATTTACATGGATGAACCAATTAGGGCAGGTCAAAGCTCTGCATAAAGGGTTAATGTTCCCTCCCAGAATATTCATAAAATTGTTAAAATCAATTCTGGGGTTGCTGAGAGCCAGGGGCATGTACTAATGGCATACCTGGATGATGTCCTGATTATAGGAAGGACAAAACAGTCAACAGAAGCATCGGTTGCAGTAATAAAATCAAACTTTTGAAAGTTTGGGGGTTTCTAAATTCATCCAAAGAAATCAAGGTTAAAAACATGTACCTCGATTAATTATTTGGGGTTCACAATTGATTTAGCCCAAATGCAAATTACTTTGCCCAGTGAAAAAAGGGTGGAGTTGATTAAAGATTGCAGTAATCTGTTAAACGAGCAAAAACCTCTAATCAGACAGGTGGCTCGAGTACTGGGAAAATTAGTAGATTCCCAGCAGTCCAGTATGGACCATTACATCATCAACAGCTGCAGAGAATTAAAGAACAGGCACAGAGTAAATGCTGGTCATTTTGATAGAACCATGCAAGTAACAACAAATGCTGTTTCTAAGCTGCAGTGGTGGATTCTACATGTCTCAAGCAGTTCAGGCAAAGTGCTGATTGAACAACCTTCCATGATATTACAAACTGATGCCAGTGCACTAGGATGGGGTGCAACTGACTTAACATGGAGCTGCGGAGGCAGATGGAATCAGGAAAAGTTAGTGTTACTGCAGACATGGGGAATTACCTATTTGGAGCTTTTAGGAGGTTTCTATGGACTCCAAGGTTATGGTTCTAACACAACTAAAAGGAAGGTTCAAGTTCAAATTAATAAACACAACAGTAGTTGCCTATATTAATGATATGGGTGGAATTAAGTCGGTGTCATGTGACAAAATGGTTAAATCAACTTGGGTATTGGTGTATTGAAAAGAACATTTGGATTTCAGCTATCTATCTACTGGGTAGAATGAACACGATAGCAGACACCAGGTCACGAAAAGTTCCATGATAATAAAGAATGGATGTTGAATCAAGAGGTATTCAATGATATAGTAATCAGATTTGGAATGACCGACATCGACTTGAATCATCAGCTATCGAGATATGTCTCATGGAAACCAGATCCAGGAGCAGTGGCGATTGATGCTTTCTCGCTACATTGGGGTGGTATGTTTTCATATATATTTCCACCTTTCTGCCTCATAAGCCAATGTTTGCTTAAAATCAGGCAAGATGCTGCTTCAAGGGTATTGGTAGTACCAGATTGGCCTACACAGCCATGGTATCTGTTGATATTAGAATTAACAACACAAATGTTGATGAAAGTCCCAAAAAGGAGTAATTTATTGCTGCACCCTGTAACAGGGTAACAACATCCATTATATCATCGTTTGGATTTGTTGATTTGCAGGTTTTAAGAATGCCTTTTCTGGGACGAGGACTGTCTGAGCATACTGTGGACATGCTTACGGCAGCCGGGAGGAAGAGCACTCAAAAACAGTACCTTTCTTATATTAAGAAATGGGAAGAGTTCTGTGTACAAAAGAATGTGCAATAAAGTACTGCAGATATTTCAAATGTTTAGAATTTCTGTCAAAACTTTATTATGATGAAGGTCTGAGTTGTAGTGCAATTAATTCAGCCAGAAGTGCATTGTCCTCATATTTGGTTCTGGATTCAGAAAGAAACTCAATTGGGTCACACTCAATTGTTTCCAGACTAATGAAAGGAATCTTTAATTCCAAACCACCGAAACCTAGGTAGTGACAATCTGGGATGTAAGTGTGGTACTGAAACTACTTCGTGAATGGTCATCAAGTGTGTCTTTACCTTTGGTCAAGCTCAGTATGAAAGTATTCATGCTTATGGCATGATTGACAGCACAACGAGTGCAAACACTTGGAAAATTACAAATAGACAGTATGGAAGTAACTGAAGACAAGGTTACATTCTATATCTATGACCTACTAAAGTAAATTAGGCTAGGTGTGACAGGATTTAAAATTATGCTAGCAGCATATCCAAATGATCCATGTCTCTGTATTAAGACATATTTATTACAATACATTGAGGTCACAAAGAATTTGAGAATACGGAAACTGGGTTGTTGATCACACACAAGAAACCACACAAGAGAGTTTCAATACAGACTATTTCCAGATGGATAAAAGAAGTCTTAACAGCTGCTGGTATTAACACTTATGTTTTTAATTCTCACTCGGTTAGGGCAGCAGAAACGTCGGCGGACAGGGCAAAAGACGGCCCCGTCAACCATATCCTCGCAGCTGCCGGGTGGTCCAATGAGTTGATGTTTCAACATTTTTACCATCGGCCTATTGTTAATGCGGGGTTGTTTGCAGAAACTATTTTAAGTTCTGTGTAAATTCCTCTGGTTTAAAGGGGATCTGATTCATTTCATTATTGAAATGAATTACTGCATTTGTGGTACAAATGTTATTATGAATGCATGATTGATTATTCTCGTTCCGAGTCAATCTATGTAGTGAGAAGCCGGGATTGATCCACGGCATGAAATCACAAAGCTTTAAAATCTTCACGTAGTCACTCACGTGACTCCGAAGTAAAATAGTAAGATTAAACGAGAACTTACCTAAGTTTGAAGTTTGATCTTTATTTTATGAGGAGTTACGTAGGTGATTACGTGCCCACCACGACCCTACCCTCTATCATAAAGGTCAGATGGAAGTTCTTGTATTACTCGTTTTATTATGAGACTATATTACTTCGGTTGTTGTTTTTTGTGATTTCACACCGCTGCTTTGAAGATTGACGCGCAGGCGCACTGGCGGGGTTCTTCACGTAATCACCTACGTAACTCCTCATAAAATAAAGATCAAAGTTCAAACTTAGTTAAGTTCTCGTTTAAGCTTACTATTTTGTACTCTTCACATTCCTTAGTCACTGCTTAATAAAGCAGTTTCAAACCCCCCAATATTTTATTTAATAACGAATGAAGCCTGTTTTCTTGCCATAAGATATCTTTATTAATTTCCTACAAACAATTTTGTGAAAACTAAGAACACACTGAGCATGTTCAGTGTTACAGCAGAACCAGAATGGATTTTTAAAAAAAGTGTGCCTTTATCTTCCTTGCAATTTACTTTATTCCCAAAATTTCGCTAATCTCTTGGACTGCTTTTCCTACATTCAACTGCAGACAGTTTAATATTTAAAAATATATGAAGTTTTGTTCAATAGTGGAGCAGCAGTGTACCAAAAACATTAACTCAAAATCTCTTCACTTTTCATCAATTGAAAGCATAAGAATGAAAGGATGCAGAAAGCACAACTATCAGATTGGTGGCATATCGTAGATTATCCTTTCCACTATCATATTTACATGGATCTGGGATGTCATTAAAACTAAGTATGCTAATTAACTGGGAATACTGAATGGAATGCATTTGAATAATTTCTAAAATCAGAATATTGTCTGAAGAATGAGAAATTAAAATCCAACGCACATACCCTTCAAAGGCCTGTTCCAGTCGTTTAGATTTCAATAGAGCTTCGTCTCTTTCCTCATTGGCTAGCCGAAGTCTGGACATAACAGCTGCATCCCGTTCACTTTGTGCATGATAGATTTCTTCAACTAGAACTGTGAAAACAAAAATAACAACAAGAATACCAAACATTGACATCAGTTAATGAATGCTGAGAGCTAGTAATATATAGTACTTGAGAAATTAGGTATTAGCTGCTCCAAATGAATTAAGGGGTAAAAAGGTTCAAAAGGGACTGGGGTGAATTTCCAAACTACCAGGGAGAATCACTCCCATCTATGTGAACCTAGGCATAATGAGTAGGGAAACGGTAACAAATTATAGAACCGTATCATAGAAAAGTAGGTGCAAAAAGCCATTTAGCTCTGAAATGGCTCCTCTATTTAATACAATTATGACCTATCATGCATCAGTACGACATTCCAGTGCGGTCCCCATACTGCCTTTTGTGTCAAGAAATCGCACTCCTTCGTAAATATATTCAGCAATTTGGTTTCCACAGTTGTTTACAGTGGACAATTCCACAAGCCCACTCTTTGAGAGGAGCAAGCTCTCCTCACCCGAGTCCCCCCCCCCCCCACCCCCAGCAGAGGAAATATATGCCCTGAATCCAGCCTGTCAAGCAAGCCATGTCAGAATTTTGTGCATTTTGTTGAAATCTCCCCTCATTTTTCATACTCTACTGAACACACACCTTCAGATTGCACTACAAAATTTGTACCATTCCACTCTTCTGCCTTCAATGGTATACTTATTATTGCATCTATCATTATCACGTATACTTTGTACTCAGAAACTAAAGCGGTCATCTTTGTGTAAAGCCACAGGAGATGAGTGACGTCCACAAAAAACATTTCTCTTCTGTTTTTACCATGGAGAAAGATGTGAAGACTGGGCAACTTTGGACAATTCATGGAAATGTTTTGAGGACAGTCCGTATTATGGTCGAGGAGCTGAACGTCCTAAGACATAAGAAGGTAGACAAATTTCCCTGGGTGGATCAGATATATTGGAGGACACTATGGGAAGTGAGAGAAGAAATTATAGGCGCTCTAGCTGAGATAGATGAATCATCATTAGACACAGGTAAGGTGCTGGAAGACTGGAGGGTAGCTAATGTTGTGCCTCTATTTAAAAAGGGCTGCAAGGAACTACTGATCAACTACAAAGCCTGGGAACTACAGATCAACAAGCCTCATCTGTGGTAGGCAGGTTACTGGAGAGTATTCTGAGGGATAAGATATTTATGTATTTGGATAGAAATGGGCCGTTTGGGATAATGGTTTTGTACATGCTAGGTCGTGTCTTACGAATCTGATTGAGTTTTGTGAAGTAACCAAAAAGGTTGATGAGAGCAAAGCTGTGGACATTGTCTTCATGCAAGGAAGTAGAGGGTGATGGTAGAAGGTTGTTTTTCAGACTGGAGGCCTGTGACATGGTGTGCCTCAAGGATCAGTGCTGGGGCCATTGTTGTTTGTGGTTTAATTCAACAATTTGAATGAGAATGTAGAAGTCACGATTAGTAAGTTTGCAGATGACACTAAAGTGGAGGGTATCTTTGATAGCAAAGATGGTTATCAAAAATTACTGCAGGATCTTGATCAGTTGGGCAAGTGGGCTGAGGAGTGATTAATGGAGTTTAATGCAGATAAGTGCAAGGTGTTGCATTTTGGGAAGGTCAACCAGTGCAGAACCTTCATAGTGAATGACAGGGCCCATCAGGTGGTCAAGAAGGCTTTTGGTCCATTGGCCTTCATCAGTCAGGGCATTGATTGTAGAAGTTGAGATGTTATGTAAGAATTGTACAAGACATTGGTGGGGCCACATATGGAGTATTGTGTTCAAGTTTGGTCACCCAGTTATAGAAAGGATGAAGTTAAGCTTGAAATGATTTACGAGGATGTTGCCAGGACTTGAGGGCGTGAGCTAGACAGAGAGGTTGGGCAGGCTAGTACTTTATTCCTTGGAGTGCAGAAGGATAAGGAGTGAACTTACAGAGGTGTATAGGGTCATTAGGGGAATAAATTGGGTAAATACACAGAGTAGGGGAATCAAGAAGCAGGGGGGGATAGGAGAGATGAGAGGAGAAAGTTTTAATAGGAACCCGAGGGGGAACATTTTCACAGAGGTTGGTGGGTATAAAGAACGCGCTACCAGAGGAGGTAATTGAGGCAGGTCCCATAACAAAATTTAAAGAAATTTGGACAGGTACATGGATCGGAACGGTTTAGAGAATCATGGGCCAAACTTAGACTGGTGGGACAAATGTAGATAGGGCATCTTGGTTGACATGGGCATGTAGGGTCAAAGGGCCTGTTTTTTGTGCAGTACGAGTCTTTATGTATATCTTATTGAAACATATAAAATTATAAAAGGACTGGACAAGCTAGATGCAGGAAAAATGTTCCCAATGTTGGGCGAGTCCAGAACCAGAGGCCACAGTCTTAGAATAAAGGGGAGGTCATTTAAGACTGAGGTGAGAAAAAACTTTTTCACCCAGAGAGTTGTGAATTTATGGAATTCCCTGCCACAGAGGGCAGTGGAGGCCAAATCACTGGATGGATTTAAGAGAGAGTTAGATAGAGCTCTAGGGGCTAGTGGAGTCGAGGGATATGGGGAGAAGGCAGGCACGGGTTATTGATAGGGGACGATCAGCCATGATCACAATGAATGGCGGTGCTGGCTCGAAGGGCCGAATGGCCTCCTCCTGCACCTATTTTCTATGTTTCTATGTTTATCTCAGGTGAGTCCAGGTGTGGTCTCACCAAGGACCTGTATAATTGTAGTAAAACATTCTTGCTTCACTGAAGGTTAATATACTCGTTTTTTTTAAATTACTCGCTGAAAACCTTAACGGTCATTCTAACATTAAAGAACTACATAGATGCATATATTAAAATAATTTGTTTTTAAAATAAAATTTAGAATTTTTATTTTTAGAAGTCAGTAGCAGGGAACTGTCAATATTTACCTCTGTAATAATAATAATAATAATAATAAATGTTATTTATGGGCGCCTTTCAAAAGTCTCAAGGACACCTTACAAAGTTTAACAAATAGTAGAAACATGTAAGCGGAATGAAATAAATAGTAAAGACATCACGACATCTACAATACACAAATTAAAGAGAGAATTCAATCCAAAAACAAAAATCAAAAACACAATATGGAAGAGAGAGCAGCGGCTGCTAAAGCACGCCAGCGTCCACTCTCCCCTCCGGCAGCCATCTTGGGCACAAAATAAAATATCATTTACACACACAAAAAAAATCACCCCCCCACAATGATTACCACTGTGGGGGAAGGCACAATGTCCAGTCCCCAACCCTAGTTCACCCAAAGTCAGACCTATTGAGGCCTCCACAGTTGCCTCTACGGAGGCCCGATGTTCCTGGCCGTTCTCGCCGGGTGGAGTTGCCCCGGCGTCGGGAGAGTCCTCGCAGCGGCTGGGACGGCTGGAACGGCCGATCTCCTATTGGAGTCCGTGGCACCTGAAGCCAACAGGGCCGCGCCGATTTGGAGCTCCGAGGCTCCCGATGTTAGGGTCGGCGCCGCCGCCCGCGGCTGGCCGCTCCACAGTCCCGCAGCCCGGAGGTGTTGAGCTCGGCGGTCTAGCTCACCGGAGCTCCAGCGCGTTGATCCAGCGCGGCGACCCAGGCAAGGCATTGCCCGCTCCGCTGCGCGATGGCGCTCCAGTGCTGTGCCGCCACCGGAGCTGAAGGTGCTGGGCAGTCCCCGCCAGGAAAACGCCGCTCCACGCCCGCTGGTAGGCCGCAAGGACGGGTCGACGGGGCAGCCCGGAGAAAAAGCTGCCTCACCGACCAGGTAGGGACCTAGAGATAGTTTCCCCCTTACCCCCCCCACATTAAAAGTCAAAATTCCCCCTAGACATAGACAAGAAAAAAACTAAAATCTAAATAAAAAATGAATTTAACGGACGGCTGCTGGTTAGCAGCCGTTCCCCAAGATAGCTCCTCCTCTTTAATAGTATCAAAGCTTGGAAGTTGGATACAAGCACTCAAACGGTTGAATTCTAAAAAGCTGATTGTATTTCTTCATTGAATCCTTCAATGTATGCACCTTTGGAGCATGATCTTCTACAGATTTTCAAACTGAAAGTCACAGATTTTTCTTGTAGAAGGCGATATACATCTATGATGCAAGAGCTGTAAATCCTTACAATGAAAAGATGAGAATGGTTGTGATGGACCAGTGCAAGTGAAAGGTCATTCACATTTTCTCAATTTCAATTGATTTATGGAATTTAACCTAAGTGCTTTCTTCAGGCTTTTAGTGTTTTTCATTATTTTAAAAATAATTGCCTTCCATTTTATCATGAATTAAAAAAAATGTCAATAGTATGTTTAATTTTAATTCAACATTTTTGAATGTTCGAGAGTATGAGGAACATGCATTCAATCTTCAACAGCCAGTTATGTTGGTGGCCAATTTGAGATGAAAGCAAATCTGTTGCCATTTATTGGCCAAAAAGCATGCAATGCAAAAACCTCACTGATCACAGGAACTTTGGCCCTGGAGATGGTTGGTGTGGACAAAAAGAGCCAAAGGACCTATTTTAGTCCTGTCTGACTCCATGAGTTACCCCATGATAGAATTGAGTTTTGTGGGCTGGTGACTGGCAAGCATGATTAAGGCCACTATGAGTCAAGAAATCAACAAAACAATCTGACCAAAAGAGGCTAATTCACTTCTTCCCATCTCTGTAATCTCCTCCAGCCCCATATATATCCAATTTGCTTGTGTTCCTCTTACTCTGCCTCCCCTGAACATGCCTAGATCTAACAATTCCACAATGGAGGCCCTGCCTTCTGCTGCCATGGCTAAATTACATACCTAAACGTTTCTACATTTCTTTCGGCATTTTAGGGAATCTTTCAAACTTAACTCTTTGATGAAATATATATCTCTTTATTTAACAGGCTCCTGTCAAGTGCCTTTGGCTGTTTGCTATGTAAATGGAGTTATACAAGTGGAAGTTGCTGCTGTTGGTTATATTTTGTTACTTTGTGTATAGAACCATGCACTGAACAAATTGGCTGAAACTATGTCTATAGATCAACCATGTAATTCAAAGATAATTAACCACAATGAGCCCATTGGGACATCTTATGGATGAAAAAGTATCATTAAAATGAATGTTCTTTCTATTGCTCCATTAAATAAAATTTTATGGTAAACAATCACTATTGCCAATCATTAATACAATCTAATGCCTATCATGAAACTCATGCAGAAGATACCAGCAGTTGCTCTCAGGATTGATGGTAGGAACTAGCAACGTGCTGGGTTCTCGAGCCAGCACACTTATGCAATCATAAAGTAAGCCCATCAATACCTCCACCTCCCTAGATGACTGAGGAGATTTGGTATGTCAACAAATACTCTCTTGAACTTTTCCAGGTGTTAAATAGAGAGCATATTGAATGGTTGCATCACGGCCTGGTTTCACAATGCAGGAATGAGATTATAAAATGTGGTGGACATTATTACCCTGCCCATCAAAGGGACTGACAAAGTCAAAGTCAATTTTATTCGTCACATGCACATGCAGTGAAATGAATTTGCCAGCAGCGATACACTTAAAAAGAACACACAATACACAATAAAAATTTAACACAAACATCCACCACAGTATTCTTCACTGTGGTGGAAGGCAACAAAGTTCATCCAGTCCTCCTCCTTTGTTCACCCGTGGTCGGGACCATAGACCCTCCGTAGTCGCCACTGCAGACGGCCCGATGTACAGGCAGTGGAACACACTCCGCAGCTTGGTCCCGAATCGGCACTTTCCTACCGGAGTCCGTGGCTTCAGGATGTTATAGGCTGCAAGCTGGCGGTCGGAGCTTTTCTCTGGCAATCCCCGGCGAGGGATCCCAGGCTCCAGATGGTAAGTCCACACCCCACCCGCGGCTAGAAGCTCCGCAGACTGCGGCTTCAGGATGTTATAGGCCGTGGGCCGGCGGTAGGAGCTCTTCTCGGTGATCCCCGGCGAGGGATCCCAAGCTCTGGATGATAAGTCCACTCCACGCCCGCGGCTAGATGATAAGTCCACTCCACGCCCGCCACAGTCCCCACGGTGCCAAAGTCACCAGGCCAGCGATCGGAGCACTCCTCTCTGGTGACCCCCGGCAAGGGTTCGCCCTCTCCACGATGGAAAGTCCACGCTGCGCCTGCTGCCGATGCTCCGGGCCCGACGCTGGGAAAGACTGCTCCAATCCATGGTATTAGGCCGTGAGGGAGGCGACATGGAAAAAGTCGCCTCTTGGTGGAGAAGGCGGCCGAAAGCGGTTTCCCCCCTTACCTCTCCCCACCACCCCTCACATAAGACATACCGAGAGACACCCAAATTAACACTAGACACACAAACCCCCCCCCAAAAGGTTGAAATAGCGAACACGCTGCTGGCAAGGCAGCCGTCTCACAGTGCCACCACCTCCCCACCATCGAAGGGATTCATACGAGTCACTACCTCAAAAAGCCAGCATGCATCAGCAACCCACACCATGCCGGCCACGTTCTCATTTCAGACCTGCCATCGGGAAGAAGGTATATGAATCTGAAAACTGACATTCAGGTTCAGAAGAGCTTCTTCCCAACAACCATCAGGGTATTGAACACCTCCATCAGTTTTTGCTTTATTGAACTTTATTTGTTTGTTTATTATGTTATCTTTTGAGTACTGTGTTTACAGACTTGTTATGCTGCTGCAAGTATGAATTTCATTGTTCTGTTTCTGTACATTGGACAATTAAACACACTTGACATGTGGAGGAAGGAACTGCAGATGCTGATTTATGCCAGAGATGAACACAAAATACTGGAGTTACTAAGCAGATCAGGCAGCACCTCTGGAGAAAAAGAATAGGTGATGTTTTGGCCTAAACTCTTCTTCAGATTAGAAGTAAAGGTATGGGCGGGGGGAAATCAAAGGCGAGAAAAGGCCAGAACGAATCAGAGCGGCAAAAGATGACCTCAGGAAGAGTGGAGACCATAATGGCCCATTATTGGCTGGGGGAGGGGTGATAACGAGAGGCGTACAAGGATGCAAATCGTGAAACTAGTAGGACTACGAGGGTGGGGGAGGGAGAGAGAGAGGAGCGGGGAGGGGAGGGAATGCAGGAGTTACTTGAAATTGGAGCAATCAGCATTCATACTGCTGGGTCAGCATGGGAATGGAAAGGGGAGTTAGAATGTTCGGCAACCAGGAGATCACGTAGTCCAAGGTGGAGTGAGTGTAACTGCAGCAAAATGATCACCAAGTCTATGCTTGGTCTCGCTGTTATATAGGAGCCCACACCGGGCTGTACAGTAGATGAGGTTGGAGGAGGTGCAAGTAAACCACTGCCTCGCCTGAAAGGATTGTCAGGGTCTCTGGATGAGTCGAGGGAAGAGGTATAAGGGGAGGGGAGAGCGTTGCATCTCCTGCGGTTACAGGGGAAAGGCCCTGGGGAGAGAGTGGTTTGGGTGGGAAGATATGTGAACCAGGGAGTTGAAGGGAACGGTATCTGTGGAAAGCAGAAAGGGGTGGAGATGGGAAGATGTGATGTGGTGGGAACCCGTTGGAGGTGATGAAAATGTCAGAGGATGATATGCTGTATGCAACTGCTGATGGGGTGAAAGGTGAGGACTGGGGGGGGACTCTGTACCTGTTGCGACAGTACCTGGAGGAACAAGCGGAACTACGGGATACAGAGGAGACACGTGTGAGGGCCTCATCTATGACAGATGGGGGGACCCGTTGACTTAACTATATGAAAAAGTGCTGTGAAAAATGACATTACCAACATAACTGTTGTTGTATGCATTGAAGCAAATGCAGGCTTCCGACTCGCAATCAAGGAAATAAATGGCACAAATGTCCAAACGCCGCAGCCCCCCCAGCAAACGCGCGTTGGGGAAACAGACCCAACGGGTCTGCACTTGGTCTAGTGTATATATATATATATATATATATATATATATATATATATAAAGTACTTAGTTACTTGCCCCACTACAGTTTTGATAATTCCTTGATAACTAAGATTGCATGATTCTGCAATAAATGACTACTCAATTAGCCAACTAGATACATTTTATGAAGTATTTCTTTGTTAAACAAAAAATAAATATCTGGTTCAAACTTCAATGCAAAACGATCTCACATGCAGTATGATTAGAATACAATATTCCTGTTGGACACTTATGCAAATCCTTTTATGAGATTCAGTTGTGCTTTCTAAATCTTTACATTATATTGCAGAAGCTGTCGAGTCACCTGTTTGTTTTGGGGGTGGGGAAGAAATTGTTCTAAATGACTGAAAGGTTTTAGGAGAATATGCAAATTACATAGTAGGTACTTCTCTCTGCACTAATGTCTCATTTAAATACAATTCAACAATGAGCTACTTAAATCAAAAAGAATGCCAAGTTACCTGAAGCCAAGTGACATTACGTTGTAGTGCCCAAGAAATAATGGCAAGTTATTAAAGAAATTGAGAAACAATTGAAAGTTTCATTTTTTTTTAAATGGGAACATCAGCAGTACTTCAGATTTAACTTGAAATGATATGTATAATGTCTGATCTGGTAAGAAGTAAAATGCTTGATTATAATAGATTGCTTTAAGAATTGGTTTATTGTATTTCAGTTTTGAACTTGACACACATTTAAATTCTGGGAGGGATTTTGGAAACCTATTCTTTGGTGACTTAGCAACAACAGCTTGTCCTTGCTTTGTGCCTTCAGCATAATAAAACATCCTAAGGTTCGTCAGAGTAATATTAAAATTTGACACCATATCTTAAGGAGATAAGCATGTCAAAGGCAATAAGTTTGTTCAAAGTGGTATGTTTTAAGAATTGTTTAAAAGAAGCAGTCGAAAAACGGTCCAAGGAACAAATTTCTGATTTCAGAAATGTTACAACTGAAGGCATAGCCAGTAATCATGGGACAATTATAATCAAAGTACTTCGGAGACCGGATGGGTGAGAGCAGATGTTGCTTAACCAGGAACCAATAACGGATGTTGCAGTCTGAAGAAGGGTCTCGACCCGAAACGTCACCCATTCCTACTCTCCCGAGATGCTGTCTGTCCCGCTGAGTTACTCCAGCATTTTGTGTCCATAACCAATAACAGATGATGGGTGGATAGGACAAGGAGAGGAGAATTACAACACAGCAACAGAATTTTGTATGACCTAAAAGTTTATTCTGAGGACAATGAGGAAAACTGGCCAGGAATGCAATAGAAAAAAACTAGAGTAACAAATACAAGTATGTAGGTAAGGATTTCAGGAGCAGAAACACTGAGGCAATCTTGGACTCTGGTAAATGCAGAATTGGAAAAAGCTAGCAGTATAGACAGCGCTTATTTGTTCACCTCTTTATGGCAGGATCAAAAATGATGCCAAGTCTGGACTACACCTCTTCGCACCCTGCTTCCTGTAAGGACACCATCCCCTACTCCCAATTCCTCCGTCTACGCCACATCTGCACCCAGAATGAGGTGTTCCAGACCAGGGCTTTGGAGATGTCCTCATTCTTTAAGGAACGGGGGTTCCCCTCTTCTATTATAGATGAGGCTCTCACCAGGGTCTCCTCCATATCCCGCAGCTCCGCTCTCACTCCCCATCCCCCTACTCGTAACATGGACAGAGTCCCCCTTGTCCCCACCCTACCAGCCGTCGCATACAACATATAATCCTCCGACATTTTCGCCATCTCCAACGGGATCCCACCACTGGCCACATATTCCCATCTCCTCCCCTTTCTGCTTTCCGCAGAGATCGTTCCCTCCGTAACTCCCTGGTCAATTCGTCCCTTCCCACCCAGACTTTCCCTTGCAACCGCAGGAAATGCTACACTTGTCGCTTTACCTCCCCCCTCAACTCCATCCAAGGACCCAAGCAGTCTTTCCAGGTGAGGCAGAGGTTCACCTGCATCTGCATCTGCACCTGCACCTCCTCCAACCTCATCTACTGCTTCCGCTGTTCCAGGTGTCAACTTCTCTACATCGGTGAGACCAAGCGCAGGCTTGGCGATCGCTTCGCCCAACACCTCTGCGCAGTTTGCAATAACCAACCTGATCTCCTGGTGGCTCAACATTTCAACTCCCCCTCCCATTCCTAATCTGACCTTTCTGTCCTGGGCCTACGACATTGGCAGAGTGAGGTCCAGCGCAAATTGGAGGAACAGCACCTCATATTTTGCTTGGGTAGTTTACACCCCAGCGGTATGAACATTGACTTCTCCAATTTCTGGTAATCCTTGCTTTCTCCCTCCTTCCCCTCCCCAGCTTTCCCCCAAGCCTACTGTCTCCGCCTCTTCCTTTCCTTTTCCCCGCCCGCCCCGCAGACATCAGTCTGAAGAAGGGTCTCGACCCGAAACGTCGCTTATTCCTTCTCTCCATAGATGCTGCCTCACCCGCTGAGTTTCTCCAGCATTTTTGTCTACCTCCCAGTGTACAAGCAATCAGACAAGTTCTAAATAAGCCAGAGAGAGAAATGCATTTGAACTTGTGCTTGGAAATTGAGCTTGTGTCAAGAAACAAAATAGATTATTTTAGCCTTGCCTGTTTAGTTTAGTTTAGTTTAACTTAGAGATATAGTGTGGAATTAGGCCTTTCGGCCCACCAAGTCCATGCCGACCATCGATCACCCATTCACACTAGTTCTAAGTTTTCCCATTTTCTTATCACTTCGTACACACTAGAGGAAACTTACAGATGCTAATCTTTGTGATGGGAAAGAAACCAGAGCACCCACAGTTCTACCAGAAAATGCCTGCTCATCCAGGGAGGTCAAAGTATACAGTAAGAAGAACGGACACTCCTCTTAGCAGGGAAAGCAGACCAATTCCAAAAGACGTGGTCTACGTTTTTGGACCTATTACAAGCATGAGGTGCAATAGTAATTTAAAAAATAAATAAATAAAGAATGGTATCAGGACCTGGTAATGGGAGGTAAAACAATAAAAACAGACTTGGTCGGTGGTTCCCTTTCTGCGATTGTTCCTACTTTCTTTTTCTTTCTTTTCTAGGATCTGCTTTCTTACTTTACTTCCTTCTCTAACTTCTTTTCTAAGGGGCTTTCTTTTCACAACACTCTTTTGCACTTCACGACGCGCACTTTCTTTACTTTTCTTACTTCTATCTTTCTCTTAAAGCTCAAAAAATGAAGCGGTATAAAAAATGTACTAAGATATAAGTGTTGTGTATTACTGTAAATTACCGTACTTCTAATAAAAATATTTTAAAAAAAATAAAAAAAAAAGAAGAACGGACACAGAAGATGACAGGATCCTGAGGGATCTTAAAGTGCAAGCGTTACCTTCCTAAAAGTGACAACACAGGGCAAAGGGTGGTGAAGAAAGTGTACAGCACGCTTGCATGCCTTCATCGGTTGGGTACCGTATATAAATGTTGAGAAATCATGTTGTACCTGCATTAGGCCACAGTTGGACTATTATGTGCCGTCCTGGTCATCACACCAGAAGAAAATGTTAAGGCTTTGGAGATGGTATATTAGAGGCTCACCAGGATGCTGCTTTAATTGAAGTGTAGCTATACATAACTAAAACTCTGATCTTGTTATCTTCCGGTTTGGCGGTCATTCTATTTGCGCAAAAACCTTTCGTGATAGCGCTACAATTTTTCACCAGTTCACTCACCGTTCTCCTAGGCTGCGAGTCCACCAAGTTTTGTTCCAATCGGTTGGATGTCGTCAATGTTAGCGAGGTTTTAAAAATCTTTTTTTTAAATCGATCGTGCGCCGATTGATCTCTTCTCCTGCCTTCCAGCTCTGCGCGGATTAGTCTCTTCCCCTGTCACTCCACAGGACACTCCGCCCTTTCCTGCGCCATTGCGTCTTTACTGAAGCTGAGGAAAGCGGAGGGATCTGAAGAGCGAAGGGACCCGAAGCAGCCCAGCAGCCCGGCAATGTCGCCAAACGGAAAGCGGAGAGTCTGATCCCGACGGAGGAGAGCATCCAGCGCCCGCTGTGAGTCCCAAGCGCACTGCCATCGCAATGCCCCGCAGCTCTACCCCTTTCCCCTCTGATCCCCCTCGCTGGCTCCTGCCCCTCTCCCCCATGGCTCTTCCCCCATCTTTTCTCTGAGCTCTTCTCCCCCCCCCGCCCACATGCCGGCGCGGCCGTAGCTGCTGCTGCTTCCGGGCCGAACCGAGGCCTGGCTCTGAGGGCGCTGACGGCTGATGCTCCTCCGGGGCATGCAAGAAGTGAGAGGAGCGGCAACCTCGAGATTCTGGGGAGGGAGAGTGGGGGAGGAGAGGGGATAGAGGGAGAGGAGGGGAGAGGAGTTATGGAGGGGGTGAGTGACTGAGGGTAGGGGAGGAGAGGTGAGTGACTGAGGGTAGGAGAGGGAGGTAGAGGTGAGGGATGGATTTGGGAAGGGGAGGAGAGGGAAAAGAAGAGGGCAGAGGTGAGGAGGGAGAATGGGGTAGAAGGGGGAATAGAGGGAGAGGAGGGGGAGTAGAGGAGGGGGATGTGGGGGAGGTAGGGAGTGGGGAATAGAGGAAGAGGAGGGCAGTGGGGGAGGTGAGGAGGGATAGTGGGGGGATAGGGGGTGAGGAGTGGGGGAGGTGGGGGATAGAGGGGTAGGAGGGGGTAGGGAGGGGGGGAGGAGTTATGGAGTGACTGAGGGTAGGGAAAAGGAGAGGAAGTGAGAGGTGAGGGAGGGATTGGGGAGGGGAGAAGGGGAGGAGGAGAGGGGAAAGAAGAGGGAGGGAGGAGGAGGGGAGAGAATGCTACGGATGAGGGGAAATGAGCTGCACCTGTGCAGTTGGGGGCTATGGGTGAGTGGTGGAATATTGCGTTGGGGGACCAAGCCTCCTGTGTGACAGGGACCCAACGGGTCCCACTTAGTCTAGTGACATTTACGGAGAGATTTGACAAGCTGCGATTGTTTTCTTTGGAACTTGAGGTTGTAGGATGACGTGACGGAAGTATATACAATTATGAGAGGCAGATATATTGTAGATAGTCAAGAGTTATTTTTAATCTCGGGTGGAAACATCAAAATTCAAACAAGTTTAAGATGAGAAAGACAAGAGACTAAGGGGGATAAGGGGAACAATGGTTCAACGGTGCTTTATTTGTCACATATGCAACTGCACAGTGAGATTCTTTTTGCACATACTACACATGCTGGCATCACCATTTTTGGTGCCATTATTCAAAGTCCGAAATCCGGTTGGCCCGCACTTAACCCATCTACCTCCCACTTGCGGCCTCCTTATACCCTAGTCAAAACTTTTTTTTCTACTGGCATCATCAACAAATTCAGCTCCTTGTAAACATATGCTACCTTCAAGACTAAATAATTTATCTTTGCATAATTGAACTTATTTACATATTACAACACAGAAGGATGTCATTCCATTAATTGGATCCATGTCAAATCCTAACAATGCAATCCATTAGTCTCATTCCATCTCTCCTTATTTCCTGGTTGCCCTGCAGCCTTCATCTCTCTCACATAACCTTCAACAACCCCCCTCCCCTTTTCTAAACACACACACACCCCTTTGACTCTCTTGCTAATTACTTTCATTAACAGGTAAATTAAAGTACTCAACTAGCCTGTCTGCGCATATTTAGAATGTGCAAATCAGGGCAAAAGTACAACATGGAGATATCCAAAGATGAACCATTTGATATGCCTCCATTTCCTGTGCCTACTGATATATGTCCTGAAGTCAGAAGTGAAACGACAAGGGTACTCTTCACTGATCAGAAGTTATTTCCACTACTCCACCAACTCCTCTGCCATTTAAAAAAAAATGGACAGCATCAGGCAATGACACCAAAATAATAGAAAAATTCCACATAACTCAATTCAATTCAATTCAATTTATTTGTCTTTTGGACAAATTTGTCATTTGGACCCCTTGAGGTCCAAACGAAATGTCGTTTCTGCAGCCATACCTTACAAAACGAAGAAGACCTGAGACACAACACAATTTACACATTACACCCATCACAGCGCTGTGATGGAAGGCAAAAAAACGTATCTCTCCACTGCACTCCCCCCCCCCGATGTCAGAGTCAAAGTCAAAGCCCCCGGCGGGCGATGGTGATTGTCCCGCAGCCATTAAAGCCACGCCGGGTGATGCAAGGTCGCGCACCGGGTCTTGGTGTTAGAGCCCCGGCGCGCGCCCGCAAAGTCCGGTGGCCATTCCAAGCCGCGCGGGGGGATAAAGCCCCGCTCCAGGTGCTCTTCAACCCCGCAACTCGGGCGGGAGAAGTCGCCGCAGCGGAAGCCCCGAAAAGCGGTCTCCCACCAGGGACCCGCGGGCTTACAGTGTTGCCGTCCGCCAGACCCGCGGTTGTAGCCTCCGAATCTCCGGCGGTCGGGTAGCAGCAGCGCTCCACCACAGCTCCACCCGCTCCGGACTCGGCCAGCCCCGCGACGGTGAGTAGTCCGCAGCTCCGCAACTGGAGCCCCAGGTCGTTCCTGCTGGAGGCCGCTCCATGTTGCCCAGCCCCAACGACAACGGAGACCCGACAAAGAAAAGGTCGGGTCTCCCGTGCAGCGGAAAGATTTCAAAGTTCCCCCCCCCCCACCCCCACCCCCACCCCCCCACACACATACCCCGACAAAAAAAAGAATAAAAAACTACATAAAAACGAGACAAAAATAATAAAAAGACAGACGGACTGCAGAGGCCGCTGCTGATGAGAGTCGCGCTGCAACTCATTTTCTGTGTCCACATTTGCATATTATGAGCAGGAGGTGAAGGGAAAGAAATTAGTTTGATGCAGGTAGCTACATCAAGACTCCATGTTGCAGTTTCTTCTTGCTTACATAATGGTTTTACTTAGTTTCAGCACAGATTACAGAGTAAGTTTACCCAGGTTGCAATGATTTTATGCAAATTTAAACATACAAAACAACTGTAAACCTGATTGCTCTTTGTAACAGAAAATCTAACATTTTACATTACCATTCAGTTTATATAACTGCATATATAACTTCATATATTTTATTTGTTGAGTCCTGGGGCCCCAAGTTTTCCTTCACACAAAATATTAAAAAGCAAAATGGCAAAGTGGTACCTAACTAAATAGCAAAGATGCTTTTAATTTACTGATGTTTTTCTAATTTCATCGGTCATTTCCCAGCATAACCTGATGACTCATTATTTTTTAGGAGTTCAAGTATTTACTTAAATTAAAAACAAAAATACGCTGCCTGCAATTGATTCACGTTAACAAGTCCTCACACCTAAAATTTGAAAAATAATGTATGATAATAGAGGCTTGAGAAATGTAATTTAAATGAAATCCCTTCATAGGACTCACAAGTTAGAGGGCAAAATAATTGAATCTGAACTACAAAAGCTTGTATTCAAGCATGCATTGTATAGGCAAGTACTTCGGTTAGAATAGGCTCAGTTGTAGATAAGTGTGAATGCAACTAAACAAAGGATGCCGTGATGCTTTGAACCAGTTAAAACAATAAGCAATGTTTGAACTGCTGGATGGAGGGTAAAGGCACTAGTAATCATTATTGTCCCATGTTGACTCAAGGCCTTTCAACAAAACAAACAGCTTCTTTGTGATTGAATTGACATGGTGTTAACAATGCATTTAATGCCAACATCAGTATGAATTTAGGTAAACCTGTCCAACCTGCTGGTACCAGGATCCCATAGTTATTCATTTTATATATATCACTTAAAACTGTCAAAAAACTTCAAACCCTTGCACCTTTAGCAAACACAGCTAATGCTCTTGGTATCATGTCAAATTGTAGCAGCTACAGATATCCATCCAGCAAACCATAGAATATTTACATAAAATGTACCTGCAGCTTTTTCAGCCACTCTGGCCTCTATTGCTTTTTCTTGCAGTTCCAGATTCAGTGTTATAATTTTTAATTCACCCTCATTTTCTGTCAGTTTATCTTGAAGCTGAAGAGCACAAACATATTGCAATATATATATTTTTCACATCAGTTAACGAATATTTTTTTCGTCATAAATAGATTAATTACAAAAGTTAGCAAACACATGCAAGACTGACACTGGGGAAATCTCAGACGGTTGCTTCCAAATTTGGGAATTAATCACAAAGTAGTGACACAAAGTAATGAATTACTATTTCACCCTCAGCAAACATGGAAATAACATTCAATCCCTGACATTTTATGCTGATAAAACTACTTGACTGTTAGAATTTTTGTTTCACAGTGAATCTTAGTTCGCTGAAATTTTCATACATTAACATACAAAGATTATATGCAAATTAAGTAACCTCTTTCTTAAGCTGCTTCTTTTAAATTCTACCACAAAATTCTGTGTTCAAAAGAAGCATTTTATAGAAAAAATATAGAACACATTTTGAATTACTTAAGGTGATGTTGATTTACATTTCAACCATTAGAAATTCTGAAAGATATTGCTAAGAGAGGTTAGGAGACATTTTTGCCACAGATACAGACCACAGATTAAGAATTCACCTTTTTATTAGATTCCCTCTCTGCATTCAATTCTTTCAATAGGAAAGCGATTCTCCTGTTATCTTCTGAGAGTTTGGTAATTTGACCTGGAGTGAAAAGGTCATGTGATACATTGGTACCTCCACTTTCAGCCCTCCTATTAGAAATCAAAGATAGAAATCATTTAGAGGGGCTCAAAGTTCACTTGAATGCACAAATTTAGTTTAGAAGCTCTTGGCACCTTTTTGATTGAAGACTTGGATTGAGCAAATAATGGCTGCATATAAAGTGAGCCTAGTTATTCTAAAGCATGATATCTTAATCTCTTGGGACTTTATATGTGTGGAGCGTATATTACTAGCTGTGCTGCTGGCAAGCTAAATCTGAAGAATTAAAAGTTAACACGATGAACTAACATGTAAAGATGGCTAATGTTAATAAAATATTGAGGAAATCACACAACCTTATATACTGAACTTAAAATATATCTCGCCTAATTTAAATTCAAAGAATTTTTTTTTTGACAGAGGTCTTCAATATTTTTTCTAACCTGTAGTTAATCTTGACTATTTGTAGCACATTCTGTTTTTAGCATATTATATTTTATGGGCATAACATTTCTTCACCTTTTCCTTACCAATCGACTCATCAGAATATTTTCCACAACATATTGTTGATGATTAAAAATATACAGAGTCTATCACAAAACAAAAATATAATCCTCAAACACCCAATTGTCACATAAAAAATTGCCGTGGAGAAATTTAATTAGATACTTTGAATACTGGCTGTAAACTTTGACCATTGTGAGATAGATAATTAGAATGGCCTAGAAGGGTCCATCAATTAATTAATCCCAAACTACCATTCAAACTCAACTTTGGCTACTGCCTCGGCAAGGCCGCCAGCATAATCAAGGACCAGTCTCACCCCAGTCACTCCCTCTCCCATAAGACAGGAGGTACAGAAGTTTGAAAATGCATGCCTCCAGATCCTGGAACTGTTTCTTCCCCCACTGTTATCAACTGAACTGAACTGTCCTCTCATCAGCTAAGGTGCGGTCCCGACCTCCCATCTACCTCATTAGAGACCTTTGAACTATCTTTAATCAGACTTTATTGGATTTCAATGTTACAGTGCCCTCCATAATGTTTGGGCCAAAGACCCGTCATTTATTTCTTTGCCTCTGTACTCCACAATTCAAGATTTGTAATAAAAAAAAATCACATGTGGTTAAAGTGCACATTGTCAGATTTTATTAAAGGATATTTTTAGACATTTTGGTTTCACCATGTAGAAATTACAGCTGTGTTTATACAGTCCCCCCATTTCAGGGCACCATAATGTTTGGGACACATGGTTTCACAGGCATTTGTAATTGCTCAGATGTGTTTAATTGCCTCCTTAATGCAGGTGTAAGAAAGCTCTCAGCACCTAGTCTTTCCTCCAGTCTTTCCATCACCTTTGGAAACCTTTATTGCTGTTTATCAACATGAGGACCAAAGTTGTGCCAATGACAGTCAAAGAAACCATTATGAGACTGAGAAACAAGAATAAAACTGTTAGACACATCAGCGAAACCTTAGTCTTACCAAAATCAACTGTTTGGAACATCATTAAGAAGAAAGAGAGCACTGGTGAGCTTACTAATTGCAAAGGGACTGGCAGGCCAAGGAAGACCTCCACAGCTGATGACATAAGAATTTTCTCTATAATAAAGGAAACCCCCCAAACCTCTGTCCGACAGATCAGAAACACTCTCCAGGAGTCAGGTGTGGATTTGTCACTGACCACTATCCGCAGAAGACTTCATGAACAGAAATACCCAGCAAGTGGACTGGATTGTAATGGAGAGAGAGGACTGCTCCTCTGGAAACATTGGAGCGATCCTTCTCTCACCAATGAAACTGAATAACATAAATTATAACAAAAACCCAATTATACATAGCACAATTAGAACTTGGAAACAAATAAAACAAAATTTAAAATTAAGAAATTTGTCGCTTTTATCTCCCATAATTAATAACCCTTCATTCAATCCCTCTATTACAGACAAATCTTTCATACAATGGGATAGACTAGGAATTAAAATGTTCGGTGACTTGTACGAAACTGGAAAATTACTATCATTCCAACAATTACAAATAAAATATAAACTCGGAAATAATCAATATTTTAAATATTTTCAAATATGTGACTATTTGAAAAAATATACAAAAGATCATCATAATACCTCAACAGATGTATTGGATGAAGCAATGCAGATAAAAGCTGAATCAGCAAACTTAATATCATATTTGTATAATATTATTTTAAATGTAGAAATACCATCTACGGAAGGTATTAGAAGAGACTGGGAACAAGAATTAACTATTAAAATTTCAAAGGAAAGGTGGAATGAATATTTATTAAACGTGCATAAATGTTCGATTAATGTAAGACACACTTTAATACAATTTAAAATTTTACATAGATTATATTATTCTAAAACTAAAATCAATAAAATATTCCCAAATGTATCATCAATTTGTGATAAATGTCAATCTCAAGAAGCTACTATAGCGCACTCATTTGTTTTCTGTACAAAAATTCAAAAATTTTGGATTGAAATTTTTGAAATTTTTACAAAATTATTTAAAATTAAACTGATACCCAAAGCAGAATGGATTATCTTCGGAACAACGGAAGATAGTCCAGAACTAAATGTGTTCCAAAAGAAATTAATACACTATGGGTTAATAACTGGAAAAAAGTTAATCCTAAAATTCTGGAAAAACGCTCCAATACCAACTATAAACATGTGGATTTCAAATATGTTCGAAACATTACACCTAGAAGAGATAAGGCTCCTCCCGGCAGGTAAACCAGATCACTTCCACCTGACGTGGTCTGCATTTATAGAATTATTATAAGTATAGGGTGCAAAAGTACTAAAAAAAAACAAAAACTGAGGTCAGGGGGATGAAAGCTGGAGAGTTGGTATGTCCCATTTGCGTGATGCTTACAAAAAAATATCTGTTTTTCTCTTTCCCCTCTTTCTCTTTTTTAGGGTCTATTTCTTAACTCTTTCCTTTTGTGTTTAATTTCTTTCTTATATGGTCTTTGTCTTTATTTGTCACGTTTTTTACACCTTCACTTTTTTCCTTCACTTTCTTCTTTCTTTCAATCTTATCCTTTCCCTTTATTAGTGTAGAAAATAAACGGAGTACATTAATTGTAATAAGATATATGTGATGAGTACTAGTGTAATTGGTTGTAATGTAATGTACTTCTAATAAATAAAATTTAAAAAAATTTAAAAAAAAGAAATACAGAGGCTGCACTGCAAGTTGCAAACCACTGATTAGCCGCATAAAAAGGATGGCCAGGTTACAGTTTGCCGAGAAGTACTTAAAAGAGCAACCACAGTTATGGAAAAAGGTCCTGTGGACAGATGAGACAAAGATTAACTGATATCAGAGTGATGGCAAGAGCAAACTATTAAGGAGAGAAGGAACTGCCCAAGATCCAAAACATACCACCTCATCTGTGAAACATGGTGGTGAGGGTGTTATGGCCTGGGCATGTATGGCTGCTAAAGATACTGGATCACTTATCTTCGTTGATGATACAACTGCTGATGGTAGTAGCATAATGAATTCTGAAGTGTACAGACACGTCATATCTGCTCAAGTTCAAACAAATGCCTCAAAACTCATTGGCTGGCAGTTCATTTTACAGCAAGACAATAGATACATAGATACATAGAAAATAGGTGCTGGAGTAGGCCATTCGGCCCTTCGAGCCTGCACCGCCATTCAATATGATCATGGCTGATCATCCAACTCAGTATCCCTTACCTGCCTTCTCTCCATACCCCCTGATCCCTTTAGCCACAAGGGCCACATCTAACTCCCTCTTAAATATAGCCAATGAACTGGCCTCAACTACCCTCTGTGGCAGAGAGTTCCAGAGATTCACCACTCTCTGTGTGAAAAAGTTTTTCCTCATCTCGGTCTTAAAGGATTTCCCCCTTATCCTTAAGCTGTGACCCCTTGTCCTGGACTTCCCCAACATCGGAAACAATCTTCCTGCATCTAGCCTGTCCAACCCCATAAGAATTTTGTACGTTTCTATAAGATCCCCTCTCAATCTCCTAAATTCTAGCGAGTACAAGCCAAGTCTATCCAGTCTTTCTTCATATGAAAGTCCTGACATCCCAGGAATCAGTCTGGTGAACCTTCTCTGCACTCCCTCTATGGCTATAATGTCCTTCCTCAGATTTGGAGACCAAAACTGTACGCAATACTCCAGGTGTGGTCTCACCAAGACCCTGTACAACTGCAGTAGAACCTCCCTGCTCCTATACTCAAATCCTCTTGCTATGAAAGCCAACATACCATTCGCTTTCTTCACTGCCTGCTGCACCTGCATGCCCACTTTCAATGACTGGTGTACCATGACACCCAGATCTCGCTGCATCTCCCCATTTCCTAATCGGCCACCATTTAGATAATAGTCTGCCTTCCCGTTTTTGCCACCAAAGTGGATAACCTCACATTTATCCACATTATACTGCATCTGCCAAACATTTGCCCACTCACCCAGCCTATCCAAGTCACCTTGCAGTCTCCTAGCATCCTCCTCACAGCTAACACTGCCCCCCAGCTTAGTGTCATCCGCAAACTTGGAGATGTTGCTTTCAATTCCCTCATCCAGATCATTAATATAAATTGTAAATAGCTGGGGTCCCAGCACTGAGCCTTGCGGTACCCCACTAGTCACTGCCTGCCATTGTGAAAAGGACCCGTTTACTCCTACGCTTTGCTTCCTGTTTGCCAGCCAGTTCTCTATCCACATCAATACTGAATCCCCAATACCGTGTGATTTAAGTTTGTATCCTGATCTCTTATGTGGTACCTTGTCGAAAGCCTTCTGAAAGTCCAGATACAACACATCCACTGGTTCTCCCCTATCCACTCTACTAGTTACATCCTCGAAAAATTCTATAAGATTCGTCAGACACGATTTACCTTTCGTAAATCCATGCTGACTTTGTCCAATGATTTCACCACTTTCCAAATGTGCTGCTATCCCATCTTTCATAACTGACTCTAGCAGTTTCCCCACTACCGATGTTAGACTAACTGGTCTGTAATTCCCCGTTTTCTCTCTCCCTCCCTTCTTAAAAAGTGGGGTTACGTTTGCTACCCTCCAATCCTCAGGAACTACTCCAGAATCTAAAGAGTTTTGAAAAATTATCACTAATGCATCCACTATTTCTGGAGCTACTTCCTTAAGTACTCTGGGATGCAGCCTATCTGGCCCTGGTGATTTATCGGCCTTTAATCCATTCAATTTACCCAACACCACTTCCCGACTAACCTGGATTTCACTCAGTTCCTCCATCTCCTTTGACCCGCGGCCCCCTGCTATTTCCGGCGGATTATTTATGTCTTCCTTAGTGAAGACGGAACCAAAGTAGTTATTCAATTGGTCCGCCATATCCTTGTTCCCCATGATCAATTCACCTGTTTCTGACTGCAAGGGACCTACATTTGTTTTAACTAATCTCTTTCTCTTCACATACCTATAAAAACTTTTGCACAGTTTTTATGTTCCCTGCCAGTTTTCTTTCATAATCTATTTTCCCTTTCCTAATTAAGCCCTTTGTCCTCCTCTGCTGGTCTCTGAATTTCTCCCAGTCCTCTGGTATGCTGCTTTTTCTGGCTAATTTGTACGCATCATCTTTTGCTTTGATACTATCCCTGATTTCCCTTGTTATCCACGGATGCACTACCTTCCCTGATTTATTCTTTTGCCAAACTGGGATGAACAATTTTTGTAGTTCATCCATGCAGTCTTTAAATGCCTTCCATTGCATATCCACCGTCAACCCTTTTAGAACTAATTGCCAGTCAATCTTGGCCAATTCACGTTGCATACCCTCAAAGTTACCTTTCTTTAAGTTCAGAACCGTTGTTTCTGAATTAACAATGTCACTCTCCATCCTAATGAAGAACTCAACCATATTATGGTCACTCGTGCCCAAGGGGGAACGCACAACAAGACTGCTAACTAACCCTTCCTCATTACTCAATACCCAGTCTAGAATAGCCTGCTCTCTCGTTGGTTCCTCTACATGTTGGTTTAGATAACTATCCCGCATACATTCCAAGAAATCCTCTTTCTCAGCACCACTGCCAATTTGATTCACCCAATCTATATGTAGATTGAAGTCACCCATTATAACTGTTTTGCCTTTGTTGCACGCATTTCTAATTTCCTGCTTAATGCCATCCCAAACATACTGCTAAAGCAACAAAGGAGTTTTTCAAAGGTAAAAAATGGTCAATTATTGAGTGGCCAAGTCAATCTCCCGATCTGAACCCAATTGAGCATGCCTTTTATATGCTGAAGAGAAAACTGAAGGGGACTAGCCCCCAAAACAATCATAAGCTAAAGATGGCTTCAATACAGGCCTGGCAGAGCATCACCGGAGAAGACACGGAGCAACTGGTGATGTCCATGAATCGCAGACTTCAAGTAGTCATTGCATGCAAAGGATATGCAACAAAATACTAAACATGACATTGCTGTGTCCCAAACATTATGGTGCCCTGAAATAGGGGGACGATGTATAACACTGCTGTAATTTCTACATGGTGAAACCAAAATGTATAAAAATGGCCTTTATTAAAAGCTGACAATGCGCACTTTAACCACATGTGATTTTCTTTCTATTACAAATCTCAAATTGTGGAGTACAGAGGCAAATAAATAAATGATGGGTCTTTGTCCCAAACATTATGGAGGGCACTGTATATATTTGCACTAAATGTGACACCCTTTATTGAATTGAATTGATTTGAATACATTTTATTAGCCAAGTATGTATACTACAAGGAATTTGCCCGGGTGCTTTGCTCGCATGTAACAGCATAATATACAGTAGACAATTAAAAATAAAACATTATAATTTAAACATGTGAAGAATGAAATAAAATACCAGAACAAAAGGAGGCTACAGACTTTTGGCTGTTGAGTCAATCTACTGCTCGTGGAAAAAAGCTGTTTTTATGTTTGGCTGTGGTGGCTTTGACAGTCCGGAGTCGCCTTCCAGAGGGAAGTGCTTCAAAGAATTTGTGGCCAAGGTGAGAGGGTCCAGAGATGATTTACCCGTTCACTTCCTGGCCCTTGCAGTGTGCAGTTCGTCGATGGGGAGGAAGGTTGCAGCCAAAAACCTTCTTGGCTGATCGAAGGATGCGCTGCAGACTCCGGATGTCATGCTTGGTGGATGAGCCAAACCAGACCATGATGGAGAAGGTGAGGATAGACTCTATAATGGCAGTATAAAACTGGACCATCATTGCCTGTGGCAGATTGTGTTTTCTCAGCTGCCGCACGAAGTATCTCCTCTGTTGGGCCTTTTTGGCTGTGGAGTCGATGGTGGCCTTCCATTTAAGGTCCCTGGAGATGATGGTTCCAAGGAACTTAAATGACTCCACAGATGTGAGTGGGGGGGAGGGGGAGCTCTCCTAAATTCTCCTCAATTCCACTGTCTTAAGAGTATTGAGCTCCAGGTTGTTGTGATGGCACCAGCTGTGTCACTTCCTGTCTGAAGGCAGACTCCTCCCCATCCTGGATCAGTCCAATCAGGGTTGTGTCGTCCGCAAACTCGAGAAGCTTGACAGAGGAGCCTGTGGAGGTGCATATCTCTCTCTATCTCTATCTCTATCTATACAACAGATGACTACTTTCATTTAGATAACATTGCTGTGTCCCAAATATATGGTGCCCTGAAATTGGGGGACTATGTATAAACACTGCTGTCATTTCTACATGGTGAAACCAAATGTATAAAAATTGCCTTTTTAAAATATCTGACAATGTGCACTTTAACCATGTGATTTTTTCTATTACAAATCTCAAATTGTGGAGCACAGAGGCAAAGAAATAAATGATGGGTCTTTGTCCCAAACATTATGGAGGGCACTATATGTCATGTAACACACAAAATAAAATCAAGGTTAAACCTAAAATACAAGTCGTGATTCTTTCCATTTCTTGAACATTCAGTTAATTTAAAATACCTGCTACATTTGATCTGAATCAAATACAAAATTCCTTGTGATTTTTTTTACTGTCAATTTTAATTTTGCTTTTGCAAATTAAATTTAAATTGAAAATTGTTATATTTCAGCAAACTGCTGTTCATTTTTACATAATTGTGATTGGTTCTTTAACCGATCATTTTAAATTAATAGTTCATCAAAATCTTTGTAAAATATCTTGGAGTGGTTAAAACTATATTACTCTGAGAAGTTACTATCTGAATTGTTAAAAAAATAAGGCTGTGCACCATATGTCTACAACTGGATCTGCTGAAGATGTTTTTGATTTTAAGAATAATTCACTGGAAGATTACAGAATAATGTGACATTATTCTATTATGCTGGTTCTCTTTGAAACAGCCATCCAGTACTGCAATTCACTATCATTTCTCCACAGTTGTGTAAATTGTATCCTCAAGTATTTAATTTGCTTTCTTTAAAAAGAATGGGCTGAATTGAGCAGGATCAGATCTACCATCCAAACTCTGCCTTGCTTAAACTTGGGATGGATGTAGAGGGGTCTATGAGCAAACTATATAACCTAAATAATTGAACAGTGAGGCCTTAGCAGCAACCAGGCCTTTGATTGTGCACCAGTCAGCTCTAACAAGATAGATTAGAGGCAAGGCTTGAGTATGTGCCAAGTCTGTTGTCAAAACTTGGATGTATTTTTACACTGTTAAATATCTTAAACGGTCTCTCATCAAAAGCACTAAGGTGGCATAGCTTAAAAATTAAAACAATTGAAACATAATAATGCAGAGAAATTATGAAATAGTGATAAAGTTGAAATATAAAATGAATAAACTTTTTTCTGCTTGATATCCAAATTAGGAATGGGAACTCTGAGTCACAGTTCCATGCTGTACAAAGCTATACTGGATCCAGATCATACTGGATTTACAACTGGTTTTATGAATAAACCAGAGGACAGAGGCATGTCAAAGTAGTATTGAGCTATTATTTACTATCTCATATACACATATGAGGCATTCTCTTCCTTTTACATTTTTTATTTCTTCCTTTTAAACCTCCCTCAACTCTGTCCAGGGACCCTGACAGTCCTTTCAGGTTAGGCAGAGGTTCACTTGCACCTCCTCCGACCTCATCTACTATTTCCATTGTTCAAGATGTTGACTCTTATACATCGGCGAGACCAAACGCAGACTGGGCAATCGTTTTGCGGAACACTTTCGCTCAGCCCGCATGAACCAACCTGATCTCCCGGTTGCTGGACACTTTAATTCTCCTTCCCATTCCTACACATACCTTTCTGTCCTTGGTCTCCTCCATTGTCAGACTGAGGCTAAACGCAAATTGGAGGAACAGCATCTCATATTTCGCTTGGGCAGCTTACAGCCCAGTGGGATGAATATTGATTTCTCTCACTTCAGGTAGACCTGGTATTCCCTCTCTCTATATCCCACCCCCACCCAAGTCACATTAGCTTCTCACTTTCACCCTGCAAACAGCTTACAATGTCCTGTTTCCTTTACCATCATTTTTGCATATCTTTCATTCATTGGTCTTTATCTCTCCACATCACCGTCTATATCTCTTGTTTCCCTTATCCCTAACCAGTCTGAAGAAGGGTCTCGACCCGAAACGTCACCCATTCCTTATCTCCTGAGAGACTGTCTGTCCCGCTGAGTTACTCCAGCTTTTTGTCTATCTTCCTTTTAAATTGTGTAGCTTAAGTCTCACTAATCTCAATTCACAGTTCATCCAGTGTATATCAACTCCTCTTCTGAATTCTTCGATTTCTTTCCTTTACCGAGAACAGAGTGAATAAAATTCAGCTGGGATAGACAGAAGAGAGCAGTTTGAAATGAGAGATGACAAACTCAAATAGGCTATGCATCACATACAAAATAGAAGCCAAGTAAATTCATAAAAATTGTTATCGCCAAAATGGTTCTGAATAAAAAGTGTAATATGTAACAAGAAATAAAAGGGGTAAACAAGATCCTTATTTTAAAATGAAAAACTGAATTTCCTGGTGGTGTTCAAAGAAACATGATAATATTGAATAAAAGGCTGAAAACCCCCCAACATTGTTTTCCTTTTTTCCTTTCCTTGGAAAACAAATTAAAGGTCAGGCTGGCATATCATGGAAGAAACCACTGAAATGAAAAAAACAGATAAAAGCAGTGACCATAGAATATGATGACATCAAGGCATTTCTCAACATTCTAAATCCACTGATGAAACATGCATAACATTTAAAACAAACCCATCTGTTTAATGCACTCCCTGGTTTAGATTTATTTTATTGTTTTCTGATCAGAGAGCCATTTTCCAATGTATTATGCTTCATCAGTTTAGAGAACTCCTCCTTATTCTCCTCCTCCATCAAGAACAGCTTTAGTCTTTGCTCAATATCATAATAGTGTTGAGAAACAAAACTAAAACCGCAAACAATTATTCAGACAAATCTTTTAAAAAACATGAGAAAAAAGGAAGAGGAAGGTATATTTTAGAAAAGAGTTCCACTCTCTCTTTTTTAATTCAAATTAATATTTAGATTAGTTTAGTTTAAAAAATACTGCACTGAAACAGGTCCTTTGGCCCACCGAGTCCACACCGACAGTCACCAGTGAGGCAATTAAATACTGTGACGATTAAGAGGCTGATATTAGAGGGGAATGCATACCTTGGACGTTCATAAAGCTGGAGCAGATTGCAGGGGGAGCGATACACAAGGTCTTGGAAAGATTTAAAAACAAATATGAGAATTCCTTTATGTCATTGTTTCTGAGAGATGGAAAGCAGCTTTTGGCAAAAAGTATTCAATTTTCTAAGTTAAACAAATTGATTAAAAGTCTTTACTGCTTGGGTGAGGATGAAAGTTGATGTATGAAAGGTTTTTGATAAACTGTACTAATTATTGACAATACAAACTTCTTATATTTGAAAAAATGCCCCCAAACAAGATATTGTACACCGTGAAGAGAAATAACAGAAAATGCTGTACCTTATATTGTTTGTATCCATATCGCCTTCAATATCCAATTTCATTTTAGAATTTATTTGTTGACAATATGGTGCGGAGAAAGTTGGTGTGATTGTTACTGTGCTGCATTTTTGCGAAGGGATAATGGTGTCAGTTTCATACATGGATGTGTTATGTTCTTCATCTTCCATGTAACAACAATAAGTTCTAGAAAAGTCACAGTTCTGTTGCTCTTCCAAATCACAAGAATCAATTTCTACAGAAACTAGTTGCTGTGAATAATTTGGAAGAAGTGACAACTCCTTGCATTTTTCATAAGAATTGGAATGTTCATTTGCCTGCAATAAATTTAGGGTGTTATTTGTACAAGTCAAACATTTAGTGGATTCTTGCATTGTTTTCAGATGGATTTGCAGAGGTTTGTGCTCAGTGTCCATAGCTTGAGGAGACAGTCGTTTAACCTGATCGTGTTGCCGATGGGTGCCTTTCAGATTTTTAATACCCAGATTACACCTGGTTGCCTCAGCTTTGTCTTGTATCCATTGCTCATTAATATTTTGAATTCCATGCTTGTCATCTGCATCAATGAAAACAAACATCAATTCATTAAAACTTTGTTTTCCATATAAAAAAGTACGGAGCAGTAAAGCATTTGATAAGTACCCCATAATAGGCTGACCCAAAGGATTAAGATATATGGGATTGACAGTGACTTGATCATATGGATTCATACAGTGTAGCGATGTTATAATACTTACCTTCAGCGGCGCTGCAGTTCTGCCACTGGCCGTGTGCGCGACTTTGGCGCCTTTGAGGGGGGGGGGGGGCGGGATTAAAATGTTGTTTTGTACTGCCTATCGGATGCGGACTTCCTCGGGCTGCTAGCTGCTGAAGAAAAATCGATCCGACTCCCGTTCGCGCTATATTTAAAAAAAATAATCGCTGGACAATTTAATATTTGGATTAAAATAAAAAGCGACTTCGAACGCCCTCAACGCCTACAACGTGACGGATCGCAAGAACGGGATGAAACAAAGGGTAAGTAGTTTATTTTACATGTAATCTTGCTTCTTGGGATGGCTTTAATCTAATTTTATGTTGCGAAAATGTGATTTGGGCCTCATACGAACTGGCAGTGTTTTTCCTGCCGATATGGAGTTCAAAATCACCGCAACCGCAACATTCTAATCAATCGCGTTTCAGAAGCAAGATGATTAAAATGCCCATTTTTTTTTGGACAATCATGTCATAAGCCGTCCAAATTGTCTATTGATCATTAATTGATCAATTAATTGATTAATTGATCATAATTGATCATTATTTTAAAACTAAATATTCACAACAGTTTGAGTCACATGTATTGTGCAAAAACCAATAATTTTGTTTATATTTTGAAAGGATGTTTCTGGATTAATTTATGGGAATTAAACATTAAATTCCTTCCATCTGGCATATAAATTCATGACAGTGAGATTTAAAAATCATGTTATATTATGAATTTCTGTGTGAATGGGATTAGTTTGTTATTTGGACACACGCTATTTAAAAAAAAAAATCCTTCTCTTAAGAAATTGAATCTACAGGACATTCTTAATGGGAAAGTAGTGGGCAGAAAGGCATGTCATGTGTGGTTTGAAGAGCAAAAACTTGTAGTTTACAATGCCAAAATTGAAAAGTCGAGGAAAAACAAGGTGCACAAAGTTGCTTATTGGTTACAATCTGAGGAGTATGATGATGCTACTGATTATGATATGCCAATGTACCAGCTAGCAACTGATCTTCTCCATAAAGACTTGGTCTAGTGCTAGAAATTGTAATTTATTTACCTATCTGTTATGGATTTACAGCATAGTATACAATAATATTAAAGTTCTGATCTTGAGAATATCACATTTTTGAATTTTCAAGGCAGTCTGGGTGTTTATTACTATTTCCATCACAACGGTCAATTTTGTAATTAGCTACAATTAGGTAATTAACTAATTATATGCTTTAATTCAGGTCATCCAAATAAGATGTTTTATATTTGTTTCAGAATGCTTCAATCTATAATAACTGAAAATTTCATTCAGTTCTCTTAATTTTTAAGAAAGTTATGGGCTTTTGCCTGTCCTCGATCACAGCTTTTGTGTTAAGTCAATGGAAAAGCAATAGGGAACAAGATGCTAATTTCCGAGTATGAAAATGGCCGTAACTTTTTTAATACTGAAGATATGAAAGTGAATTAGGTGTCAAATTAACCTTATATTTATGCTTTATCTGATGGGATGAATTACAGACTTGATTTTTTAAATCTCAAAATTTTGTAACATTGCTATACAGTGCCCTCCATAAAGTTTGGGACAAAGACCCATCATTTATTTATTTGCCTCTGTACTCCACAATTTGAGATTTGTAATAGAAAAAATCACGTGGTTAAAGTGCACATTGTCAGATTTTATTAAAGGATATTTTTAGACATTTTGGTTTCACCATGTAGAAATTACAGTTGTGTTTATACACAGTCCCCCCCCATTTCAGGGTACCATAATGTATGGGACACAGGGTTCACAGGTGTTTGTAATTGCTCAGGTATGTTTAAATGCCTCCTTAATGCAGGTATAAGAGAGCTCTCAGCACCTAGTCTTTCCTCCAGTCTTTCTATTACATTTGGAAACTTTTATTGCTGTTTATCAACATGAGGAACAAAGTTGTGCCAATGAAAGTCAAAGAAGCCATTATGAGATTGAGAAACAAGAATAAAACTGTTAGAGACATCAGTCAAACCTTAGACTTACTGAAATCAACTGTTTGGAACATCATTAAGAAGAAAGAGAGCACTGGTGAGCTTACTAATCGTAAAGGGACTGGCAGGTCAAGGAAGACCTCCACAGCTGATGACAGAAGAATTATCTCTATAATAAAGAAAAATCCCCAAACACCCGTCTGACAGATCAGAAATACAGTCAGTGGATTTGTCAATGACCACTGTCCGCAGAAGACTTCATGAACAGAAATACAGAGGCTACACTGCAAGATGCAAACCACTGGTTAGCCGCAAAAATGGGATGGCCAGGTTACAGTTTGTCAAGAAATACTTAAAAGAGCAACCACAGTTCTGGAAAAAAGGTCTTGTGGACAGATGAGACGAAGATTAACATATCAGAGTGATGGCAAGAGCAAAGTATGGAGGAGGGAAGGAACTGCTCAAGATCCAAAGTTATGGCCTGGGCATGTATGGCTGCTGAAGGTACTGGATCACTTATCTTCATTGATGATACAACTGCTGATGGTAGTAGCATAATGAATTCTGAAGTGTATAGACACATCCTATCTGCTCAAGTTTAAACAAATGCCTCAAAACTCATTGGCCGGCGGTTCATTCTACAGCAAGACAATGATCCCAAACATAATGCTAAAGCAACAAAGGAGTTTTTCAAAGCTAAAAAATCATCTATTCTTGAGTGGCCAAGTCAATCACCTGATCTGAACCCAATTGAGTTTAAATGCTGAAGAGAAAACTTAAGGGGATTAGCCCCCAAAACAAGCATAAGCTAAAGATGGCTGCAATACAGGCCTGGCAGAGCATCACCGGAGAAGACACGGAGCAACTGGTGATGTCCATAAATCGCAGATTACAAGTAGTCATTGCATGCAAAGGATATGCAACAAATACTAAACATAACTACTTTCATTTACATGACATTGCTGTGTCCCAAACATTATGGTGCCCTGAGATGGGGGGGAGGGGGTGGGGGGGGGGGACTATGTATAAAAACTGTGATTTCTAAATGGTTAAACCAAAATGTATCAAAATGGCCTTTTAAAAAAATCTGAGAATGTGCACTTTAACCACATGTGATTTTTTTCTATTACAAATCTCAAATTGTGGGGTACAGAGGCAAATAAATAAATGATGGGCCTTTGTCCCAAACATTATGGAGGGCACTGTAACTGGCTTACTGATAGAAGACAGAGGGCTGTGGTGGAAGGATGATATTCAGGAGGTATGTGACGAGTGGAGTTCCGCAGGGACCCATGCTGGGACCTCTTGCATGTGATAAATATAAAAGACTCAAATGTAAATGTGGATGGGTTGGTGAATGGGTTGACAGGTACTGGAATCACAGACTGTGAGGAAGGTTATGAAGGTATACAGCGGGTTATAAATCGGCTATAGAAATGGGCAGAGAAATGGCAGAGGAAGTTCAATCCAAGAAAGTGTGAGGTGTTGTACTTTGGGAGGTTAAATACAAGGGGAAAATGTACAATTAATGGCAAGACGTTAGCAGCATAGATGTACAGCAGGATCTTGAGGTTGAAGTCCATAATTCCCTAAACATGGTGGCACACAGGTCGAGCTGCTGCCTCACAGCACCAGAAACCTGGGTACAAGCCTGACCTTTGGTGCTGTCTGTGTGGTATTTGCACGTTCTCGATGTGACCGCGCGGGTTTACCCTCGGTGTTCCGGTTTCTTCCCACATCCCAGATATGTGATTTTATGGATTAATTGGAAGCTGTAAATTACCATTAGGGTGCAGGGAATAGGTTAACATCGAACTAGTCTGAAATAAGTAATTGGTCATCGCATACTTGGTGGGTGAAGAGACTCTTTCCATGCTATATCTCTTAACTAAACTTAACAAGTAAATAAAGTGCAATAAAGTGCTAAAGCAGGCATATAGTATGTGCAGGAAGGAATTGCAGATGCTGGTTTAAACCGAAGATAGGCAAAATGCTGGAGTAGTCAAGTCAAGTCAAGTCACATTTATTTATATAGCACATTTAAAAAACAACTCTCGTTGGCCAAAGTGCTTCACATTTGTTATAAGAATATTATAAACAAACAAACTACATACATATATACATTTAGCCCTCGCTCAGAGGATGTCAAGAAAGGCTTGGGAGTATAGATAAGTTTTTAGTCTTGACTTAAAGGAGTCGATGGAGGGGGCAGTTCTGATGGGAAGGGGGATGCTGTTCCACAGTCTAGGGGCTGCAACCGCAAAGGCGCGGTCGCCCGAGCTTATGCCTAGACCGCGGGATATTCAGCAACCCCAAGTCGGCTGATCTGAGGGACCTGGAGGTGGAGTGGTGGGTGAGAAGACTTTTAATGTAGGTGGGGGCAAGCCCATTGAGGGCTTTGTAGACATAGAGGAGGATCTTGAAATGTATATGGAACCGCACAGGGAGCCAGTGGAGAGAGGCCAGGATCGGGGTGATGTGGTCCCTTTTTCGGGTGCCCGTCAGGAGTCTTGCTGCGGCGTTTTAGACCAGTTGCAGGCGGGACAGGGAAGATTGGCTGATGCCAGTGTAAAGGGAGTTGCAGTAATCTAGGCGGGAGGAGATAAATGTGTGGATGATCTTTTCGAGGTCATCAAAGTGGAGGAATTGTTTTATTTTAGCTATCGTCCGAAGCTGAAAGAAGCTAGCTTTTACCACGGCATTGACTTGTTTGTCAAATTTCAGTGCTGAGTCAAATATCACGCCAAGGTTTTTGACGCGAGGTTTGAGTAGTGGGGTAAGGCTTCCAAGGCTGCCTGCTATCATTTTGATTGAGTCCGAGGGGCCGAGAAGGATGACCTCAGACTTACTCTCGTTTAGTTGGAGGAGGTTCTGGGCCATCCAACACTTTATATCAGCGAGGCAGCGGGTAAGGATAACCAGATTTGATTGGTTTTTGGGCTTCAGGGGGAGATAGAGTTGTGTATCGTCTGCATAGCAATGAGTAACTCAGCGGGACAGGCAGCATCTCCGGAGAGAAGGAATGCGTGATGTTTTGGGTCGAGACTCTTCTTCAGACTAGTCAGGGGAAAAGGAAATAAGACATTTTGACAGTGATGTAGAGAGATGTGGAACAAATGAATGAAAGATATGCAAAAAAAGATATGGATAAAGGAAACAGGCCATTGTTAGCTGATTGCTAGGTGAGAACGAGAACCTGATGTGACTTGGGAGGGGTAGGGGAGGGATGGAGAGGGAATGCAGGGAACTTGGTTCAATTGAGGACATTTGTTTTACTTGAAGCAGAATAAATCAAAATTTAGTAGTTATCCATAATCATTACAACATTTTTATTATTTTTTAATGTGAAGTGAATTAAATGTTGATCCGTTTTCAAAATTATGGACCAGATTGAATGGGGGGGAAATCTACATTACAATGGGAAAGTGTCATTTATATGAAAAATATGAATCTAAATGGTAGCTGGTCAAATGGAGCTCATGTACACTATTGCAGTTATTTCAGATGGTCAAAATAATAATATTGCATGATTTTTCATGCGATTATAATCTTCAAAAAAGTTAAACTAGGATTTTATTATTATTTTGCCTTAACCTATTGACGCACTGTAATGGAAGTTAGAAATTTGGTCTGCAGATAGGATTAATGTTATGCACTCTGATGTTCCAAATTTTAACTGGCTGGCAAAAATAAATTAAAATGGAACACTAGTAAATAAGGTAAAAGTTGGACTAAGAGGAACAGACAATTCTTTGATAATTCATCCATGCGTTTCTTTGTTCAGGTTTGATATTAGACCTAGAGGTGTAATATTAAAATTTGAAACGCCCTGAATTTTCTGGATTATACATATAAAAATTCCACTGAAAACATAAATGAGCATTCAAGAGGAATTTGTTTGCCTACTCTTAAACAAGCGCAGAACAACATCAATTGTTACCCATCTGTGTGACGTTTTAAATAGGTGTATTTCCCACAGTTAATAACATTTATTGCCTGTGTCTCTATTACTGTCACAAGAGATATCTTTCCAAAGTTCAGAAATTTGTACTGATATAATGTGAAATACACAATTCTAATGCTTTATAGCAGTGCACACGTAGCATTATTTTTTGATCTTGTAGGTATAAATATCAGTTCATACTGGGTTTGGATTAATTTATTCAGAACTCTGATATTTTATCATCAGCTCTGCAGATGAGGAAATTAATTATTTCACATCCATTTATGAATAAGAAATGTGACAATTCTGATGCCCAGATACAAAAAATATTCTTTTACACCAACACATTGTTCATTTGGGCAGTATAAAATAGTGCAATCGTTCTACATCTGAAATAGTCATCTTTCTAGGTAACAGTCTGACCAAATACACTTTTAAAAATCCTCTGTTTTTGTTCTTCCTTTCCATTATGCTGACCAGGATTATTCTTTTCATAGGAAGAAATATTCATTTGTTTTGATTAGCTAGAAAGAGTGGAACAAAAATACTCTCACCAATGGCACTTTGGCTAGGTATGGTTTAGATCATAGTAAGAAATGATTTTATTAAGAATTGCAGCAAAATGATTAGAAATCTCAATTATACCAAATTGGATTGCTTTACATCAAGTTGCACATATTAAAGAAGCAGTATTTTACACGTGCATCGCGTTAAGTAGTTTCTGAGACTTTGTGAATAGCTGTGGATGCATAAATATTCAAATGATGATTTGGGAGTATAATTTGGAAACAATAGAAACAATAAAATTTGCATGTAATACTATTCCAATGTAAGATTAGCATAAATTAATGGAAAACTATCCATAGGGGTGCACACATTCAGAATAATAAATCCCTATTTTGTATCATTGTCATTCCTTTCATTTATTTCCACGTATGCATATTCAGAACCGTAAGATATGTGACCTTTGGTTTCAGAACAAGTTGGTCACAAATTGTAACAACAGCATTAACGATTATTTTCAGAAGTAATATCTGCAATTTTAATAATGTATAAAATGTCCATCCACATATGTAACATTAATAACACGAGGATGTACAAAACTATATGTTCTGCTACAGATTATCACATTAAGAGTAGGCAGATTTAAAAGCGCAATTTTTAAACGCGGTCAAAATGGTTTTCTGTACCGATTAGAAAGCTGTAGACATATTAGTATTCTCATCCAGGTCACATATGAATAAAAAAATAGAAATGAAAAACTGCTGTATAATGATATGCCATGGTTACAATGTTTCCAAACTGGATTGTTACCTTAATTTTTCTTCACAGTGCAGACCGAATGTGTATGCACACATGTTAAACATCGAACTCCCCTAACAACAGTAGACCTTCTGCTTAATCTGAAACTGGATGCACAATTTCCTTTGGGGATTCTTCCCATCATCAACAGGAAAAAGCCAATATCCCAAATAAATCTTAGATTAGATTTTTCAAATGAAATTTGCCTTTTGCAGATAAAAATATCAAGATGGATATGAACAGTAAAATAATAAATTACTTCACTGTGATAGAGTGGTTACCAATGACTTGTTCATTCACACTATTCCTTGGATATCAAACTGCACAAGACATTCATCAAATGTCACACATTCAGAATATTGGAAACACCATTATAGCTGTTTGACTAAGACCTCTGAAGTGTTTAAGCAAGAGCCAGAATGTATATTTGTGCAACAGAGAAGAATAAATTTACATTTCAGCATCAGCTCATAAAGGGATAGGTAAACATTCTGTTTATCTCTCATTGTCATTCCTTCCATTTATCTCTGCACACGTACAATCAAAGTGCTATAATATTCAAACTCTGGTTTCAAAACCAATGGTTACAGGTTATTTAAAACCTGCATGTGAAAATCTGCATTACTTAAAATGTTAGACAATAGACAATAGGTGCAGGAGTAGGCCATTCGGCCCTTCGAGCCAGCACCGCCATTCAATGTGAACATGGCTGATCATCCCCAATCAGTACCCCGTTCCTGCCTTCTCCCCATATCCCCTGACTCCACTATCTTTAAGAGCCCCATCTAGCTCTCTCTTGAAAGTATCCAGAGAACCGGCCTCCACCGCCCTCTGAGGCAGAGAATTCCACAGACTCATAACTCTCTGTGAGAAAAAGTGTTTTCTCATCTCCGTTCTAAATGGCTTACCCCTTATTCTTAAACTGTGGCCCCCTGGTTCTGGACTCCCCCAACATCGGGAACATGTTTCCTGCCTCAAGCATGTTTCAATAAGATCCTCTCTCATCCTTCTAAACTCCAGAGTGTACAAGCCCAGCCACTCCATTCTCTTGTCATGTTATGTTAAAAGTAAATGTTTGGCTGTGAAATGTCACAACTTTATAAATATCACATGCTTAACTGCTGAAAGTTGAAAAATAAATCGGACAGAAAAATGTTAAAGATGTGAAAATCAATGTTCTTACATTATCAAAAGGAAACATAAAGTAGAATTTGTTTATTCGTTGGCAGGAATAATTTTTCATAGCGATAATTTTTCCAATAAATATTTAAGATTTCCAAAGATTGTGTTTAATATGACAGATGAAATGCTGATGGTCTAAGTTGCTGTATATTAAAGTTTAAACAAAAATTGTTGGAAGTTCCAATCTATCCAGTCTTTCACAGTAACACTGAGTTTTGACATCTGCAATTTATCTCCTGTATCCTCCCTGTGATCTCCCTTATATTCTCATTCACTTTAACAAGTAGTGTAAAAGGGTTTGATCATTATAACTTCTGGCAGGTAGACTACTCATTTAAATTTTCCACATTATATTGTATTTATTTCATCAATGACATTTAATTAAAAAATATATATTTTCGCACATTCTCTCAGAACATTCAGCTGTAAAAGGCAGTTATATCATAGGTGCATCAATGAAATAGTACAATAAACGGACATTGATTATAATGATCCAAAAAGGCAGTGGAGATAAAACTTGAGGTGTTTAAAAGTACCTCAATATATCCAACATTCTTTTCTATTTTGTCCATACCATAATAATTTAGCACATTATTAATTTTTGAAAAAATGGGAACCAGGGAAAGGACAAACCTTCAATTTGTGTTTCAGTATTTTGGTCTCTTTGTGATCTTGTATTTTCTGCCATATTTTCACAGCTGCAACAAGGGTAAATAAAAGATTCAGAAGCTAGTTTGGGAGAATTGTTTAAAAAACTCAGTGTTTAAAAAACAATTCATACAAAGGTAATAATTAAATAGCTCTAAAGATACACACAAAATGCTGGAGTAACTCAGCGGGTCAAACAGGATCTCTGGAGAAAAGGAATAGGCGACGTTTCGGGTCGAGACCCTTCTTCAGCCTGAGAGTTAGAGGAGAGGGAAACTAGAGGTATGAAAAGGTACAGAACATTTCAGTTCAAAATAGATTATTAAAAGGAGAACATGCAGATTATTCTTGGCAAAGCACCCAATATTTTTTCCCACCATCTTGATCAGTATAACTGTGCTTTGTGACATCTAGAAAGCTGTCACATTAATTATTTTACATTGACCTGAAAGAAGATGCAAGTATGGTTGAAGGTGCAATCTCCAACTGTATTATTCCCACAATTCTGCACAATATTCAAATTTCTGTGGTAGGATTTTGACTCCCAATCTTTGTCACTATCTCATGGATCGTCTTACAAAATGGTAAAAACCACAGCAAATTCGCACATAACAAATTAGACCATTTAGCTGGAATTGTTTCATTAGACCACTTTTTTGTGTCTATTTTCTGTAAAAACACTACATCTGCAGAAAGTTTGGGGATTAGTTATATGGATCCTGTCACAATCCAAAAAGGCTTGAGTGTTCACATTGTTCCATTATCTTCCCACCTACATGGTAAAACACCGAGTTCTTTATAGACAATTTCCTATGAAGTCTCTCGCTCTTCTATTTCCAATTGTCTGAAATGGAGCTTCGTAGTAACAGGCAATCTTTCCTTCCCTTTCTCATTTACTTTTGGATTAGCTGAAATGCAGGTGTTTTATTACATTAATTAAGTGTGCTGTGCATGTCTCAGTCAATGCAGATATGCGACTACAAAAAGGTGAATAATAACTTCAGTCTTTTAATATTTTAATATACCAAGACATAGAAAGAAAGCAATTTTTAATAATCTCATGGGCATTTTGAAAGACAGACTGCCCTATTCATTACACAAATCATAAATGTTATCCCTTTATATTGTACACTCTTTCTTCAATACCATTTCCAAGCTAATGATTGCCAGCAATTAACAAAATGTAATCCCATCGCGCAATCATTTTAATGCTTTTAGCACTCAGAAAAGTAAACATCAAATTAATACAGCTGAAGCCATATTAGATCCTGGTTAGCTGCAGGCAATTATAGTTCAGCTCCTCAGGTGTAATTAAATGATTGAAATGATTTAGTTCAATAAATGCAAGCTAATTCATAAGTAAGCAACAAATAGACTGGGAGCAATTACAAGAAACACTGACATCCTCAGTTCATCCTATCGAGGTGTACAGCTTAAATGAAAATGCTGCCACCTACTGGAGGAGTGATGTCAGTGTTGAGAATATTAAAATAGCCGTAAATACCACACAAGTCGCAGACGAACCTAATTTGATGTGACATGGCACAGGTATAACATTGTTCCAAGTTTCTTTTAAAAAGAACAAGATTTAAAGAAAACATTAATCAGTATACATTGGCATTTAAATACAAAGGCAAAGAACAATCCGATTTTAAGTCTGCTTTAAAATGTATTTTCTGTTTTTGCAACCAAAATCAACACGGGCAAACTGTAATGTGTTCCAGATAGACCCTTCCTTCTGTAGTAGATTAATTATATGAGTTAATATTTTAACTTGTCAAGTTCCACATGGCTGTTTCGATGAAGTAGCAAGCACGGGTGATTCAATAATTAACACGAATTGGAGCATATCTCTCGAAACGGAGCTACAGAATTCTTACAGCACAGCTTGTGTGAAGTACTTACAGCAACTTGCAATTTGAAATACAAAATATAAAATACAAGTTAGAAGTTATGAAATAACAATAAAATTCTTTAGTCAGACCACAAGTTCAAATTTATACTCAGAGTAAGTTAACAAGATAGAAGAGATGTAATATAGTGAAAACCCACAAACTTGGTCTCACCATCCAATTTTTGACCTGTGTTATTTGCTGCGCAACCAGAGTAGAATGAGCAACGCATTTCACTAACTACACAACCCCAGCACTGACCCTCCTCACTAGCCATTATTTCCAACCTGTACAAGAGCTTGTGGTTCCCAAAATCGCCGACTTCTCCAACTTTTTTCCTTGACCTAAATAAAGTGGACACTCTTTCCAATTTTGGTCATTTCCCCGCTTCAAGGTGTGAATTTACCTATTATTTCACCTTTCTGGCCAAGATCTAATACCACTGGCCTTCATTGTCCTCTCCCAAAATTACCCTCTAAAGACCGTCTGGAAGTAACAATTACAGCCAAACCACCCCCTCCCCAGGTACTTTCCCCTGCAACCGCAGGAGATGCAACACCTGTCCCTTTACCTCCCCCATCGACTCCATCCAAGGACCCCAACAGTCTTTCCAGGTGAGGCAGAGGTTCATTTGCACCTCCTCCAACCTCATCTACTGTATCCACTATTCCAGGTGTCAACTCCTGTACATCGGCTAGACCAAGCGCAGGCTCGGCGATCGTTTCGCTGAACACCTCCGCTCAGTCCGCCTTAACCTACCTGATCTCCCGGTTGCTCAGCACTTTAACTCCCCCTCCAATTCCCAATCTGACCTTTCTGTCCTGGGCCTCCTCCATTGTCAGAGTGAGGCCCAGCCAAATTGGAGGAACAGCACCTCATATTTCGCTTGGGTAGCTTACACCCCAGCGGTATGAACATTGACTTCTCTAACTCAAATAGCCCTTGCTTTCCCTCTCTCCATTTCCTCCCCCTTCCCAGTTCTCCCATTAGTCTTACTGTCTCTGACTCCATTCTATCTGTCCCACCCACTCCCCTGACATTAGTCTGAAGAAGGGTCTTGACCCGAAATGTCACCCATTCCTTCTCTCCAGAGATGCTGCCTGTCCGCTGAGTTACTCCAGCATTATGTGTCTACCTTCGATTTAAACCAGCATCTGCAGTTCTTTCCTATACATTATTGTGAGTTTCATGGTTTAACAATGTTTCGAGTCATTAACAGTACAAATTCTGGGATGCTTCTTAACTTCTCTTCCATAAACACATAATGGTCATTTCAGCATCAAGTTAGCGACTGAGAGACTAGGGAAAAGTGACTGGTTTGAAGCATTTAAAAAAAAAAAAGGAAAGTTGGCACAGTTCTGGCAAGGGAAGTAAACAATTGGAGGAATGGATGCAATTAAATGAGAGTGAAAATACATGACAAATGGGTTCAAAATTGATTGAGTGCTCCATATCGATTAGTGATTCCAAGGTAGGACAAGTGACTGTGCAAGTTGCAAGGCTTGGGCGAAATTAGACAGGAACAAATGAGAGAGAGAAAAAGTGACGTTTACATATATTTTTTATCTTTTCCACTATTCAGAAAATCCTTGTTTACTTGGTTTTACATTACATTCTTCTTAATTCTGTCTTTATATTTAGTATGACTACAAAAAACACATAAGATACAGGTATAGGCAATTAATCTGCAAAGCACAGCTGCATTATCAGCAGCATTGTTGCTTTGCATGAGGACCCATAGAGTAATTTGCAAATGAACTGAATTGGTGCAATTCTTTTGAGGCATCTCAGCCATAAGACAAATCAAACAAGTAAAGCAAAACCTTTAAAATATTGATTAGACTTCAGCCAACCTACGCTGAATTGTGTGTGCACATTAGCATGCCAAAGCCTTGGACAGGGTGCAGAACAGATTTACTGGAATGATACTGTATCAGGGATAAAAGGCTTCAATTATATGGAGAAACAGGAGGTGCTGGCGCCGTAAGGGTCTTCATGGAATTGATCAAAATCATAAAAGATAAAACAAGTGCACAAAACTGATCCAGCAGACGGGTCAGTTACCAAGACCATAGATTTGAGATGATGGGGAAAAATGCTGTGAGAGACAATAGACAATAGGTGCAGGAGTAGGCCATTCGGCCCTTTGAGCCAGCACCGCCATTCAATATGATCATGGCTGATCATCCCCAATCAGTAGGTATGTTACAAAACTTACCTTCAGTCGCGCTGTAATTCTGCCACTGGCCGTGTGCGCGATTTTGGCGCCTTTAAGGGGGGGGCGGGGTTAAAACGCGGTTTCTCCTCCCTTGTCCTGGAAATATTTTGTTGGAGTACAAACCTTCGCTGACAAAATCGTTCCTACCGGCGTTTTGTGAATTTTTTGTTGTTGTTAAATCGTCGATGTCAGCGCTACAGTCATTTTAAAAGCAGCTCCTGAAGCGTCAACGCCAATAACGGGGACGGATTTCACACAATGGACAGGTAAACGAAAGTGCTTTCTTTAAATGTATAAAAGTGCTTCTTAAGAAGCCTTTAATTCACATTTTGTCATGCGACACGGTGATTTTATTCCCCGAATTAACGGCAGTATTTTTCATGCCAATACGGGGTTAAATTCACCGCAAATGAACGTTCCAAAAGATCGCGTTCCAGAAATTCTCACTCGCAAGATGAATTAAATCCCCATTAATTTACAGGTATTAAACATTCAATTCCTTCCATTTGGCCTGTAAATTCATGAAAATTAGATTTAAAAATTATGTTATATTGTGAATTATTGTGTGAATGTTATTTGGACACAGGCTATTTAAAAATGTTAATCTATTCTTAAGAAATTGATAGATGTTTAGATCTAGTAATTGAATTTTGTAATTAGCTACAATTAGGTAACTAACTAATTATATGCTTTACTTTCATGTCTTCGAAGTAAGATTGTTTCATATTTGTTTCAGAATGCTTCAATCTATAATACCTGAAAATTTCTTTCAGTTACCATAATTTTTAAGAAAGTTATGGGCTTTTAACTGTCCTCGATCACAGCTTTTGTGTTAAGTCAATGGAAAAGCAATAGGGAACTAGATGCTAATTTCTGAGTATGATAATGGCCATAACTTTTTTAATACTGAAGATATGAAAGTGAATTAAGTGTCAAATTAAACTTCTTTTTATGCTTTATCTGATGGGATAAATTGCAGACTTTATTTTTTAAATCTCAAAATTTTGTAACATTGCTACAATCAGTACCTCGTTCCTGCCTTCTCCCCATATCCCGACTCCGCTATTTTTAAGAGCCCTATCTAGCTCTCTCTTGAAAGCATCCAGAGAACCTGCCTCCACCGCCCTCTGAGGCAGAGAATTCCACAGACTCACCACTCTCTGTGAGAAAAAGTGTTTCCTCGTCTCCGTTCTAAACGGCTTACTCCTTATTCTTAAACTGTGGCCCCTAGTACTGGACTCCCACAACATCGGGAACATGTTTCCTGCCTCTAGCGTATCCAACCCTTAACAATCATATGTTTCAATGAGATGCCCTCTCATCCTTCTAAACTCCAGAGTGTACAAGCCCAGCTGCTCCATTCTCTCAGCATATGACAGTCCTGCAATCCCGGGAATTAACCTTGTAAACCTACGCTGCACTCCCTCAATAGCAAGAATGTCCTTCCTCAAATTAGGGGACCAAAACTGCACACAATACTCCAGGTGTGGGTTCACTAGGGCTCTGTACAACTCCAGAAGGACCTCTTTGCTCCTATATTCGATTCCTCTTGTTATAAAGACCAACATGCCATTCGCTTTCTTCACTGCCTGTTGTATCTGCATGCTTACTTTCATAGACTGATGATCAAGGACCCCCAGATCCCGTTGTACTTCCCCTTTTCCCAACTTGACGCAATTTAGATAGTAATCTGCCTTCCTGTTTTTGCTACCAAAGTGGATAACCTCACATTTATCCGCATTAAACTTCATCTGCCATGCATCTGCCCACTCCCCCAACCTGTCCGTCACCCTGCATCCTCACAGTTCACATGATAAGTCAAGAGAAATAAAAAAAAACACAGAACATTCTTGTGATTTAAAACGTAGCGCCTGGAAGGTAGCTGGAAGTATATCCAATTGCAGCTCGCAAGTGGGGATTTAATAATATTTTAAAGAAAGTAAGTTACTGGACAATGGCAAAAGGGCCATGAAATTAATCGGATAATGTTACAGAAGAGACTGATTTTGGCCAAATAGCCTCCTTCTGGAATTATTTTATGATTCTAAATCATGCAGGAATATAATTTTTGCATCTTTGGGTTATACCTTTGTTTAAGCTGACCAAGGTCATCGCAAGTGAAATCCTATAAAATTGGTACACCTTATAGATATCTACAATATCAACATAATTTTGCACACAAAATGCATACAAAGTCAAAATTGATATTGGAAGAACTGGGTAGGCAGAGGTGATCAGAGATGACTTGAAGAAGAGGAAGCAGATACATTGGGGTTTATTACTGGCAGTTCTGTAAGGACAACTCATCTGTGGAAAATATCAATATTTATAGACAGGAGCTGGAACGCTGAGTATTCTGCATAGCTAGGCAATCCTTTCTCTCAGTAGGCTAAGATCAACAAGGAAGAAAATATAGGTTCTAATTTGACAATTCCACCTTTGGAATATCAGTGTTTGCAGAGTTCAAAGTCCATGAGTAGCAGGACTAAAAAAAAAACTATTGGCTTCTTAAATTATCATGAAACCAACTCTTAAATATAGCTGTGAAGATTTGAACACCATCATCAGTGGTACCTCCAGAAAAATATGGATGACTCTCAGACTCAATGATGAAGGAGCAGATTATTTCCAATCTAGAATAGTTTGAGACTTGGGTTGTAACAGGTAGGTGATGGTGTTGCTATGTAACTGCTACCCTTGTGCAACATGCATGTGGTGTTGAGTTTGGAGTAACCAAGATGAGTAACAGCACTGCATTTTGCAGATGGTAAACACAGCAGTTATTCTGCACCAATAATGGAAGGAATAAAAATTTAGACTAGTGAATGGATATGTTAAGCGAGTTGCTTTGTTTGTGATGATATTAAGCTACTTTAGTTGTTGCATCTGCATTCATCCAGATATTAGTAACCTATCACACTTCAGACCAGAGCTTTCTAGGTGGTGGAAAGGCTTTGGGGAGTCAGGAAGTGCATCACTTGCCACAGTATACCCAGCTTCTGGCCTGCTCTTGCAGTTAGAAGTGATCTGCCCAGGATGCTGATGATGAAGAACTCAGCAATTGTAATTCTATTGAATGTCAAGAATAAATGGTTAGAGACTTTCTTATTGGAGATCTTAATCTTTGGCATTTTAGAAGTGAATGTTATTTGCCACTTAGTTCCAATGACTGAAAACAATATAGGTCTTAGTGAATGCAGGTATGGACTGTTTCATGCAGGGTGCTTGATTGGAATTGAGCATTGTGCAATCAGCGAACTTCAGGACTTCTGATCTTATGAGGCAAGGATGATCATTGATGAAGAATGCCAGAGTGATTGGCAGTATTTTTGGAGAACATGAATGAGTTCATGTTCTTCAGTGATTGTAGGGAGGGGGCAGGGGAGTTGATAGGCTGATGGTTAGACAGATGCCAGAGATGAAAAGACAGAATGTGCAAGACAAGGATTAAAGAGTTGCAAATGTCAAAGCTAGAGGAAGGAATGTAGTGGAGGGGGAGGCAGAGAGGAGAATTAGGTGCAAGTCTAGGTGGGGCAAGGAGAGGGGAGGGGGGGGCAGTTTTATAGAATTCACTGTTCATAGTGTTGGATTCTAAGCTACCCAAACGGCATATGAAGTGTTTTTCCTCCAGTTCGCATGTTGCTTCACTCTGGCAATGGAGGAGGCCCAAGACAGAAAGGTCGATATGGAAGTGGGAAGAGGTGTTAAAATGGTTAGCAACTGGGAGATCCAGTGAGCCTTGGCGGACAAAGCTCAAATATTCGTCAAAATAGTCGTCAATGTAGGGGAGGCCACATCGGGAACATCAGATGCAGTGGAAGGCATTAAAGGATGTGCATGCAAACCTCTGGCTCACCTGGAAGGACCCTGGGGTTCCTGGATGGCAGTGATGTGGGATGTATGGGGACAGGTGTTACATCTCCAGTGGTTGCAAGGGAAAGTTCCTGGGGAGGGGCTGGTTTGGGTGGGAAGGGATGAGTGAACACAGTTGTAGAGGGAGCGGTCTCTTAGGCTGGTGGTGGGATCAAGTTGGAGGTGACAGAAATGTTGTAGGATGATGTGTTCGATGTGGAGGCTGATGGGGTGAAAGGAGAGGATCTGGGGAACTATCTTAGTTGCGTTTAGGGGAAGGGGGAACAAGAGCAGAACTAAGGGACACAGAGGAGAGGCGGGTGAGGGATTCATCTATGACAGCAGGGAGGAAGCCAAGTTAACAAATACATTTTGCATGTCCTACAATGGAAAGCCTCATCTTTGGAATGGAGTAGTGGATAGCGCCTTTGCAAGAGGCAGTGGGAGGAAGTGTAGCCCAGATAACCGTGGGAGTTGGTAGGTTTGTAGATGTCAGTCGATAGTCTGTCGCCTGTAGTGCTTTTTTACCATGATAAAATCCCCTGAACTTCCAGGCATGCAGAGTAACATTTTGCCTCCATATTTTATAACTCTGCCTACTTTCTTCACCTAAGTAGGATTTACCATATTCAACCTTTTCCCAATTGTAATAACATCATATGTGATTGTGTCATTGCACAGGACAGCACTTTCAAATTAAATTAAGACCTGACAAAAGCAAGGGACCTTTCCTACCCACTGAGTAGTAAACCTTGTATCATTAACTTTGTATAGCAGACAAAGTACAGTCTATTGTGAAGACTTCCTGAAGCAGGAAGTATGCTTTCCCAAGAAATACTTATATTATTCTTGGTTTAGTGGCAGGCCTTGCAATCCAGTGTCAGAAGATCATGGGTTCAATGCCACTGCGGAGATTTTGACATAAATGTTAATGTGAAGCTAAAACAAGCACTAAAGAAGAGCACAGCCTTATTTTGTGGTGTTGTGGCCAATATTTATTCTAAAATACCAAATGGAAGTGAAGAGATTTGAACTTTTTTTTCGTCTTCCATCACAGTGAGGAATGTGGAGGAGTCACTGTGGTGGATGTTTATGTTAAAAGGTATTTTGTGTGTTCCGTTGCTTTTTATTTGTATGACTGACTTGGCAAATGAAATTCTTCGGATGTTGTAAAACATACTTGGCTAATAAAGTATTATTGTGATTGTGATTGATTGTGATTTGGTCAGATATCTAATTTTGTTTATGGGAGCTTGCCTTTCACAAACTGGCTGTTGTGTTTCCTATTTTATAATAATAACTATGCTAAAAATGTTTTCATCAGGTATGAAGGTATTTGGGAGAAAATATAAAACGTGACATTAATTCAGGTCTTCTTTGCTTCAAAAAGTACTGAAGTAACTCAGTGGTCTTCAGAAGGGTTCCGACATGAAACATCACCTACGTTCTCCATAGATGTTGCTTGACTCACTGAGTTACTCCAGCACATTGTGTCTTTTTTTGTAAACTAGCATCTGCAGTTCCTTGTTTCAACAAGTTAATTGATGATGCAGCTTAATAAGGCTGGGTCTAAAACAGTGCACTGATGAGCTCTTGCAGTGATGTCCTGCACTAGGATGATTGAATTCCAACAACCACAAACATCTCTCCTGGGGTAAGGCACAAAACCACTCGTTGAAGCAACTTCCTTTTGATGCCCATTGACTTTAGACAATAGACAATAGGTGCAGGAGTAGGCCATTTGGCCCTTCGAGCCAGCACCGCCATTCAATGTGATCATGGCTAATCATCCCCAATCAGTACCCCGTTCCTGCCTTCTCCCCATATCCCCTGACTCCGCTATTATTAAGAGCCCTATCTAGCTCTCTCTTGAAAGCATCCAGAGAACCCGCCTCCACCGGCCTCTGAGGCAGAGAATTCCACAGACTCACCACTCTCTGTGAGAAAAAGTGTTTCCTCGTCTCTGTTCTAAATGGCTTACTCCTTATTCTTAAACTGTGGCCCCTAGTTCTGGACTCCGCCAACACCGGGAACGTGTTTCCTGCCTTTAGTGTGTCCAAGCCCTTAACAATCTTATATGTTTCAATGAGATCACCTCTCATCCTTCTAAACTCCAGAGTGTACAAGCCCAGCTGCTCCATTCTCTCAGCATATGACAATCCCGCCATCCCGGGAATTAACCTTGTAAACATAAGCTGCACTCCTTCAATAGCAAGAATGTCCTTCCTCAAATTAGGGGACCAAAACTGCACACAATACTCCAGGTGTGGTCTCACTAGGGCTCTGTACAACTGCAGAAGGACCTCTTTGCTCCAATATTCGATTCCTATTGTTATAAAGGCCAACATGCCATTCGCTTTCTTCACTGCCTGCTGTACCTGCATGCTTACTTTCATAGACTCATGTACAAGGACCCCCAGATCCTGTTGTACTTCTCCTTTTCCCACTTTAATTTCACCATCAAATATTAAAGTGGATTACTTCCATGATTACCTATAAGATATTAAGGAAAATTCAAAGCAAATGCATTAAGAATTACCAAACTAAATTTGAAAATGACATGTGAAGGTAGTCTTAGAATGCCCTTTTCAATCCCCTTAAACTCAATCAGCAATTTTACATGAAGTTATAAATGAAAGAAATACAAATGCACAGATCAGTAAATTAACCCAAGAAGCAAGCCTTTTAGGCACTAGCATGATAATACTAGTATCTGAATTAGGGGGAGATCATTTGAAGCATTATTGAGAATGGGAATCAGCATCAAGGACAGGGCAACTGTCAAGGATGAGCTGCACAAACAGTTACATCAGAACCTCACAAAGTAAACTGCTCAGAGAACACACATGCCTTTCCTTTAAGACTGGATGTAATTAGCACAAAGGTAGCAAAGATACAAAATGGTAAGAAAGAATAATACATTGAAAGGCTGTACTAAAAATAATCTTATTGATCATTTTCACAACTGCACTTTTTGCAAATACTCCCAAGAATAAGCATTTCATAGGGTGCAGCATCAGGTTTCTTTCCTGCACGTTTTTTTCAAAAAAATACTTTGTGCCACACGATTTAGGAAAATACACGCTTCCACTGCATTGAGGACAATGGCACCTCTGCCTCTTGTGAATGGCAAAATGTTAAGAAAAAATAATACATTGAAGGGCTGTACTAAAAAAGAATCTTATTGATCATTTTCGCAACTGATCTTTTTGCAGAGGATGAGAGAGAATAAATTATCCACCCAGAACAATCCACCTTAAATCCATCCCATTCCTTCCATCCAGAGATGCTGCCTGTCCTGCTAAATTTTCAAGCTTTGTGTCTATCTTCAGTGTAAACCAGCATCTGCAGTTCCTTCCTACACACCTTCCACAATAAACAATGTATCACCTTAACATTGATATTTTAAAATTGAGAAAGGAAGACTGTGGAAGATAAATTTGAGTTGGTTTTCGAATGGGGAGAGAAGCAAGGAAATGAAAACATGTTACATTGAAAAAAAGTTCTAAAAAAATACTGGACATAGAAATAAGATATAGTAGTTTAAAGTTCTACTAGTCAGCTGCAGAGTTGATTGCCATTCTATTAAACATTATAACACTCACCAATGCTATTTTAGCTGCTAATTATGAGCCTTAACTATCTGTTAAAAAATGCAATGGGCTACTTATATCAGAATCCAACAAGTTTTTAAAAATAACAGAAACTTAAGGACAAAATACAAATGTTGCCAGGGATAAAGAAAATAAGTAAAAATCAATCAATAAGCTCTGGAGAGTTGTAATCCACGTTATTTCCCTTCATCCTCTGCTTGCTGGTTGATTTAAGCATGTAGAGCAATCTATTTCATCAGTCCCAATTAGGCTCATTGAACACTTACAACAAGTTGGTAAAAGAATTATTAGAAATAGAACTACTCCTGGCCCAGACGGGCTCAATAATGAATTTTACAAAAAAATTAATGATTTAATTTCCCCACGACTACAATGCCTGTATATCCAGGCATTCAAGGAGCAGACTTTACCGCAGACTCTAGCAGAATCAATTATCACATTAATTCCTAAAAAAGAAAAGAATCTTGAAGAGCCGGGATCTTATAGAGCAATTGCCCTCTTAAATACCGATCAGAAGATCCTAGCCAAGACTCTCGTAGACTCAGCCAAGTCATTGGCAAACTTGTACACTCAGATCAAATCGGGTTCATACCCAAACGACACTCATTCTTTAATCTGAGACGCCTGTTTAATATAATTTACTCACACAGAATACCGAACGAAGCCCTCACAATCATCGCACTGGACGCGGAAAAAGCTTTTGACCAAGTTGAATGGTCTTATCTTTTCACAGTGCTGGAAAAATTCCAATTAGGCGAAAACTTGGTTGAAACATCTCATGGTTGAAACTTCTAAATACGAACCCGAGCGCCAGAATATTAACCAATCAAACACTTTCATCTAAATTTTACTTATTCAGGGGCAATAGACAAGGATGCGCTCCCTCCCCGATGCTATTTGCATTAGCCATAGAACCACTTGCTGAGAGTATCAGGTCCCACCCAGGCATATATGGATACAATATTAGACATACTACGAAGAAAATTTCCCTTTATGCAGACGATGTATTATTATACATTACTAACCCCCAAACTAGTATCCCAAATTTACTATCCATTATAGACCAATTCGGCAGCTTCTCTGGCTATAGAATTAATTGGAATAAAAGCGAAATTATGCCAATAAATGCACAAGACGTCACCTGGCTCCAACAGTTCCCTTTTAGAATTGTAACTGACAAATCCAGATATCTTAGAGTTTATATTACCAGAGAATACTCCCTCCTGTTCAAAACAAATTTCCCTCCATTAATCACAAAACTTCATACTTATATTCAATTTTGGAAAACACTGCCTATTTCCCTCCTCAGCAGATTGAATGCCTTAAAGATGATCTTTCTTCCGCAGCTTTTATATTTATTTTAGACAATACCGATATATCTTCCCAAATCTTAAAAAAAAAAAAAATGATTCCATTGTTACTAACTTCATTTGGGACTACAAAAGCCACCGAATACATAAACGACACCTGTGCAAATCCAAAGAGAATGGAGGACTAGCCTTACGCAATTTCCTCTCTTATTACTGGGCAACAAATATTAAAACCATAATCTTCTGGTTAGATGACTCACACCAACAGGCCAATTGGCTAAAAATGGAAAGAAGATTGCTTGCCTTTCTCCATAGGCTCGATTGTCCTGTCTCCAATACCCCTGAATAAGTCAATCTACGATCATAACCCTATAATACATGGTACTATTCGTATCTGGAAACAGTTGAAGTTCAGTTTCAAATTGAGAGACATGTCTTTCCTTCTTCCTATGGCAAACAACCCCTCTTTTAAACTATCTACTTTAGATGGTGTTTTCACCCAATAGAAGAACAAAGGAATCAACACTGTGGGAGACCTATATTGGAAGGGGGCTTTTTCCTCCTTCCAAGAGTTGCGGGAGAAATACGATTTGAATACTAATAATTTTTTCAGATAACTTCAGGTTAGGGACTTTGTGAAAACATACATGCAAGACTCCAACGCTGCAAGTCCAGATACACTTGATGAATGTTTGAATAGACATGCAGATACAGAGAAGTTGATATCCTACATTTACAATGTTCTTCAAAACATCAACACCCCATCATCTGAGGTTTACAAGGGTGCATGGGAAGATGAGATGGGTCAACAAATCTCAAATGATATATGGGACGAAAGTTTACAATATATCCATACTTGCTCCATAAATGCCAGACATTGCCTGATACAGTTCAAAGTGCTGCACAAGTTATACTACTCAAAAACCAAACTGAACAAAATTTTCCCCAGTGTTTCCCCTCTCTGCGACAAGTGTCAGTTCCAAGAAGCCACTTTAACCCAGTTTTGTACTTTGTACAAAAATAGAATGAAGTATTCAGCGTCCTCTCCAATATACTGAAAATCCCATTAGAGCCAGACTCAAAACTGATAATACTGAGAATATCAGAGGCATGTAGTAAATTGACTGTTTTTCAGCAACGCTGTCGCCTATGGACTAATATCAGCAAAAAAAATACTTAAATTCTGGAAAAATGCTTAAGTCCCTCCAGTGAAGATGTGGATTACAGAAATGACGGACACATTACATCTAGAGAGAATTAGGTTTATCTTGAATGATAAACTGAAGCAAGTTTTAGAAATATGGTCACCTTTTATTGATTTTCTTGAACCATACAATATTTGAATACAAACTCGAAACTGGGTGAGCGGGCATATGGGTGGGTCGACGGGTATATCTCCCCATTTTTCTTTTTTCTCTCTCTTCTCTTTCTTTTTAATTTAATGTCCTTTTTGGAAAGTGTTAAAATTGAAGCTGTTCACTGAGCTGTAAAATTGTCCAGTATTTTGCACAAATGCTTCCAATAAAAACATTGAAACCCAGAAATAGAACTAAACACATTATCTCCCCCCAACTTAGATATTGTAATCACTGCAATTAAAATTAAATTAAATAATTGCAGTTATTTTTAAACCTAAAATGCCTTGATTTTCTTCGAGAATCTTTTCTTGAAATTTAAAGTACGCTATTAATCATTCTTGTTAAAAATGGCATTGAATTTATTTTATAATTCCTCACAAAGGAAATGTTCGTACTTCTATCTGATAATTTCACAGAAATGCATTTGAATTGTATAGGAAATATTAAATTGTGGTAATCACATGGAAAAAAAAGTTTTAATTTCAGTTTTACCAATTATTGCTAAATTTCCATCAACTAATTTAAACAATACACCATTTTCTTAGCTTCCTTTAATATATTCATCCTATGAAAACATAGGAAATCTGGGCTTCCGACTACTGTCATTTGTATTCAAGCTGACTTTATGAATATTAATAGCTGTGCTATTCTGATTAAACAGGCTTCATATAAAATCCCCATGAACCCTATAGCTCTAATGACAACTCATTTTTCATATTCTTTATGAATTTTTATTCAGGCACGAAACTGGTGAAAAATGTTTAAGCGATTTAATTTTATCTTTGAATGTCTTCTGAGGCAAATGTTCACGTATAATGACTTAATTTATCTGCATCAAATCACAACTATTTGTTTCAGGAATACTTTGAGGAATATTTGAATTTCAACTATTAAATAATACTAGACACCACATGGAATGTAATGAACTTCAATGTTACATTAAGCTATCAAAAAATGAGGCAGTATTATTTTATGAACGAGCTAGATCAGTGGAATTTAACAAATAACAATTTACAGATTTCATTCTCACAGTATAAGGTACTCTGGACTTCAAATAGCAAGAAAATACGCAAATAATTTAGATGTGCTGATGGAAATCTCATTTTATAAGCCAAGAGCATGTTCATATAAAGAAGCGGTCCATCTTTTCCACAGCTGGTGTCTTTTAGCAATCAATTGGTTTAAGATTCCATGGAGAGCAATGACATAAACAACCAAACAATGAGTGGACGATTTGCATGGCGCAATCTATTACAAAAGACAAATTAATGAATGATCAGACAGTATGGTGGTATTGGCTGAAAATTCTAAACTTTTTTCCATCTAATGATTTATTTAATTTATTTGAAAGTCATGTCCTATAATGCAGAATGTTTCTCAATGCTTATGCATTAATAACATAACTCACAATCTAATAGTGCTTTTTCTACAACCTTAAAATCTGAAAAAAATCAGTCATGCCAGTTGGAATTTATCAGCATTATTCAATCTCAATAGTCCTAATGTCCTATTAGCCCAAAATATTTTCTCTCGAGGTAGAAGGTGAGAGGGGGAAAGTTTAATGGGGAACTGCAGGGCAAGTTTATTTCTTCCCCCCCCACAGAAGGTGGTGGGGGCCTGGAATGTATTACCAGGAGTGGTGGTGGAGGCAGATACAATAAGAGGTTTTTAGATAGGCACATGGAAGTGCATGGAATAGAGGGATATGGATCATATACATGCAGATGAGATGAGTTTAACTTGGTATCATGTTCAACACAAATAACATGGGCAGAAGGGCACATTCTTGTACTGTACTGTTCTATGATCTACAGATGTTGCCTGACATGATGATCACATACACAAACATACTTGTACATATACACACATATATATATATATACACATACACATACACTCACACACACATACACAGACTCACACACACACACACACACACAGGCATCTGGGGTTTTATAGTCCTGCCCCCCCGAAGGGGCGTTACCTTCATCGTGGTGATCGACAGGCGAGAAGACCAATCAGCTGAACTCATGGTTTTTTAACCACTCATAACCTTTTTATCTTTCATCGATGGGAAAAATCCTCGGGGCTGGCTCAGCGGAGGAGGACTGTGAGTAAGACGGCCAAACATTACAGCGATACAGGGTAGCGTTTTTTCTAAAATCAATATACAGCGCAGACAGGAAGTGGTCAAGATGAGATTTTTAATTATATAGAACTTCTCTGCTCAAGTGGAAAGGAAATATTTCTTGCATCATGGCTTGCCTATTTGTGTTACAACAATTCCATAAGCAAGTCATAATATAAGTTTCTTATATTAATTGCGCAACATGAAATCAACAAATAACACATTTTCTGAGTGGAAACTGAACTTACTTTCTATGATATTGCAGCAACTCCTGCTCTCATTAATTTTATTTTTAGTGTAATTGAAATATTAAACTTTCCAACAATGAAAATCTCATCGTATAGATGGGGCATGTTAGTCAACATGCGCAAGTTGGGCAGAAGGGCCTATTTCCATGCTATATGACGATAACGAAGTGGGTAAGGTCACGTGATAGGAGTAGAAATAGGCCATTCGGCCCATCAAGTCTACTCCGCCATTCAATCATGGCTGATCTATTTCTCCTTCCAAACCCCATTCTCCTGGCTTCTCCCCATAAACCTCTGACACATGTACTAATCAAGAATGTATCTATCTCTGCCTTAAAAATATCCACTGACTTGGCCTCCACAGCATTCTATGGCAACAAATTCCACAGATTCACCACCCTCTGACAAAAGAAATGTCCCCTCATCTCCTTCCTAAAAGAACATCCTTTAATTCTGAGGCTATGACCTCTAGTCCTAGACTCTCCCACGAGTGGAAACATTTTCTCCACATCCACTCTATCTAAACCTTTCATTATTTTGTATGTTTCAATGAGGTCCCCCTGCATTCTTCTAAACTCCAGCGAGTACTGGCCCAGTGCCGACAAACGCTCATCATAGGTTAACCTACTAATTCCTGGGATCATTCTTGTAAACCTCCTCTGGACCCTCTCCAGTGCAAGCACATCCTTCTTTAAAATATTCCAAATGCGGCCTTACCAACGACTTATAGAGCCTTAGCATTACATTTAAGATTTTGTACATAAGCACTCTTGAAATAAATGGTACCATTGAGTTTGCTTTCTTTAATACCGATTCGACTTGCAGATTCTCTTTTTGGGAATCCTGCACCAGCACTCCCAAGTCCCTTTGCACCTCCGATTTCTGGATTCTCTCCCCATTTAGAAAATAGTCTATGCCTTTAGTCCTACTACCAAAATGCATGACTCCACACTTTGCTACACTATATTCTATCTGCCACTTCTCTGCCCATTCTCCCAAACATGTCCAAGTCCTTCTGCAGAGTCCTTGCTTTCTCTACACTACGTGCCCTTCCACCTATTTTCATATCATCCGCAAACTTGGTCACAAAGCCTTCAATCCCCTCGTCCAAATCATGAATATACAATGTGGAGTAGTGGCCCCAGCACCGACCCCCGTGGAACTCCGCTAGTCACTGGCAGCCAACCAGAAAAAGCCCTCTTTATTGCCACTCTTTGTCATCTGCTATCCCACCAACCTGTTATTCATGCTAGTATCTGCCCTTTGATACCGTGGGCTCTCATCTTCCTTAGCAGCCTCACGATGTGAGAAAAGAATTAATCAAATATTCAAAATATTTTTCATGCATTAAGTTAATGTTAACGTTGCTGTTATGTGTAACACAATTATGTTTCCTGGTTATTCTTGTAATGAATCAATCAGAGAGAAGCCATTAGCTCATCATGTCGGTGCTGGAGCAAAGCAAAAATAATTACGATGATGATCAATATTAACCCCATAATCTAACTCTTATTCATGTTTTGAGTGCTAGTAACAACCTCTACTTATTTAGGAAGGCCTCCTCTGCTGTTATAGGAATATACAAATATTTTTTATTAATAACCAATTTAATGACCCATAAAGTATTACTGGTGAAAGATCCACATCACAATATTTTCTACCAGGATCAAATATAGAACCAAAAAATACATTGAAATACAATTACTTGCACACAGCTTTAAAGCCTATTGCGATTCTCATTTTCCTTAAAGATATTAATACTACAATTCTTCTTGAAGTTTATTATAGTTAGTGTTTATTTAAAATACTGGATGCCAGAGTCAAAGCTATCATATTCAACGCATAATGCAACATTATTATTATTACTATTATTGTTATTAATACATCATTATTATATCTGCAGTAGATAATGTATGCTTACGGCATGCACCAATTAATTTGCATCTATAAAAATAAATTGGTAAAATCAAGACATCGGTATTTGCAATGCATTGCTAAATTGACTTAATTAACTTCGCTACTAATTTCCATCCTGTCCTCAAATTAACTTGGACCATCTCCGACATCTCCCTACCGTTTCTTGATCTCACCGTTGCCATCACAGGAGATAAGACTATCGACTGACATCTATCTATCTATCAATCATATCATATCTATATCTATCATATCTGTGGACGCAGTCAGGAGACCAGGATGGTAGTTTGCCTTCCTGGTGCCAGGGTCTGGGATGTGCCTGAACGTGTCCAAGATGTCCTGAAATGGGAGGGAGAGGAGCCCGAGGTCATGGTACATAAAGGTACCAATGACATAGGTAGAAAAAGAGAAGAGGTCCTGAAAGGAGAATTTAGGGAGTTAGGAGGAGAGTTAAGGAGAAGGACCGCAAAGTAAACAATCTCAGGATTACTGCCTGTGCCACGCGACAGTGAGAGTAGGAATGGAGCGAGGTGGAGGATAAATGCGTGGCTGAAGGACTGGTGCAGAGGGCAGGGATTCACGTTTCTGGATCATTGGGACCGCTTTTGGGGAAGGTGTGACCTGTACTAAAAGGACGGGTTGCACTTGAACCCGAGGGGGACCAATATCCTGGCGGGGAGATTTGCAAAGGCTACTGGGGAAACTTTAAACTAGAACGGTTGGGGGGAGGGACTCAAATAGAGAAAGCTAGTAGACAGTGTGTGAGACAGGAGGCAGAGAAGGGAAGCACTCAGACCCAACATTTAGGGGGGGAAAGAAGAAAAAGATAATTAACAGAGAATAAGATTGGTGGGTTTCTTAAATGTGTGAGCAGAGAGGCAGAGGGGTGTAAAATGAGGGTAGAAGCAATAGGTAGCAAGGTGAAAAGTAAAAGTGGCAGGCAGACAAATCCAGGGCAAAAATCAAAAAGGGCCACTTTTCAACATAATTGTATAAGGGGTAAGAGTGTTATAAAAACAAGCCTGAAGGCTTTGTGTCTCAATGCAAGGAGCATTCATAATAAGGTTGATGAGTTGAATGTGCAGATAGCTATTAATGACTATGATATAGATGGGATCATGGAGACACGGCTCCAGGGTGTCCAAGGATGGGAGCTGAACATCCAGGGATATTCAATATTCAGGAGGGATAGACATAAAGGAAAAGGAGGTGGGGTAGCGTTGCTGGTTAGAGAGGAAATTAACGTAATAGAAAGGAAGGACATTAGCTTGGAGGATGTGGAATCGATACGAGTAGAGCTGCGAAACACTGAGGGGCAGAAAACGCTAGTGGGAGTTGTGTACAGGCCACCTAACAGTAGTAGTGGAGTTGGGGATGGCATCAAACAGGAAATTAGAAATGCGTGCAACAAAGGTAAAACAGTTATAATGGGTGACTTCAATCTACATATAGATTGAGTGAATCAAATTGGCAGGGGTGCTGACGAAGAGGATTTCTTGGAATGTATGCGGGATAGTTTTCTAAACCAACATGTAGAGGAACCAACGAGAGAGCAGGCTATTCTAGACTGGGTATTGAGTAATGAGGAAGGGTTAGTTAGCAGTCTTGTTGTGCGTGGCCCCTTGGGCAAGAGTGACCATAATATGGTTGAGTTCTTCATTAGGATGGAGAGTGACATAATTAATTCAGAAACAAGGGTCCTGAAATGAAAGAAAGGTAACTTTGAGGGTATGAGATGGGAATTGGCCAAGATAGACTGGCAATTGATTCTTAAAGGGTTGACGGTGGATTTGCAATGGAAGGCATTTAAAGACTGCATGGATGAACTACAAAAATTGTTCATCCCAGTTTGGCAAAAGAATAAATCAGGGAAGGTAGTGCATCCGTGGATAACAAGGGAAATCAAGGATAGTATCAAAACAAAAGATGAAGCATACAAATTAGCCATAAAAAGCAGCCTACCAGAGGACTGGGAGAAATTCAGAATCCAGCAGAGGAGGACAAAGGGCTTAATTAGGAAAGGGAAAATAGATTATGAAAAAAAACTGGCAGGGAACATAAAAACTGACTGCAAAAGTTTTTATAGATATGTGAAGAGAAAAAGATTAGTTAAAACAAATGTAGGTCCCTTGCAGTCAGAATGGGTGAATTGATCATGGGGAACAAGGATATGGCAGACCAATTGAATGAGTACTTAAGGAAGTAGCCCCAGAAATAGTGGATGCATTAGTGATAATTTTTCAGAACTCTTTAGATTCTGGAGTAGTTCCTGAGGATTGGAGGGTAGCTAATGTAACCCCACTTTTTAAAAAGGGAGGGAGAGAGAAAACAGGGAATTACAGACCAGTTAGTCTAACATCGGTAGTGGGGAAAATGCTAGTCAGTTATTAAAGATGGGATAGCAGCACATTTGGAAAGTGGTGAAATCATTGGACAAAGTCAGCATGGATTTATGAAAGGTAAATCATGTCTGACGAATCTTCTAGAATTTTTCGAGGATGTAACTAATAGAGTGGATAAGGGAGAACCAGTGGATGTGTTATATCTGGACTGCCAGAAGGCTTTCGACAAGGTCCCACATAAGAGATTAGTATGCAAACTTAAAGCACACGGTATTGGGGGTTCAGTATTGATGTGGATAGAGAACTGGCTGGCAGACAGGAAGCAAAGAGTAGGAGTAAATGGGTCCTTTACAGAATGGCAGGCAGTGACTAGTGGGGTACCGCAAGGCTCAGTGCTGGGACCCCAGCTATTTACAATATATATTAATGATCTGGATAAGGGAATTGAATGCAACATCTCCAAGTTTGCGGATGACACGAAACTGGGGGGGGTAGTGTTAGCTGTGAGGAGGATGCTAGGAGGCTGCAAGGTGACTTGGATAGGTTGGGTGAGTGGGCAAATGCATGGCAGATGCAGTATAATGTGGATAAATGTGAGGTTATCCACTTTGGTGGCAAAAACAGGAAAGTAGACTATTATCTGAATGGAGGCCGATTAGGAAAAGGGGAGATGCAACGAGATCTGGGTGTCATGGTACACCAGTCATTGAAAGTAGGCATGCAGGTGCAGCAGGCAGTGAAGAAAGTGAATGGTATGTTAGCATTCATAGCAAAAGGATTTGAGTATAAGAGCAGGGAGGTTCTACTGCAGTTGTACAGGGTCTTGGTGAGGCCACACCTGGAGTATTGCGTACAGTTTTGGTCACCAAATCTGAGGAAAGACATTCTTGTCATAGAGGGAGTACAGAGAAGGTTCACCAGACTGATTCCTGGGATGTCAGGACTTTCATATGAAGAAAGACTGGATAGACTCGGCTTGTACTTGCTAGAATTTAGAAGATTGAGGGGGGATCTTATAGAAACTTACAAGATTCTTAAGGGGTTGGACAGGCTAGATGCAGGAAGATTGTTCCCGATCCAGAACAAGGGGTCACAGTTTAAAGGATAAGGGGGAAGTCTTTTAGGACCAAGATGAGAAAATCATTTTTCACACAGAGAGTGGTGAATCTGTGAAATTCTCTGCCACAGAAGGTAGTTGAGGCCAGTTGATTGGCTATATTTAAGAGGGAGTTAGATGTGGCCCTTGTGGCTAAAGGGATCAAGGGGGTATGGAGAGAAGGCAGGTACAGGATACTGAGTTGGATGATCAGCCATGATCATATTGAATGGCGCGGCTGCAGGCTCGAAGGGCCGAATGGCCTACTCCTGCACCTATTTTCTATGTCTCTATCTATCTATCATCTATCTATCTATCTATCTATCTATTATATAAAACTCTGTGGCTGTCATACGTTCCAACGTCCTGCTTTGACTTGTGCCCACGCAGCCCCTTTGATACCGCCCTACGCCCACGCAGCGCGCGGAAACGCCGATATTTTTTTACCGTTTCTAAAGATATTACGTTTATCTTTACGAATAGACAATCCTGATTAAATTTGGTCGTTTTTTATGTACACTTTTTTAAATAAAATACTTCTCCCCCCTCCACCCCCAAACATTTCAAAATGATTTAAAAAACAGCTCAGCCATAGAATGTTAGTAAAGATTCCGTTGTGTGATGTCACAATGCCCGATGTAAACAGATGTCCAATCGGGAATGGATTCATTTACATATGCCTTTGCAGCAGCAGCCCCAGCCCCTCGCCCCCCAACCCCCGCAGCCTGTCGAAAGGGCGTCGCCATGTGTTTGGGGGTGATAGGGAATGCGGGAAATTGTGAGCATTGGGCATTGTGACATCACAAAAACGGAACCTTCATTTACATTCTATTGCCGAGAGCAGTTTTTTTAAACGTTTTTAAATTTCCCCATTCCCTAGCACCCCCACACACGTGGCGACGCCCTGCGACACGTGTGACAAATCGAAATGAATCCGTTTACATATGCCTTTGCAGAGCAGCCACAGCCCAAGCCCCCAACCCCCGCAGCCTGTGATTACGTTTATCTTTACGAATAGACAACCCTGATTAAATTTGGTGATGAGTATGTGTGTTTGTGGGTGCCAGATTCCAACCCCGCACCGTGCTTTGGAGGAACAGACCCAGGTGGTTAGTGTGACGCCACACGCCCCCCCCCCCAAAACGCACGTTCGGTGTCCAGACCCAACGGGTCTGCACTTGGTCTAGTCTATCTATCTATCTATCTTCTATCTATCTATCTATCTATTTATATAAAACTCTGTGGCTGTCATCCGTCTGTACGTCCAAACGTTCTGCTTGACTTGTGCCACGCAGCCCCTTTGATACCGCCCTACACCCACGTGGCGTGCGGAAACGCTGATATTTTTTACCGTTTCTAAAGAGATTACGTTTATCTTTACGAATAGACAATCCTGATTAAATTCGGTCGTCGTGTTTATGTACACATTTTAAAATAAAATACCTCTCCCCCCCCCCAAACCAAAACATTTCAAAATGTTACAAAAAAACAGCTCAGCCATAGAATGTTAGTAAAGATTCCGTTGTGTGATGTCACAATGCACAATGCTCACAGATGTCCAATCGGAATGGATCTATTTACATATGCCTTTGCAGCAGCCCCAGCCCCTCTCTCCCCAACCCCCGCAGCATTGGGCATTGTGACATCATAAAACGGAACCTTCATTTACATTCTATTGCTGAGAGCTGTTTAACATTTTGAAATTTCCCCATTCCCTATCACCCCCCCTCTCCTCTCCCTCCCTCCACCCCCTCTCCCCTCCCTCACCCCCTCTCTCCCCCTCCACCACCCTCTTCACCCCCATCCCCCCCATCCCCCTCTCTCTCTGCACCACTCCCCCGCTACCCCTCTGCCCCTCACTCTTCCCCTCTCCCTCCCCACCTCTCTCCCTCCACCCTCCCTCTCTCCCTCTCTTCCCCTACTCCTCTCCCCTTCCCCTCATCCCCTCTCTCCCCCTTCCTGCCCCTCCCCCGCTCTCTCCTCCCACTCCTCCACTCTCCTCCCCGCTCCCTCTCACCCACCCTGATCTCCCCTCCCTCCCCAATCTCTCCCCTTTCCTCTACCCCCCTCTCCCCCCTCTCCTCTTCTCTCCCCACCCCGTCTCTCCCTCTCCCCTCTTTCTCTCCCCACCCCGTCTTCCCTCTCCCACCCTCCCCCCGAGAGTGTTTGGGGGGTGGTTAGTGTGAGTTTGGGGGGTGGTCTAGTGTGAGTGTGATGCCGCAGCTCCCCCCCCCTCCTCCGCAAACGCGTGTTGGGATAACAGCCCGCCCAACAGTCTCCTCTGTCTTTAAGACGAACTGCAGATGCTGGAAAATCGAAGGTACACAAAAAAAAACCTGTATATCATCAGCGGGTTCAGCAGCATCTATGGATCAAAGAAAATATGCACACGTTTCGGTAGAAAACCATTCTGAGGATGGGCTTCGACCCAAAGCGTTGCCTATTTCCTTCGCTCCATAGATGCTGCTGCACCCGCTGTGTTTCTCCAGCTTTTTTTTTGTGTACCAGTCTCTCACCTCTCTCTCTCTCTCTCTCTCTCTCTCTCTCTCTCTGCCCTTCTCTCTTCACAGCCCGCGGCTCGACTCATGCACCGCCCGCTCCAAAACCCCCCCCTCACCTCTCCTCACCCTCCCAATCCTCTCTTTCCTCTCTCCACCACTCTCCTCTCTCCCCCTTCCTCTCACCACCCTCCCTCCCCCCTCTCCTCTCTCTCTCCCCGACCGTCCTCTTCCTCTCCCCTCTTCCTCTCCCTCCAACCCCGTCTTCCTCTCCCCCCCTCACCCCATCCCCCCCCGAGTGTGTTTGGGGTGTGGTTAGTGTGAGTTTGGGGGGGTTAGTGTTAGTGTGAGTGTGATGCCGCAGCCCCCCCCCCCCCTGCAAACGAGCGTTGGGAAAAACAGCCTGCCAACAGGCCCTCTGTCTTTAAGACGGAACTGCAGATGCTGGAAAATCAAAAGGTACACAAGAAAAAACCTGTATAACCTCAGCGAGTGCAGCAGCGATCTATGGATCGAATGAAATAGGCAACGTTTCAGGAGAAAACCCATCTAAGGATGAGGCTTTCAGCCCCAAAGCGTTGCCTATTTTCCTTCGCTCCATAGAAGTCTCAATCTATCCTTATAACACAAACCTTTCAGCGTAAACAGACTGAGGCTATCAAATCTCAAGCTCTACAATCCAGGCAATACCCTTATGAATCTTTTCTGCAGCCTCTCTAGCTTAAATCACGTGCTTCCTATTCTGTGACCTATACAACATTTTGTACAACTGTAAACACGACGCCAATAACTCTTGTATTCAATGCTTCAGCCAAATAAAGCATGCCTGCCTAAACCACCCTATCCACCTATGTTCCCATTTTCAGGGAACAATATAGTTGCACCCTCAAGGTCTCCATGTTCAACAACATTACACAGTGCCCTCTGCTATTCATGGTGTACATCCTGTCCTGGTTTAACTTTCCAAAATACATCACTTTGCATAAGGGAACAGCAGATGGAATTAAAATCAGAAAAATGCAATTTCTCCAATTGATCTGTCTTGTTGTAGGAGGGAACTGCAGATGCTGGTTTTCACCGAAGACAGACACAAAATGCTGGAGTAACTCAGCGGGTCAGGCAGAATCTTTGGAGAAAATGAACAGGCGATGTTTCGGGTCAAGACCCTTCTTCAGACTGAGAGTCAGAGGAGAGGGAAACTGGAGGTATGAAAAGGTACAAATAAAAGAAAGGGTATGAAAAAGAACAATTCAAGGTCAGTATGGAGGATCAAGGAAAGGTGGATCCACAATTGGTCCATTGTTGGCTGTGGAAGAGGTGATAACAAGGGGGTACGAACAGTGAAACTAAGCAGGACAACATTGGAACTAGTAGGACGACTAGGATGGGGGGAGGGTTGGCAGGGTTACTTATAATTAGAGAAATCAATATTGATACCTCTGGGGTGTAAGCTGGAAATATGAGGCTGCTGTTCCTCCAATTTGCATTTGGCCTCACTCTGACAGTGGAGGAGGCCCAGGACAGAAAGTTCAGCATGTGAACAAGAAGGGGAGTTAAAGTGTTTGGCGACCAGGAGATTGCGTAGGTCAAGCCATACCGAGAGTAGGTGTTCAGCAAAATGATCGCCCAGTCTGCACTTGGTCTCACCGGTATATAGGAGTCCACACCTGGAACAGCAGATACATTAGAAAATAGACAATAGACAATAGGTGCAGGAATAGGGGGGGGGGGGGGGGGGGGCCATTCCGGGCCCTTCGAGCCAGCACCGTCATTCACTGTGATCATGGCTGATCATCCACAATCAATACCCCATTCCTGCCTTCTCCCCATATCCCCTGACTCCGCTATCTTTAAGAGCTCTATCTAACTCTCTCTTGAAAGCATCCAGAGAATTAGCCCCCACTTGCCTTCTGAGGCAGAGAATTCCACAGATTCACAACCCTCTGTGTGAAAAAGTTTTTCCTCATCTCCCGTTCTAAATGACTTACCCCATATTTTTAAAACAGTGGCCCCTGGTTCTGGACTCCCTCAACATCTATTCTAACCCAAATATCTCTCCCATCTGTGATAAATGCTTATCTGAGAATGCCACTATAACACACTCTTTTGTCTCTTGTATAAAACTTCATAAATTCTGGAATGAAATTTTTGAAATTTTTACAAAACTATTTAATAGAAGAATTGAACCTAATACAGAATGGATTACCTTTGGACCAATGGAAGATGGCGAATAAGCTAAATACGTCTCAAAAATCTCTACTTAATTACGGTTTAATAACGCAAAAAAAACTCATACTTAAATTTTTGGAAAAATGCGCCAACGCCAACGCTCAAAATGTGGATTTCAAATATGTCTGAAACGGCATATCTTGAAGAAACGCGACTACTTCTAGCAGGTAAAGTAGACCAATTCTTATTGATTTGGTCTCACCTTTATCGACTTCTTTACAAGCATATGGTGCACGACACAACCATAGAAACAAAATGGTTCAGAATCAGGTGATGGGTGGCATGGGAACATTAAATATCGTTTTCAATCTCCTTTTTCCCTTTTGCTTTTTTTCTCTCTCTTTTTCCTTCATCTTCGTCTCTCTCTCTCTCTTTCTGCTTCTTCTTCTCTCTTCTCTTTCTTCTCTCGAGCCATCTTTCTATTTCACGCAACTATTATCAATCTCTTCTTTTCTCCTTTCTCTCTTACTCTTGCTTTATTATTAAATTAAAAATAAGAAGCTGTATTTGAAATGTACATGAAATGCATATGAAATGTAATATGTCAACAAGTATCTAGGGTACTGTGGTACCACATTACTGTACTTACTTCTAACAAAAATAAATAAATCGGGAACATGTTTCCTGCCTCTAGCGTGCCCAAACCCTTAATCATCTATATGATTCAATAAAGATCCCCTCTCAGCCCTTCTAAATTCTAGAGTATACAAGCCCAGCCCGCTCCATTCTATCAACATATGACAGTCCTGCCATCTCGGAAATTAAGCGTCATGAACCTACGCTGCACTCCCTCAATAGCAAGAATGTCCTTCCTCAAATTTGGAGACCAAAACTGCATACAATACTCGCAGGTGTGGTCTCACTTGGGCCCTGTACAACTGCAGAAGGACCTCTTTGCTCCTATACTCAACTCCTTTTGTTATGAAGGTCAACATGCCATTCACTTTCTTTCACTGCCTGCTGTACCCTGCATGCTTACTTTCGGTGACTGATGAACAAAGACCCCACAGATCTCGTTATACTTCCCCTTTTCCTCCACCTTGACACCATTCAGATAATAATCTGCCCTTCCTCTTTTTGCCAGCCTCATTTATCTGGAAGAGTTATAGTCAAATCTAATAAATTCACAAAGTTCACAAAATAGAGTCGTTCTTCTTACTAATTAAGATGGAAACTAAGAAC
>JAXLNO010003872.1:0-42989 GCA_038087875.1 Malacoraja senta
CCCTTCCTTCGGCCCAACTTGCCCACCCCAACCAACATGCCCCATCTACACTAGTCCCACCCCGACCAACATGCCCCATCTACACTAGTCCCCCCCGACCAACAAGCCCCATCTACACTAGCCCACCCCGACCAACATGCCCCATCTACACTAGTCCACCCCGACCAACATGCCCCATCTACACTAGTCCCACCCCGACCAACATGCCCCATCTACACTAGTCCCACCCCGACCAACATGCCCCATCTACACTAGTCCCCACCCCGACCAACATGCCCATTCTACACTAGTCCCACCCCGACCAACATGCCCCATCTACACTAGTCCCACCCCGACCAACATGCCCCATCTACACTAGTCCCACCCCGACCAACATGCCCCATCTACACTAGTCCCACCCCGACCAACATGCCCCATCTACACTAGTCCCAGCCCGACCAACGTGCCCCATCTACACTAGTCCCACCCGACCAACATGCCCCATCCACTCTGATGTAGGCCAAAGTGCCAAAGGCCTTGTTGACCACCTTGTCTACCTACGACTCCACCTTCAAGGATCCATTGACCTGTAACTCCTAGATCCCTCTGCTCTACAACACTACCCAAGGGCCGACCATTCACCGACCAGCTGGAGGTGTGGGGGGCTAGAATCGGATATGATGGGCAGAACGGTCTTGGTACACCCACCCTTCTGTCACTGGGTATTGAATTGAGGTACATGGATCTTAGTCCACACACACTGCCCACAAATATTACAAAACAGTAAGTGCTTCTTGGGATCCATCGCAGAGAAATGGGTGCAGGAGTAGGCCATTCAGCCCTTCGAGCCAGCCAGCACTGCCATTCAATATGATCATGGCTGATCATCCACAACCAGTTCCCCGTTCCTGCCTTCTCCCCATATCCCCTGATTCCATTAGCCCCAAGAGCTCTATCTAGCTCTCTCTTGAAAAAAAATCCAGAGAACCTGCCTCCACCGCCCTCTGGATTCTGGGTGGAAAAGTTTCTCCTCATCTCCGTTCTAAATGGCCGACCCCTTATTCTTAAACTGATGTGTGTGTGCCCCTGGTTCTGGACTCCCCCAACATCAGGAACATTGTTTCCTGCCTCTAACGTGTCCAAACCCTAAATAATCTTATATGTTTCAATGAGATACCCTCTCATCCTTCTAAACTCCAGAGTGTACAAGCCCAACCGCTCTCATTCTCTCAGCATATGACAGTCCCTCCATCCCGGGAATTAACCTGGTGAACCTACGCTGGGCTCCCTCAATAGCAAGAATGTCCTTCCTCTAAATTAGGGGACCAAAACCGCACACAATACTCCAGGGGTGGTCTCACCAGGGCCCTGTACAACTGCAGAAGGACCTCTTTGCTCCTGTACTCAACTCCTCTTGTTATGAAGGCCAACAGGCCAAAACTGCACACAATACTCCAGGCGTGGTCTCACCTGGGCCCTGTACAACTGCAGAAGGACCTCTTTGTTCTATACTTAATCCTCTTGTTATGAAGGCCAACAGGCCAAAACTGCACACAATACTCCAGGTGTGGTCTCACCAGGGCCCTGTACAACTGCAGAAGGACCTCTTTGTTCCTATACTTACTCCTCTTTGTTATGAAGGCCAACAGGCCAAAACTGCACACAATACTCCAGGTGTGGTCTCACCAGGGCCCTGTACAACTGCAGAAGGACCTCTTTGCTCCTATACTCAACTCCTCTTGTTATGAAGGCCAACATGCCATTGGCTTTCTTCACTGCCTGCTGTACCTGCATGTTTACTTTCAGTGACTGATGAACAAGGACCCCAGATCCCGTTGTACTTCCCCTTCTCCTAACCTGACACCATTGTTTCATCGTACGTCAGTCCCGCCACCCCGGGAATTAACCTGGTGAACCTACGCTGGGCTCCCTCAATAGCAAGAATGTCCTTCTTCAAACTATGAGACCAAAATGTAGATATATACGCACTGAACTCTTTATCTTTTTAAATTGTTGGTGAAGTTGCCCTCTTTGAGTTGTACACTCTGGAGTCTAGAAGGATGCGCAGTGAGAGTTTTCTGGCATCTCACAGTCCTCCAATCTCAATGGGATCTCATTTACATAAGCTGCCGTGAACATTCCGCTGCCCGATAATGAGATCACAATGGGATCTCCGCTGCCTCGCACCTTACTCACATTTATCTTACCTGAATGGTGGCCGATTAGGAAAAGGGGAGATGCAGCGAGACCTGGTGTCATGGTACACCAGTCATTAAAAGTAGGCATGCAGGTGCAGCAGGCAGTGAAGAAAGATAATGGTATGTTGGCCTTCATAGCAAAAGGATTTGAGTATAGGAGCAGGGAGGTTCTACTGCAGTTGTACAGGGTCTTGGTGAGACCACACCTGGAGTATTGCGTACAGTTTTGGTCTCCTAATCTGAGGAAGGACATTCTTGCCATAGAGGGAGTACAGAGAAGGTTCACCAGACTGATTCCTGGGATGTCAGGACTTTCATATGAAGAAAGACTGGATAGACTTGGCTTATACTCGCTAGAATTTAGAAGATTGAGGGGGGATCTTACAGAAACTCACAAAATTCTTAAAGGGTTGGACAGGCTAGATGCAGGAAGATTATTCCCGATGTTGGGGAAGTCCAGGACAAGAGGTCACAGTTTATGGATAAGGGGGAAGTCTTTTAGGACCGAGATGCGAAAATCATTTTTCACACAGAGAGTGGTGAATCTGTGGAATTCTCTGCCACAGAAGGTAGTTGAGGCCAGTTCATTGGCTATATTTAAGAGGGAGTTAGATGTGGCCCTTGTGGCTAAAGGGATCAGGGGGTATGGAGAGAAGGCAGGTACGGGATACTGAGTTGGATGATCAGCCATGATCATATTGAATGGCGGTGCAGCTCGAAGGGCCGAATGGCCTCTACTCCTGCACCTATTGTCTATGTTTCTATGTTTCTATGTTTATCCCGTGGTCGTTCGTGTCAACTTTGATGTTAAATTACACAAGTTATTGATATTGTAAAATGCTGCAGGACACCAATTGTGTGTGTGGGGGGGGGGTGTTAGTGTGTGTGGGGGGGGGGTAGTGTGTGTAGGGGGGGGGGTTAGTGTGTGTGGGGGGGGGGGTTAGTGTGTGTGGGGGGGGTAGTGGGTGTGTGGGGGGGTTAGTGTGTGTGTGGGGGGTTAGTGTGTGTGGGGGGGGGTTAGTGTGTGTGGGGGGTTAGTGTGTGTGGGGGGGGTTAGTGTGTGTGTGGGGGGTTAGTGTGTGTGGGGGGGTTAGTGTGTGTGGGGGGGTTAGTGTGTGTGGGGGGGGGGTAGTGTGTGTGTGGGGGGGTTAGTGTGTGCATGTCCCACCTTACTCACATTTATCCCATGTTCTGTATAAAGTTCTGTTCAGATTGATGTTATATTTCACAAGTTATTGATATTGTAAAACGTTGTGGGGCGGCGTCTGCTCGAAGTTGCCAATGAATGGACTCGAGCGTGTGTGTGGGGGGTTAGTGTGTGTGTGTCAGGCACAAGCCGTGGGTAATTAGCCAGGGTAGGCAGTGGCTTTTAAGAATCTTGAATACCACGCATGCGCAGATTATTCTCTCGACTTTTATCAAGTAATTTATCTTCAATAGGTCCTATCTCTTAATAAAGTATTTAATAAACAATAGACAATAGACAATAGGTGCAGGAGGAAGGCCATTCGGCCCTTCCAGCCAGCACCGCCATTCAAATGTGATCATGGCTGATCATCCCCAATCAGTACCCCGTTCCTGCCTTCTCCCCATATCCCCTGACTCCGCTATCTTTAAGAGCCCTATCTAGCTCCTCTTGAAAGCATCCAGAGAACCGGCCTCCACCGCCCTCTGAGGCAGAGAATTCCACAGACTCACCACTCTCTGTGAGAAAAAGTGTTTCCTCGTCTCCGTTCTAAATGGCCAACTCCTTATTCTTAAACTGTGTGTGTGGCCCTGGGTTCTGGACTCCCCCAACATCGGGAACATGTTTCCTGCCTCTCGCGTGTCCAAGCCCCTAACAATCTTATATGTTTCAATGAGATGCCCCTCTCATCCTTCTAAACTCCAGAGTGTACAAGCCCAGCCGCTCCATTCTCTCAGCATATGACAGTCCCGCCATCCCGGGAATTAACTTTGTAAATATATAGCTCAACCTTGTAAAAACATAAAGCTCAAATAATTTTACTTACCGTATTATTTGTATATGAAATCCATTCTTCTCTCTTTGTTTCCAACAAACATATCCATAACGTTTTTCAATAGAAATTAGCAGTAGGACTTTGATCCATCCGAGTAAATCTTTCCTTTACAATAGAAATTAAAGCAAGTGATGAAAGCCTTTCATTGGACATTCTATGTCCGGGTGAAGCTTTTAATTCTTTTTCAAAGCTGGAAATGATCTCTCAACAGAAACTGTTGTTAGCAATGTTACAAAATTTTGAGATTTTAAAAATAAAGTCTGCAATTTATCCCATCAGATAAAGCATAAAAAGAAGTTTAATTTGACACCGAATTCACTTTCATATCTTCAGTATTAAAAAGGTTATTGGCCATTATCATACTCAGAAATTAGCATCTATTCCCTATTGCTTTTCCATTGACTTAACACAAAAGCTGTGATCGAGGACAGTTAAAAGCCCATAACTTTCTTAAAAATTATGATAACTGAAAGAAATTTTCAGGTATTATAGATTGAAGCATTCTGAAACAAATATGAAACAATCTTACTTCGAAGACATGAAAATAAAGCATATAATTAGTTAGTTACCTAATTGTAGCTAATTACAAAATTCAATTACTAGATCTAAACATCTATCAATTTCTTAAGAATAGATTAACATTTTTAAATAGCCCAAGTGTCCAAATAACATTCACACAATAATTCACAATATAACATAATTTTTAAATCTAATTTTCATGAATTTACAGGCCAAATGGAAGGAATTGAATGTTTAATACCTGTAAATTAATGGGGATTTAATTCATCTTGTGAGTGAGGATTTCTGGAACGCGATCTTTTGGAACGTTCATTTGCGGTGAACTTAACCCGTATTGGCATGAAAAATACTGCCGTTAGTTCGGGAATAAAATCACCGTGTCGCATGACAAAATGTGAATTAAAGGCTTCTTAAGAAGCACCTTTATACATTTAAAGAAACCACTTTCGTTTACCTGTCCCGTGTGTGAAATCCGTCCCCGTTATCGGCGTTGACGCTTCAGGAGCTGCTTTTAAAATTACTGTAGCGCTGACATTGACGATTTAATCAAAATAAAAAATTCACAAAACGCCGGTAGGAACGATTTTGTCAGCCAAGGCTTGTACTCCAACAAAATATTCCCAGGACAAGGGAGGAGAAACCCGCGTTTTAACCCCGCCCCCCCTTAAAGGCGCCAAAATCGCGCACACGGCCAGTGGCAGAATTACAGCGCGACTGAAGGTAAGTTTTGTAACATACCTACTGTTGTAGCAGGAACCGTTAAAATTAATTGTAGCAGCTTCACGGCTTCAGGGAACATTTGTTCCAGTCCATCTTGAAATATAAAAACAAGTAAGTTAATATCCTACATGTATAATACCCTTTTAACTGCACACATCCCAGCTTCTGAAATGCTTAGGCGAGCATGGGAAGATGAATTGGGCTTACTAATTTCAAAGGATAGTTGGGAGGAAAGCCTTCTATACATACATTACTGCTCCCTTAATGTTAGGCACTCCCTGGTACAATTTAAAATACTGCAAAGACTCTACTATTCAAAGTCCAAATTGAACGAGATCTTCCCAAACGTCTCTCCTATTTGTGATAAATGTCACCTCCAAGAAGCGACTGTAACCCATTCCTTCGCTTCCTGTACAAAGTTACAAAACTTCTGGAGGGGAATATTTGATACCTTTTCCAAAATACTTAAAATTAAATTGGAACCAGATATAAAACTGATCACATTAGTCAAGTCAAGTCACATTTATTTATATAGCACATTTAAAAAACAACTCTCGTTGGCCAAAGTGCTTGACATTTGTTATAAGAATAGCACAAACAAAACAAACTACATACATATATACATGTAGCCCTCACTCAGAGGACGTCAGGAAAGGCTTGGGAGTATAGATAAGTCTTTAGTCTTGACTTAAAGGAGTCGATGGAGGGGGCAGTTCTGATGGGAAGGGGGATGCTGTTCCACAGTCTAGGGGCTGCAACCACAAAGGCCCGGTCGCCCCTGAGCTTATGCCTAGACCGCGGGATATTCAGCAACCCCAAGTCGGCCGATCTGAGGGGCCTGGAGGTGGAGTGGTGGGTGAGAAGACTTTTTATGTAGGTGGGGGCAAGCCCATTGAGGGCTTTGTAGACATGGAGGAGGATCTTGAAGTTTATACGGAACCGCACAGGGAGCCAGTGGAGAGAGGCCAGGATCGGGGTGATGTGGTCACCTTTTTCGGGTGCCCGTCAGGAGTCTCGCTGCGGCGTTTTGGACCAGTTGCAGGTATGCCAGAGGCCTGCTCTAAGCTGACGATATTTCAAAGACGTTTCCTCAACTACGGCCTAATAACGGCGAAAAAACGAATACCCAAATTTTGGAAACAGACAACAGTCCCTACAGTGAAGATGTGGATTACAGATGTGTCCGAGACACTACATTTGGAAAACATTAGGCTTGTCTTGGCGGAAAAAACAGATCAATTTATTAAGACATGGACACCCTTTACTGAATTTTTACAATAGTATGGTGAAACACAAATTTAAATTTAAATCTGATGCCAGGATGGGTGAGGGGGGGGGGGGGGGTGGGGGAGGGGTAGGGGGGGGCAGGGGGGGGGAGGTATATCTGCATCTTTACTTTCCTTATTTCTTTTCTTTTCTTCTGCACTGCTTTGGTAGCTTAGGGGTCTTTTTCCTGCTCTTTTCTACTTTTCTAAAACAAAGATAGAAGAAGGAAAAGAATGAAGAAAAAATACCTTTTTTCTTCATTCTTTTCCTCCTTTCTTTGATTTCCTTTTTTTTCTTCTCTTTTTTCTTTTTTTTTAAATTGAGGTTATAAGGTTAAAAATGAAGCTGTACGATAATTGTATAATTGTTATGCCGATCGTATTATCCTTGTACAATTGCTTCTAATAAAAATAAATTAAAAAAAGAAATATAAAAAGAAGTCAAGGTATCAAAGTATCCTTTATTGTCATTCAGACCTTTCGGTCAGAACGAAATGTCATGCCTTGCAGTCATACATATAATAAAAATAACAAAAACACACAATAAACACAAATTTAACATCCACCACAGTGAGTTCACCAGGCACCTCCTCACTGCGATGGAAGGCAAAAGTCTTAAAGTCCTTGTCTCTTCCCTCCTTGTTCTCCCTCCGCGCCGAGGCGATCCAGGCTTCCGATGTTGTGACCCCGCCGGGTGATGGTAAGTAAGTCAGTCCCGCGGCTGAATCCGTGCTCCGCTCTGCGAACGGGCCGGTTCAAACCCCACGGCCCGGGGCGTTCGAAGCCGCCGGTGCTGCCGCCCTCCAGTCCAGCGGACGCAGCTGTTGTTGCGGGAGCTCCGGAAAAACAGGTCACCCACCTGTGACCTGCGAGCTCCCGACGATGTCGTCCACTGGGCCCGCGGCCGAGCCTCCGAAGTTGGGTCGCCACCGCTGCCAGAACGCCACCATAGCCCCGAAGTCGGGCCGACGCCGGAACGCCGGAACGCCGCCACAGCTCTGAAGTCGGGCCGCCGCCGTAATGCCGGAACGCCGCCACAGCCCCGAAGTCGGGCCAACGCCGGAACGCCGGAACGCCGCCACAGCCCCGAAGTCGGGCCGTAAATCTTTAAATGGTTTGTCCCGAAACACTTGTGCATTATAAGTTCCAGCTAGATCCGCTTTCAGTCTTATGACATCAAAGAAGTTACCGTCATTTCTTTCTAAACTTTCTATTGCCTCCTGATCAATTTGACAAGCAAGTTTTTTTAACTTGTTTCCACCAACTAAGGAAATGAATTGTACATTGTTGAAGTCGCTCTATCTTGCTTCCATATGCTTCAATATATCAACCAATATCAGATCAAATATTCGTGTTCTGTGATAAATGTCTCCCTCAGGAAGCATCTATAACCCATTATTTTGCCTCTTGTATAAAGTTACATACTTTCTGAAGGGGAATTGTTGAAATGTTTTCTAAAATACTTAAAATAAAATAGGTACGTCCAAAGCATGTTCTGAGCTAACATTATTTCAAAGACGTTTCCTTAATTATGGCCTGATAACGGCGAAAAAAGTAATACTTAAATTTTGGAAACATACATCAGTCCCTACAGTGAAGATGTGGATTACAAACATGTCCGAGACACTACATTTGGAAAACATTAGGCTTGTCTGGGCAGAAAAAACAGATCAATTTTTTAAGACATGGACACCATTCTCCGAATTCTTACAAGGATAGTATGGCACAACGCAACTTTGGATTTAGAAACATAGAAACTTAGAAACATAGACAATAGGTGCAGGAGTAGGCCATTTGGCACTTCGAGCCTGCACCGCCATTCAATATGATCATGGCTGATCATCCAACTCAGTATCCTGTACCTGCCTTCTCTCCATACCCCCTGATCCCTTTAGCCACAAGGGCCACATCTAACTCCCTCTTAAATATAGCCAATGAACTGGCCTCAACTACCTTCTGTGGCAGAGAATTCCACAGATTCACCACTCTCTGTGTGAAAAATGTTTTTCTCATCTCGGTCCTAAAAGACTTCCCCCTTATCCTTAAACTGAGACCCCTTGTTCTGGACTTCCCCAACATCGGGAACAATCTTCCTGCATCTAGCCTGTCCAACCCCTTAAGAATTGTGTAAGTTTCTATAAGATCCCCCCTCAATCTTCTAAATTCCAGCGAGTACAAGCGGAGTCTATCCAGTCTTTCTTCATATGAAAGTCCTGACATCCCAGGAATCAGTCTGGTGAACCTTCTCTGTACTCCCTCTGTGGCAAGAATGTCTTTCCACAGATTAGGAGACCAAAACTGTACACAATACTCCAGGTGTGGTCTCACCAAGGCCCTGTACAACTGCAGTAGAACCTCCCTGCTCCTATACTCAAATCCTTTTGCTATGAAGGCCAACATACCATTCGCTTTCTTCACTGCCTGCTGCACCTGCATGCCTACTTTCAATGACTGGTGTCCCATGACACCCAGGTCTCGCTGCATCTCCCCTTTTCCTAATCGGCCACCATTCAGGTAATAGTCTACTTTCCTGTTTTTGCCACCAAAGTGGATAACCTCAGATTTATCCACATTATACTGCATCTGCCATGCATTTGCCCACTCACCCAACCTATCCAAGTCACCTTGCATTCTCCTAGCATCCTCCTCACAGCTAACACTGCCCCCAGCTTAGTGTCATCCGCAAACTTGGAGATGTTGCTTTCAATACCCTCGTCCAGATTATTAATATAAATTGTAAATAGCTGGGGTCCCAGCACTGAGCCTTGCGGTACCCCACTAGTCACTGCCTGCCATTGTGAAAAGGACCCGTTTACTCCTACTCTTTGCTTCCTGTTTGCCAGCCAGTTCTCTATCCACATCAATACTGAACCCCCAATACCGTGTGATTTAAGTTTGTATACTAATCTCTTATGTGGTACCTTGTCGAAAGCCTTCTGAAAGTCCAGATACAACACATCCACTGGTTCTCCCCTATCCACTCTACTAGTTACATCCTCGAAAAATTCTATAAGATTCGTCAGACACGATTTACCTTTCGTAAATCCATGCTGACTTTGTCCAATGATTTCACCACTTTCCAAATGTGCTGCTATCCCATCTTTAATAACTGACTCTAGCAGTTTCCCCACTACCGATGTTAGACTAACTGGTCTGTAATTCCCCGTTTTCTCTCTCCCTCCCTTCTTAAAATGTGGGGTTACGTTTGCTACCCTCCAATCCTCAGGAACTACTCCAGAATCTAAAGAGTTTTGAAAAATTATCACTAATGCATCCACTATTTCTGGAGCTACTTCCTTAAGTACTCTGGGATGCAGCCTGTCTGGCCCTGGTGATTTATCGGCCTTTAATCCATTCAATTTACCCAACACCACTTCCCGACTAACCTGGATTTCACTCAGTTCCTCCATCTCCTTTGACCCGCGGCCCCCTGCTATTTCCGGCAGATTATTTATGTCTTCCTTAGTGAAGACGGAACCAAAGTAGTTATTCAATTGGTCCGCCATAACCTTGTTCCCCATGATCAATTCACCTGTTTCTGACTGCAAGGGACCTACATTTGTTTTAACTAATCTCTTTCTCTTCACATATCTATAAAAACGTTTGCAGTCAGTTTTTATGTTCCCTGCCAGTTTCCTTTTATAATCTATTTTCCCTTTCCTAATTAAGCCCTTTGTCCTCCTCTGCAGGTCTCTGAATTTCTCCCAGTCCTCTGGTATGCTGCTTTTTCTGGCTAATTTGTACGCATCATCTTTTGCTTTGATACTATCCCTGATTTCCCTTGTTATCCACGGATGCACTACCTTCCCTGATTTATTCTTTTGCCAAACTGGGATGAACAATTTTTGTAGTTCATCCATGCAGTCTTTAAATGCCTTCCATTGCATATCCACCGTCAACCCTTTTAGAACTAATTGCCAGTCAATCTTGGCCAATTCACGTCTCATACCCTCAAAGTTACCTTTCTTTAAGTTCAGAACCGTTGTTTCTGAATTAACAATGTCACTCTCCATCCTAATGAAGAACTCAACCATATTATGGTCACTCTTGCCCAAGTCCACTCTACTAGTTACATCCTCGAACCATTCTTGACATCTTTACCCACTCTTTGGCCACACTACTTTGGTGGTCGAGGGTTCCTATCTTTGCACCTTTCACTTTCTCTCTCTCTCTCGTTCTTTCTCTTTTCTCTCCCCTCATTTTCAAGTTAAAAGGTTAAAATTGAAGCTGGACAATAATTGTATAATTTTACACGCCGAATGTTTTATTCTTGTACAAGCAAAGAAAGGTGGTGTCTGGGCTGCCACCTGACCATCTAGAGGCTAACCATAAGACACACACCCGGGTCTGATCACCCTGCGGTGGGCCTGCCTCAACTGAGGGTGTCGTGATAACCCAGTGACGTTGAGGGGCACAACTGAAGATGTGTCTGAAGAAGGAACTGCAGATGCTGGAAAATCGAAGGTACACAAAAATGCTGGACAAACTCAGCAGGTGAGGCAGCATCTATGGAGCGAAGGAAATCAGCACTTCAACACCCCCTCCCATTCCGTATCCGACCTCTCTGTCCTGGGCCAGAGAGGGCCTAGTGGGGTGCCTCAGGGGTCTGTGTTGGGTCCACTGTTGTTTGTCATGTACATCAATGATCTGGATGATGGTGTGGGAAATTGGATTAGTAAGTGTGCAGATGATACTAAGATAGGTGGTGTGGTGGATAATGAAGTAGATATTCAAAGTCTACAGAGAGATTTAGGCCATTTGGAAGAGTGGGCTGAAAGATGGCAGATGGAGTTTAATGCTGACAAATGTGAGGTGCTACATCTCGGCAGGACAAATCAAAATAGGACGTACATGGTAAATGGTAGCGAATTGAGGAATGCAGTTGAACAGAGGGATCTAGGAATAACTGTGCATAGTTCCCTGAAGGTGGAATCTTATGTAGATAGGGTGGTAAAGAAAGCTTTTGGTGTGCTGGCCTTTATAAATCAGAGCATTGAATATAGAAGTTGAGATGTAATGTTAAAATTGTACAAGGCATTGGTGAGGCCAATTCTGGAGTATGGAGTACAATTTTGGTCACCTAATTATAGGAAGGATGTCAACAAAATAGAGAGAGTACAGAGGAGATTTACTAGAATGTTGCCTGGGTTTCAGCAACTAAGTTACAGAGAAAGGTTGAACAAGTTAGGTCTTTATTCTTTGGAGCGCAGAAGGTTAAGAGGGGACTTGATAGAGGTCTTTAAAATTATGAGCGGGTTAGACAGAGTGGACGTGGATAAGCTTTTCCCATTGAGAGTAGGGAAGATTCAAACAAGGGGACATGACTTGAGAATTAAGGGACAGAAGTTTAGGGGGAACATTAGGGGGAACTTCTTTACTCAGAGAGTGGTAGCTGTGTGGAATGAGCTTCCAGTGGAAGTGGTGGAGGCAGGTTCGATGTTATCCTTTAAAAATAGATTGGATGGGTATATGGACGGGAAAGGAATGGAGGGTTATGGTCTGAGTGCAGGTAGTTGGGACTAGGGGGAAGTATTTATTTAAAAAATATATATATAATAATAATAATGTTCGGCACGGACTTGAAGGGCCGAGATGGCCTGTTTCCGTGCTGTTATGGTTATATGGTTATATGGCCTCCTCCACAGCCAGAGTGAGCAACACCGGAAATTGGAGGAAATGCACCTCATATTCCGCTTGGGCAGTTTGCACCCTGGTGGCATGAACATTGAATTCTCCCAATTCTGTTAACCCTTGCTCTCTCCTCCCCTTCCTACCCCTCCCTCAGCCCTCGGGCTCCTCCTCCTCCTTTTTCCTTTCTTCTCCCCGCCTCCCCCCACCCCCTATCAGTCTGAAGAAGGGTTTCGACCCGAAACGTTGCCTATTTCCTTCGCTCCATAGATGCTGCTGCACCCGCTGAGTTGCTGAAGATGAGTCTGATTGTTAACAAATGCACCTGGTGGTCACCCCCAAGAATGTCAATTGTAGTGAAATCATAGGGATTGTAACATCCAGTCCTACTAATCAATAATAAAAATAATATATATATGTATATATTCGTGCTCTCTCATCTTTAATTGGACGTTTTAAACGAGATTTTGATTCAGTCAGCTCATTTTCTCTGCAATATTCTTCAAACTTTTCATGAATGTCATCAAAATATTGGCGCAGATCCTCAAGCAAATGTATTGTTTCATTGATTCTTTCAATGCAATAAGGAATATCTATCATTTTAGTTTGCAAAATGTTGTAGAGAGTGTCCGTTTTAATGAAAATTCAGATCAGATTCAGATTCAGATTCAACTTTATTGTCATTGTGCAGTGTACAGTACAGAGACAACGAAATGCAGTTAGCATCTCCCTAGAAGAGAGACATAAATATGAGCAGTAAATAAATACATCTAATAAATCCTGGTGGGAGGAGTGTCCGGGGGGGTGGGGGGTGATTGGCAGTCACCGAGGTACAGTGTTGAGTAGTGTAACAGCCGCAGGGAAGTAGCTGTTCCTGGACCTGCTGGTCCGGCAACGGAGAGACCTGTAGCGCCTCCCGGATGGTAGGAGGGTAAACAGTCTGTGGTTGGGGTGAGAGCAGTCCTTGGCGATGCTGAGCGCCCTTCGCAGACAACGCTTGCTTTGGACAGACTCAATGGAGGGGAGTGAGGAACCGGTGATGCGTTGGGCAATTTTCACCACCCTCTGCAGTGCTTTCCGGTCGGAGACAGAGCAGTTGCCATACCATACTGTGATGCAGTTGGTAAGGATGCTCTCGATGGTGCAGCGGTAGAAGTTCACCAGAATCCGAGGAGACAGATGGACCTTCTTTAGTCTCCTCAGGAAGAAGAGACGCTGGTGAGCCTTCTTGACCAGAGTTGAGGTATTGTTGGTCCAAGAGAGGTCATCGGAGATGTTGACCCCCAGGAACCTGAAGCTGGAAACACGTTCCACCTCCCTCCCGTTAATGTGGATGGGGGTATGCTGCCGCCCCTAGACTTCCTGAAGTCTACAATGAGCTCCTTGGTCTTCTTGGAGTTAAGGGCCAGGTTGTTGTCAGCGCACCATGCTGCTAGGAGCTGGACCTCCTCCCTATAGGCCGACTCATCGTTGTTGCTGATGAGGCCAATCACCGTTGTATCATCTGCATACTTGATGATGGTGTTAGTGCCATGTACAGGTGTGCAGTCGTAGGTGAAGAGGGAGTAGAGGAGGGGGCTCAGCACACAGCCCTGTGGAACGCCGGTGTTCAGTGTGAGGATTGAAGAGGTTTGCTTGTCTAACCTAACAAACTGGGGTCTGTTGGTTAGAAAGTCCAGTATCCAGTTGCAGAGGGAGGGGTCGATGTCCAGGTCACCGAGTTTGGTGATCAGTTTAGAGGGTATGATGGTGTTGAATGCTGAGCTGTAATCGATGAACAGCATTCTTACGTAAGTGTCTCTGTTGTCGAGGTGGGAGAGGGCGGAGTGAAGTGCCGTTGAGATGGCATCCTCCGTACTCCTGTTCTTGCGGTAGGCAAACTGATAGGGATCCAATGTGGGGGGTAGGCAGCCTTTGAGGTGTGCCAGGACCAGCCTCTCGAAGCACTTGGCGATGATGGGAGTAAGTGCAACTGGGCGGAAGTCGTTGAGGCTTGCCGCAGTGGAGTGTTTTGGCACCGGCACGATGGAGGTGGATTTAAGGCACGTGGGCACAACTGCTTGGGCAAGTGACAGGTTGAAGATGTCAGTCCAGACGTCTGTCAGCTGCGCAGCACAGGCCCTGAGGACGCGCCCGGGGATGCCGTCGGGGCCAGCAGCCTTACGTGCATTAGTCCTACTCAGTGCCACGTACACGTCGAAGGGGGTGAGTGAGAGGGGCTGGTGATGGCCAACTGCCGATTGTCCCTATCGAAACGGCCATAGAAGTGGTTGAGCTCCTCAAGGAAGGAGGCGTTACTGGATGTGGGGGTGGTGTTGGTGGGTCTAAAGTCCGTGATGGCCTGGATGCCTTGCCACATGCGTCGGGGGTCGGAGTTGTTGTTGAAGTGCTCCTCAATCCTGAGCTTATGGCAGTGCTTGGCCTTCTTTATGCCCTTCTTCAGGTTTGCCCTGGATGAACTATAGGCTCGGGCATCGCCTGACCTGAAAGCGGTGTCCCGTGCTTTCAGCAGTAGCCTGACCTCGCTGTTCATCCATGGCTTCTGATTCGGGAATATGGTCACCTGTTTGAGGGAGGTGACACTGTTGATGGTGGAGTTTATAAAGTCCAGAACAGAGGATGTATAGGAGTCAATGTCCGTGTGGGAGTCAAGGGTGGCCTGGGCTGCAAACGCCTTCCAGTCAGTGTTTCCAAAACACTGCTGAAGTGTGGAGTCCGCCTCCTCTGACCAGACTTTAACTGTCCTCACAGTGGGTTTAACCCGTCTGATGAGTGGGGAGTACTTTGGGAGCAGGAACAATGAGAGGTGATCAGACTGTCCAAGGTGGGGGAGGGGGACGGCTTTGTAAGCTTCAGCCATGTTGGTGTAGACTTTGTCCAGTGTCTTGCCTTCTCTAGTGGCGAAGGAGACATGTGGCGAATAAACCATGAGAAGGAGGTATGTAGAATCTTCCGTTAGCCAAACATAAAACACCGTTGCTCCTCACCAAAGTTTCAGGATCCCACAATAAAGGATTCCTGTTAATGCTGTCAAAATGTTTACAGAGTTCTCCATGATATGGGAAAATAGTTTGGATTTGCTTTGAGTTTGAAGTCCATCTGGTTGGTGCTGCCTTTGGAATGCGTTTCTGCACTATTTCATCAAGAAATTGTGTTCGTAGAAACATAGAAACATAGAAAATAGGTGCAGGAGGCCATTCGGCCCTTCGAGCTAGCACCGCCATTCACTGTGATCACAGCTGATCATCCACAATCAGTACCCCGTTCCTGCCTTCTCCCCATATCCCCTGACTCCGCTATCTTTAAGAGCCCTATCTAACTCTCTCTTGAAAGCATCCAGAGAACCGGCCTCCACCGCCCTCTGAGGCAGAGAATTCCACAGACTCACAACTCTCTGTGAGAAAATGTGTTTCCTCATCACTGTTCTAAATGGCTTACTCCTTATTCTTAAACTGTGTGTGTGGCCCCTGGTTCTGGACTCCCCCAACACCGGGAACATGTTTCCTGTCTCTAGCGTGTCCAAGCTCTTAACAATCTTATATGTTTCAATGAGATTCCCGCTCATTCTACTAAACTCCAGAGTATACAAGCCCAGCTGCTCCATTCTCTCAGCATAAGACAGTCCCGCCATTCCGGGAATTAACCTGGTGAACCTACGCTGGGCTCCCTCAATAGCAAGAATGTCCTTCCTCAAATTAGGGGACCAAAACTGCACACAATACTCCAGGTGTGGTCTCACTAGGGCCTGTACAACTGCAGAAGGACCTCCTTGCTCCTATACTCAACTCCTCTTGTTATAAAGGCCAACAGGCCAAAACTGCACACAATACTCCAGGTGTGGTCTCACCAGGGCCCTGTACAACTGCAGAAGGACCTCTTTGCTCCTATACTCAACTCCTCTTGTCATAAAGGCCAACAGGCCATTTGCTCTCTTCACATTATTGTTTCATTGATTCTTTCAATGCAATAAGGAATATATATCATTTTAGTTTGCAAAATGTTGTAGAGAGTGTCCGTTTTAATGATTTTTTTTTTTTTTTAACATTTTAATTTTATTAGAAGCAATTGTACAAAGATAAAATGTTCGGCATCTAGAATGATACAATTATTGTACAGCATCTTTGGCCTTATAACCTAAATTGAAAACAAAACGGAAAAAAAGGAAAGAAAGGGAAAGCAAGAAAAGAAGAAAAGAAAAAGCTAAAGTATAGAATTGAGAAGAAGGAGTAAAAGTATAATGCGCAAAGTCCCAAAGCAGTGCAGCAGAAAGAAAGAGGAATAAGAAAAAAATGGAGATATACCTTGCCCCCCCCCCTCCCCCCCCTCTCACCCAACCTAGCATTGGATTTTAATTTAAGTTTGTCTTGCACCATACTATTCCTGTAAAAATTCAGTAAAGGGTGTCCATGTCTTGAGAAATTGATCTGTTTTTCTCGCCGACAAGCCTAATATTTTCCAAATGTAGTGTCTCGGACACATCTGTAATCCACATCTTCACTGTAGGGACTGTTGTCTGTTTCCAAAATTTGAGTATTAATTTTTTCGCCGTTATTAGGCCGTAGTTGAGGAAATGTCTTTGAAATATCGTCAGCTTGGAGCAGGCCTCCGACATACCTAATGTGATCAGTTTTATATCAGGGTCCAATTTAATTTTAAGTATTTTGGAAAAGGTATCAAATATTCCCCCCCCAGAAGTTTTGTAACTTTGTGCAGGAAGCGAAGGAATGGGTTGTAGTCGCTACTTGGAGGTGACATTTATCACAAATAGGAGAGACGTTTGGGAAGATCTCGTTCAATTTGGACTTTGAATAGTAGAGTCTGTGCAGTATTTTAAATTGTATCAGGGAGTGCTTAACATTAAGAGAACAGCAATGTATGTATAGAAGGCTTTCCTCCCAACTATCCTTTGAAATTGATAAGCCCAATGCATCTTCCCATGCTCGCCTAAGCATTTCCGAAGGTGGGATATGTGACGTTAAAAGGGTATTGTAAATATGGGATATTAACTTACTTGTATCTGCCTTTCTATTCATGCATTCGTCTAATATATCTGGGCCCCATAGAGTGACAGTCTTGCGTGTGTGTTTTCACATAGTCTCGGATTTGAAGATACCTAAAGAAATTACTTGCTTTCAAATGATATTTTCATCTGTGATTCTTGAAATGCTTCTTTAAAATTTCATTATAAACCATGAGAAGGAGGTATGTAGAATCTTCCGTTAGCCAAACATAAAACCCCGTTGCTCCTCACCAAAGTTTCAGGATCCCACAATAAAGGATTGCAGTTAATGCTGTCAAAATGTTTACAGAGGTCTTCACGATATGGGAAAATAGTTTGGATTTGCTTTGAGTTTGAAGTCCATCTGGTTGGTGCTGCCTTTGGAATGTGTTTCTGCACTATTTCATCAAGAAATTGTGTTCGTAGAAACATAGAAACATAGACAATAGGTGCAGGAGGAGGCCATTCAGCCCTTCGAGCCTGCACCGCCATTCATTGTGATCATGGCTGATCGTCCCCTATCAATAACCCGTGCCTGCCTTCTCCCCATATCCCTTGACTCCACTAGCCCCTAGAGCTCTATCTAACTCTCTCTTAAATCCATCCAGTGACTTGGCCTCCACTGCCCTCTGTGGCAGGGAATTCCACAAATTCACAACTCTCTGGGTGAACACGTTTTTTCTCAGTCTTAAATGACCTCCCCTTTATTCTAAGACTGTGTGGCCCCTGGTTCTGGACTCACCCCACATTTGGAACATTTTTCCTGCATCTAGCTTGTCCAGTCCTTATATAATTTTATATGTTTCTGTAAGATCATCCCCTCATCCTTCTAAATTCCAGTGAATACAAGCCTAGTCTTTTCAATCTTTCCTCATATGACAGTCCCGCCATCCCAGGGATCAATCTGGTGAACCTACGCTGCACTGCCTCAATCACAAGGATGTCCTTCCACAAATTAGGAGAGCAAAACTTGACGCAATACTCCAGGTGTGGTCTCACCAGAGCCCTATACAACTGCAGAAGAATCTCTTTACTCCTGTACTCAAATCCTCTTGTTATGAAGGCCAACATGCCAAAACTGCACACAATACTCCAGATGTGGTCTCACCAGAGCCCTATACAACTGCAGAAGAACCTCTTTACTCCTGTACTCAACTCCTCTTGTTATGAAGGCCAACAGGCCAAAGCTGCACACAATACTCCAGATGTGGGCTCACCAGAGCCCTATACAACTGCAGTTCGTTTTGTAGAATGACTAAAAAATGAAGGCAAGAGCATCAATGGTCTTGAAAAGGCCTGTACATTCAGGTATGAATTTAGCTGACTGAGACAGAGCCAGATTCAACTTTTGAGCATAGCAGTGGGTAAATAAAGCTGATGGTGCCTTTTCTCTTACTTTAGCTTGAACAACATTTAAATATAAGAAAATATTAAATGGATTCCTGGGCCAGCTTATACTTAGTCTCAAATCAGGCTTTTCTCCAGTAGATTAATACAGAAAGGCAAGTCTAGGCTTGCCTGAGGTTGGTGTGTATTGAGATAATGAATGACTATAACATGTGTCTACCATTTGACGAGAGAGGAAGCCAGATTGATCCCACTAAGGGGTATTGACAAATGGCCGATGCCTTTAATATGTAAGATATCTTGTACCAAATGTCGGATGCCTTTGATATGACACATCCTGTAGTATCCTGTGTATTCTCTGTACCTCTGACCATGGCTAATGTTTGTGGAATGTGCTAAGGTGACAAAAACACACTATATAATACGATGTAAGTCTGTTGTTCAGGGAAATGGACTGAGGACAGTGAAGTGTCTGTATTGCTAATGTTTGTGGAACAATGTTTGTGGAACAACAGCAGAAGAAGGATGTTCACATTCTTCTTCTGCAGTTGTATAGGGCTCTGGTGAGACCACATCTGGAGTATTGTCCACTTTGGCGGCAAAAACAAGGGGGCAGATTATTATCTCAATGGGGTTAGGTTAGGTAAGGGGGAGGTGCAGCGAGACCTGGGCGTCCTTGTACACCGGTCACTGAAAGTTGGCGTGCAGGTACAGCAGGCAGTGAAGAAAGCTAATGGAATGTTGGCCTTCATAACAAGAGGATTTCAGTACAGGAGTAAAGAGGTTCTTCTGCAGTTGTATAGGGCCCTGGTGAGACCACATCTGGAGTATTGTGTAGTTTTGCTCTCCTAATTTGAGGAAGGACATCCTTGTGATTGAAGCAGTGCAGCGTAGGTTCACCAGATTGATCCCTGGGATGGCGGGACCGTCATATGAGGAAAGATTGAAAAGACTAGGCTTGTATTCACTGGAGTTTAGAAGGATGAGGGGAAAATCTTATAGAAACATATAAAATTATAAAAGGACTGGACAAGCTAGATGCAGGAAAAAGGTTCCCAATGTTGGGCGAGTCCAGAACCAGGGGCAACACAGTCTTAGAATAAAGGGGAGGTCATTTAAGACTGAGGTGAGAAAAAACATTTTCACCCAGAGAGTTGTGAATTTGTGGAATTCCCTGCCACAGAGGCCAGTGGAGGCCAAGTCACTGGATGGATTTAAGAGAGAGTTAGATAGAGCTCTAGGGGCTAGTGGAGTCAAGGGATATGGGGAGAAGGCAGGCACGGGTTATTGATTGGGGACGATCAGCCATGCTGCTTTAATTTCAGAGTCCAATATATACCGGAAAACTGTATACGGAAGAGCATATTTGAAATATCAGTGGATTCATCCACTTGGCAATGAATGGGGCTTTTAGAAACATAGAAACATAGAAAATAGGTGCAGGAGTAGGCCATTCGGCCCTTCGAGCCTGCACCGCCATTCAATATGATCATGGCTGATCATCCAACTCAGTATCCTGTACCTGCCTTCTCTCCATACCCCCTGATCCCTTTAGCCACAAGGGCCACATCTAACTCCCTCATAAATATAGCCAATGAACTGGCCTCAACTACCTTCTGTGGCAGAGAATTCCACAGATTCACCACTCTCTGTGTGAAAAATGTTTTTCTCATCTCGGTCCTAAAAGACTTCCCCCTTATCCTTAAACTGTGACCCCTTGTTCTGGACTTCCCCAACATCGGGAACAATCTTCCTGCATCTAGCCTGTCCAACCCCTTAAGAATCTTGTAAGTTTCTATAAGATCCCCCCTCAATCTTCTAAATTCTAGCGAGTACAAGCCGAGTCTATCCAGTCTTTCTTCATATGAAAGTCCTGCCATCCCAGGAATCAGTCTGGTGAACCTTCTCTGTACTCCCTCTATGGCAAGGATGTCCTTCCTCAGATTAGGATACGAAAACTGTACGCAATACTGCAGGTGTGGTCTCACCAAGACCCTGTACAACTGCAATAGAACCTCCCTGCTCCTATACTCAAATCCTTTTGCTATGAATGCTAACATACCATTGGCTTTCTTCACTGCCTGCTGCACCTGCATGCCTACTTTCAATGACTGGTGTACCATGACACCCAAGTCTCGTTGCATCTCCCCTTTTCCTAATCGGCCACCATTTTGCGATCTCTTCTTTAATATTATTTTCTACAACTGTGCCTTCAGCTTCAATCAAGTCATTTTGTATCTTATTAGAAATGCCAGAAAAAACGGATGAACTTTGTAAATGATGAATTTTGAGATTTTAAAAATCAAGTCTGCAATTTATCACATCAGATAAAGCATAAAAATAAGTTTAATTTGACACCTAATTCACTTTCATATCTTCAGTATTAAAAAGGTTATGGCCATTTTCATACTCGGAAATTAGCATCTAGTTCCCTATTGCTTTTCCATTGACTTAACACAAAAGCTGTGATCGAGGACAGTTAAAAGCCCATAACTTTCTTACAAATTAAGAGAACTGAAAGAAATGTTCAGTTATTATAGATTGAAGCATTCTGAAACAAATATGAAACAATCTTACTTGGATGACCTGAAATTAAAGCATATAATTAGTTTGTTACCCAATTGTAGCTAATTACAAAATTCAATTACTAGATCTAAACATCTATCCATTTCTTAAGAAAAGGTTAACATTTTCAAATAGCCTACGTGTCCAAATAACATTCACACAAGAATTCACAATCTAACATGATTTTTAAATCTCATTGTCATGAATTTTTAGGCCAAAAGGAAGGAATTTAATGTTTAATTCCCGTAAATTAATGGGCTTTTAAATCATCTTGCGAGTGGGTTTTTGTGGAACGCGATCGATTGGAACGTTGCGGTTGCAGTGAATTTGAACCCCATATCGGCAGGAAAAACACTGCCGGTTTGTATGGGGCCAAAATCACATTTTCGCCAAGGAAATTTTGATTAAAGTCATCCTAAGAAGCAAGTTTATATGTAAAATATACGACTTACCCCGTGTTTTGTCCCCTACGTGAGATCCGTCCCGTTGTCGGCGTTGACGGCGTTAGAAGTCGCTTTTTTATTTTACTCCAGCGATTAAATTGTCCCGCGATTTAAAAAAAAACCCTACGAGAACGGAAGTCGGAACGATTTTTCTGCATCAGCTAGCAGCCCGAGGCAATATATCTCGGACAGGCAGGAGAAAACGGCATTTTAATCCCGCCCACACCCCCTCAAAGGCGCCAAAGTCGCGCACACGGCCAGTGGCAGAACTGCAGCGCCGCTGAAGGTAAGTTTTGTAACATCGCTAAATATAGTTTCCACGATTTAGCGATTCTTTGGTTTCATTATCACCGTGAAAAGCAGGTTCTTGTCTGATCAAAAAGCAAGTAGCACATATTGACTTTTTTAGTATCTCTTTGTCCTCCTTAACTTTTTCATTGTGAATATCGATGCTAAGTTGCTTCTGCTTATCTATCGTGCAGGAGTAGGCCATTCGGCCCTTCAAGTCTGCACCGCCATTCAATGTGATCATGGCTGATCATCCAACTCAATATCTTGTACCTGCCTTCTCTCCATACCCCCTGATCCCTTTAGCCACAAAGGCGACATCTAACTCCCTCTTAAATATAGCCAATGAACTGGCCTCAACTACCTTCTGTGGCAGAGAATAGTAAGATTAAACGAGAACTTACCTAAGTTTGAAGTTTGATCTTTATTTTATGAGGAGTTACGTTGGTGATTACGTGAAGAACCCCGCCAGTGCGCCTGCGCGTCAATCTTCGAAGCAGCGGTGTGGAATCACAAAAAACAACAAGCGAAGTAATATAGTATCATAATAAAACGAGTAATACAAGAACTTCCATCTGACCTTTATGATAGAGGTTTGGGTCGTGGTGGACACGTAATCACCAACGTAACTCCTCATAAAATAAAGATCAAACTTCAAACTTAGGTAAGTTCTCGTTTAATCTTACTATTTTACTTCGGAGTCACGTGAGTGACTACGTGAAGATTTTAAAGCTTTGTGATTTCATGCCGTAGATCAATCCCGGCTTCTCACTGCATTGATTGACTCGGAACGAGAATAATCAATAATGCATTAATAATAACATTTGTACCACAAATGCAGTAATTCATTTATTTGAATAAAATAATTAATAGTATCCCCTTTAACCCAGGGAAAATTAAGCAGAACTTAATATAGTATCTGCAAACAGCCCCGTATTGGCAATAGCCCGATGGTAAAGGTGTTGAAACACCAACTTAATAGATCACCCGGCGGCTGTGAGAATATGATCGGCGGGACTTCCTTCGCCCTGGTCGTCAATGTTGCTGCTAAACTGAATGGAATGTAAAACCATCAATGTTCACACCTGCAGCAACTAAAACTTGTTTTTAACCATCTTAAAATAGTCTAAACTGATACTATCTTGTATGGTTTTTCGTGAATGATAAACAATCTTGTTTTCATATTTCATAAGGTCTTTGTAGCCTCAATTTTTTGCAATAAATATGTCTTAACATATAGACATGGATCCATAGAATATGTTAATAAAACAATCTTGAATCCTGTCACACATGATCCTACTTCATTTGAGTAGGTCATAAAATGTAAAACATAACATAATCCTGAGGTACTTCTGTGTATCTGTAACTATGTAATGTTACAAGTGCCATAAACATTTCTACCTTCATGCTGAACTTGGCCGAATCAGAATCGTACCAAGACTCCTTTGCTGAAGTAGCTTAAAACAATTCTATATTCCAGATTCCCTCCTAGGTTTAGAAGGTCTGGAATTAAAATTCCTTTCATTAATCTGGAAATAAAAGAAGGAGACTCAACAGGATGTCTTTCCAACCTCATCAAATAAAAACGAGGAATAATATACTTCTGTGTGAATAAATCGCACTATACCTCAACCCATTAAATAGAGGTCAATCCAAGATATTTGAGACATGTGCTGTACAACATTCCATATTCTTTTATACACAGAAATTTTTACCCCTCATTCTTTACCTAATGGGAAAGCAGTATTTACAGAGTCACAACTCAGATTCCCAAATGTACTGCTTTTTAGTACTCTTCCGCTAGACTGCTGTAAGCATGTCCACAGCATGCCCAGACAATCCTCTTTTTTAAACCCTGCATCCATACAGGCATATGACGGATGTTACTCTCCAATTATCAAATACACCAGTAACTTCCTTCTTTTGGGAACATTTATCAGAAACTGTGTCATAAATTCCAATATCAAAGGGAACCATGGCTGCGTAGACCGGTCTGGTACCACGAATACCCCAGAGGCAGCATACTGCTTCGTTTTAAGCAGACACCGATTTATGAGACAGGATGAAGTAAAATGCATATAACAACATACCATCCTAATATAGCGAGAAACATCCATCGCTACTGTCTCCCGATGTAGTCCCATAACACATATCTCTGTAACTGGTGATTGAGTCTGGATGGAAACAAGTCACATCTGGCTTCCCAAATCTGACTATTATATCATTAAAAAATCTTAAGGTTCAACATCCATTCTTTGTTATCATGGAAATTCCACCCATACAATTAATACATGCCATTGCTGTAGTGTTGTTAATTTGAAACTGAACATGCAGATTAGTTGTATTTAAACAACAAGCTTGTAGCTCATAAGCCTTCCAATAGACTTTAAAACGTCGATTCTCCATGTCTGTAAAATAATACTTCTTCCATATTCCATCTGTCCACAGATGGATACCTTTTCAGTGGCACCAATCCTAGTACACTGATATCAGTCTGTTTAAGACCATGGAAGGCTGTTCAATCTGTATCTTGCTTGAACTACTGAAGACATGTTAAATCCACTACTGCAATCAGAAGCAGCATTTATTGTTTAATTGCATGGCCTATCAAAAAATGGCCATCATGCATCTTAGTGTTTTTTCTTTTTTGTACTCTGCAGCTGCTGGTAGTTCAATGGCCCATATTGTATTGCTGGAAATAACACTAATTCTCCTAACAAACTGGCCACCTGTCTTAATTGAAGATTGTTGCTTTTCCAACTGCTTAATACAACCATCAATTAGCTTTACCCTTTACCCTGGGTAAATTACTACCTTTCCAATTGAATCAAATAATCAATTGTTGTAAGTATCGTTAACTTAATTTCTCTCTGGATGAATTAAACCCAACTTTCAAAAGTGGTTTGAATAATTTGAGAGAGATAACTCACTAATCCTCTTGTTCGTCCTAATTAGGACATCATCCAGTTAAGCCATCCACATCTGTCCTTGGACTCTAATTAGCACCAAAATTGGTTTTACCAATTTAGTGAATTTCTAGGGACTGAAGTCAACCCGTTAGACAGAACTTTGAATTGCCATAATTGTTCCTTTAGATAATTTTATCTTATTAATGAACAAACATTAAGTAATATACATCTTTCAGATCTATGTGCCATAAAACACCTTTTTTTAAATAAATTGTTTGGCAGTCTCAAAGTCTCCATTTTGAAGTGTCTATACTCACACAATTTTAAAGACTTGTCAGATCTAAAATACTCCTCACCTTTTTAGGTTGAGAAATCTTAAACACAATTTGGTGGTTTTGATAAACCGACCTTTCAATTACTTGTTTATAAACAAGTTTTCAATTCAGCTTGAACCTCCATCAATTATTTTTATGTGAAATTGGAGTGTTCTGCTTGGAACATGCTGGATGGCAAATCAGTATTTGAATCGAATCAATTAGAAACCTTTCTATAATACTCAGAAGAATAACTGAAGTAATTTGCTTCCAATATTTGGCTGTTTTTGCCTTAATATGTTCCCATAAGAACCAGGTCCACCTACCTCCTTTGTCATCTGAGTGACCTGTGGTCCCTGGCTCCTGGCAGGCAAAACCCACACTTTTTCGTTTTCCTGCTGCAGGACATCAACTGCGTACCTGCTTCAATGGTCGATTTGCTCCTGATGTCGGTCCAGGATTTTGTATGATGTCTGAAAGGATACGTCCTCTTTGCAGACTTGACGACCATTGATGTTGTGATCAACTTTGCTGTTTTTGCCTCATTATCCAACTCTTTCCCACGATTCATGAGGTTTTTTCTCTGAAGAATAAGTTGAATGACTGCACATTGCTGGGCTTTACAGAGTTGCTGCAACTTTGGGTTGATGGTGGACCGAATGGCATACTTCCTGAAACAATTCATCTTGAAGTGGGCACTACATAGCAACCTTAGTGCCACTTGATGCATCTCCATCCATGGCCTCCATCCATTGTTTTGCAAATTGCAGTTGTTCATCAACCCAGCAGCTTCAATATTCTCTGCAGTTTACTTTCCTTAGGCTTACATGCCTTCGCCCATCTGACCCCTTATCTTAGTTCACTGCTAGTACTTTCAGCAATACGCAGTTCCTTGGGATCTCGTGCTTTTTTGGCATTTTCATCCACCGTAAACTACTAGAGCTGATGGTAGACACAATAGTTGATCACAGAGACCACGTCATTTCCAGTGGCTCTCTTGACTGACGGGGCAGCGAATCGTACTACCAGGAGTAAAACATCTGGCAGCTGCCGTCTTCTCTTGTATCGGCCTCACCGTCAGACTCAGGGTCAGAACTCTCACAGAGCAGCAAATCGTACTGCCAGGAATAGCCCATCTGGCAGCTGCCGTCTTCGCTTGTTTTGGAAACTCTGCTGACCCTGTGCACGAGCCTCATCAATGAGGGTGCTATCAAGCAGCCCTTTACTAGGTGCTGCTGACCTGGCTTCTGGAGCCTGGTTCTGACATCACTCCTCCTAGAGTATGTTTTGTTGGAGCAACCTGTGTACAGGTTCTCCATTTGGAATATCCACTTCAGAAAGTGGTATCCAGCCTCGGAGGTGAATCCCAAACTGACTCTTGCTCCATGGCCCTGACTTGTATGGTGCCTAGCACCCAACTGACGCTGGCTCCGTTCTTTAATGCACAAGTCCACAGTTCTCCCCGCTCCCAGCCGGCGACTGTTGTAGGGTATGAGGCAGTCCTTTACTGACCGCATTCCCGCAGCTTTTTATCGGCTTTGCCTTGCCCCACTGGTGCTGACTAAATTCCCTTCAGCCCCAATATCCACAGTCGCTATGCTGTCTGCTGGCGACTGTACCGTGGTCAGAGGCGGCTGGTCGCCGACCGCAATATTGCGACTTTATACCGGCTGTGCCGCTCGCCTCCTCCCCCTGCCCGTTTTTTCCATGATGCCCGTGGAAAAAAAACCCACAGACCCACAGCAAACGGACACGGAAATACTTCCAAAAAGTGTTATACTTACCTTGTAGTTGAAAACTACAATTCCACTAGAGGAGCTCTGCTCCTCGCGTCCGTTTGCGCCAATGCGTCTGACGTAATGACGCGCAGGCGCACTGGCGGGGTTCTTCACGTAGTCACTCACTTGACTCCGAAGTAAAATTCCAGAGATTCACCACTCTCTGTGTGAAAAATGTTTTCTCATCTCGGTCCTAAAAGATTTCCCCCTTATCCTTAAACTGTGACCCCTTGTCCTGGACTACCCCAACATCGGGAACAATCTTCCTGCATCTAGCCTGTCCAACCCCTTAAGAATTTTGTACGTTTCTATAAGATCCCCCCTCAATCTTCTAAATGCTAGCGAGTACGAGCCGAGTCTATCCAGTCTTTCTTCATATGAAATTCCTGCCATCCCAGGAATCAGTCTGGTGAACCTTCTCTGCACTCCCTCTATGGCAAGAATGTCTTTCCTCAGATTAGGAGACCAAAACTGTACGCAATACTCCAGGTGTGGTCTAACCAAGTCGAGACGATTTTACAACGCAAATCCGTACATCCGTATTCTGTTTCTATAAGATCCCCCCTCAATCTTCTTTTTTTGTGATAATATTTTTTATTGGAGGTAAATACATATCATATTAAAATCGTTACGTCTTTCATTTCTAAATTAATAATATTGTCAAACATTATTCACATTGTCTCCAATGATTTTTTTTTTTTAAGGAAGTAGAAATAAAAAGATAGATGAAAGAAAGAGAGAAAAGAGAGAAAAGAAAAGAAAAAAAAGAAAAAAAAAGAAAGAGATAATAAAGAAGAACTTACTAAAAAAAAACGTCATTCGAGATATATTCGTACATTTCAGAGTATAACAGAGTATTGGAACATCCAAATCCTTGGCCGCCAATGTTGATGCCGCCCTGGTGGAAGGAGACTTAAATTTGTCAGTATCAATACCTGCATCAACCAACACCTGCTTCAGCCATCTTGAAATAGTCTGTACCGACACTTTATTATGCGTTTTTTTGTAATAATATTTTTTATTGGAGGTAAATACTTATCATATTAAAATCGTTACCAGTCTTTCATTTCTAAATTAATAATATTGCCAAACATTATTCACATTGTCTCCAATGATTTTTTTTTTTTAAGGAAGTAGAAATAAAAAGATAGATGAAAGAAAGAGAGAAAAGAGAGAAAAGAAAAGAAAAAAAAGAAAAAAAGATAATAAAGCAGAATGGAATAACTTACTAAAAAAAAAACCTCATTCGAGATATATTCATACATTTCAGAGTATAACATCTCATCTATTCCTTGGCTCGAGTGCTAGTCAAGTTCCCGTGCTGAACCATTCTGACCCTTTAGATAATCAATAAATGGAGACCATGTTCCAACAAATAATTCTTGTTTGTCCAACAGGACAAGTCTAATTCTTTCCAAGTGTAAGGTCTCCGTCATTTCTATAATCCACATTTTAATTGTGGGGGTTATAGGGCCTTTCCAAAATTTTAGAATTAATTTTTTCCCAGTTATTATACTATAATCAATAAAGTTTCTTTGAGTTGTTGTAAATGTTTGATTTGGTTCTAATATTCCTAGTATTATTAATTTTGGATCCGGGTCCAATTGAGTGCTGGTAACTATAGATATTATTCTAAAAATATTTGCCCAGAATTTTTTTAATTTTTATACAATTCGCAAACGTATGAGTTAAGTTACATCTAAATGTTGACATTTATCACATATAGGGGAAATATGTGGGAAGATTTAATTTAATTTTGTTTTAGAGTAATGTAATCTATGTAGTACTTTGAATTGTATTAGAGAGTGTCTGGCATTTAATGAACATTGATGTATGTGTTGTAAACTTTCTTCCCAAGTATCTTTCGTTATTATTTGATTTAGTTCTTTTTCCCATGTTTGTCTGTGTAAATCCGTCGATGGAATCTCGCTATCTAATAAAATATTATATATGTTAGATATTAATTTTTCTGTATTAGGGTGTTTATTCCAACAGTCATCAAGAATTTCTGAATTTCTAATTCTAAAGTTTTGAGTACTTGCTTTTACATAATCTCTAAGTTGAAGATATCTGAACAAATCATTTGCTTGAAGTCCATAAATCTGTTGCAACTCCTGAAATGAAAGAAAAGTGCCTTCCTTGTAAAGTTGTCCCATCATTTTAATTCCATAATTTTTCCATTGTGTGAAACCTTTATCCAACCATGAGGGTTTAAACAAAGGATTATTCACAATTGGAAGAAAAAGTGATAAATTATCTAATTTTAATGTCTTTTTTAATTGTTTCCAAATTCATATAGCACTATATATTATAGGATTTTCTCTATAAATTGTTTTGTTTAATTTAGACGTAGCAAATAGTATCGAGCCGATTTCAAAAGGTAAACAATCTTCCTTTTCCATTTTTAACCAATCTGGTTGTTGGTCTATTTCTTCCAACCAAAAATTCATATTTTTAATGTTAACTGCCCAAAAATAAAACAAAAAGTTTGGTAGAACTAAACCTCCATTTATTTTTGATTTGCACAGATGTTTTTTGCTTATCCTATGATTCTTATAATCCCAGATAAAGTCACTGATAATGGAATCCAACTTTTTGAAAAAGTTTTTTGACAAGTATATCGGAATTGTTTGAAAAAGGTATAATATTTGCGGTAAGAAAATCATTTTTATGGCATTAATTTTACCAACCATTGAGATAGGGAGTGTTTTCCAGTACTGAATATTCTTATGTAGTTTATTCAGTAATGGGGGGAAATTTGATTTAAATAATGATGTATATATCTTAGTGACATACATTCCTAGGTATTTGAATTTTTCATTTACTATTTTAAATGGGAATTGTTGTAGTATATGTTTATTGTGTTCCCTTATTGGCATAATTTCACTTTTATTCCAATTTATTCTGTATCCAGAGAGTGAACCAAATTGGGTTATTAGCTTTAATAAGTTTGGAATACTAATTTCTGGTTTTGTAATGTAAATTAATACATCATCTGCGTATAGAGAAACTTTGTCCTTTGTATTATACCCATATATTTCCGGATGGGTCCTGACTCTTTCTGCGAGTGGCTCTATAACAAGCGCAAATAATAATGGAGACAACGGGCATCCTTGTCTACAACCTCTAGATAGGTTAAATTTAGATGACAACCTTTGGTTTGTTAATATTCTAGCCGTTGGGTTGGTATATAACAGTTTTATCCATGCGCAGAATTTCTCGCCCAGTTGCAATTTTTCCATCACCGAAAATAAATAGGGCCCTTCAACCTGATCAAAAGCTTTTTCAGCATCGAGTGAGATTATTGCCAGATCTTCATTAGTAATTCTCTTTGAGTATATTATATTAAATAATCTTCTCAAATTAAAATATGAATACCGTTTCTGAATATAGCCTGTTTGGTCAGGGTGTATTAATTTATTCATCACTGTACTTAATCTGTGTGCTAGAATTTTAGTTAGTATTTTCTGATCTGTATTTAAAAGAGCAATTGCTCTATATGATCCTGGATCTTCAGGATCCTTATCAGCCTTTGGTACGAGTGTTATTATAGATTCGTTTAAGGTATCTGGGAGTTTCTGTTGAGTATAAATATACTCATACAGTATTTGTAAACGTGGAGAGAGCAAATCATAAATTTTTAAATAAAATTCAGAGCCTAAACCATCTGGACCTACTGCTTTACCATTTTTTTAAAGATCTAATAGACTCTTCAATATCTTTTATCGTAATTTCAGCTTCTAATAATTCTCTATCTTTTGAGTCTAAACCTTTTAAATTAAATTTTTGTAAAGATTCTGCTATTCCTTCCGGTTGTTCTACAGTTTTAGTTGAATAAAGATTGTGATAGAATTGGAGAAATCTATCGTTTATATCCTTGGGCAATTTTAATAATTCTCCCGTATCTGATCTAATTTTATGAATTATTTTTTCCCCCTCCAATTTTCGGAGCTGACGTGTTAACAGTTTTTGTGGTTTGTCTCCAAATTCGAAATGTAATTGTTTAGTGTGTTGATAAAGTTTTATTACTTGTTCTGAATACATTTTGTTTAGTTTATATTTCAATACAGCGATTTTATTATGTTTTAACATAGATGGCATTCTCGCATTTTCTATATCTAGTTGCTTTATTTCCCTTTCCAATGACTGTTGTTTAATCCGGTTGTCTTTGTTATAAAATACTTGGGAGGAAATTAATGCACCTCGTACAAATGCTTTAAATGTTTCCCAAATAAGAGAAACAGATGTGCCAGGGGTGTCATTAGTCTTGAAAAATGTTTGAATCTGCTTGATAAGATATTCCTGGCATGATCTTTCATTCAATATTTGTGGGTTAAGTCTCCAATATGTTTGTTTCTCGGCCATTCCATTTAATTTAATCATAAATGTTAAAGGTGCGTGGTCTGAGATTATAATATTATGGTATTTTGAATTATAAGTAAATGGGATAAACGTGGAGTCAACTAAAAAAGAGTCTATTCTTCAGTATGTTTTATGTACCGGTGAATAAAATGAATATCCAGTTGGGTTTTCGATTCTCCAGACATCCTTAATATTAGTGGTATTAATAAATGAATTTAGAAATACACTTGATTGAGATTTTACTTTTTTTTGCCTTGATGATCTATCTAAATAAGGGTCTAGTGTACAATTTAAATCTCCTCCAATTATTAATTTATATTGTGTAAATTCTGGGATTATATTAAATGTTTTATTAAAAAACATAGGGTTATCAACATTTGGTCCATATACATTAAGAAGAATCCAGCGTGTACAAGCCGAGTCTATCCAGTCTTTCTTCATATGAAAGTCCTGCCATCCCAGGAATCAGTCTGGTGAACCTTCTCTGTACTCCCTCTATGGCAAGAATGTCCTTCCTCAGATTTGGAGACCAAAACTGTACGCAATACTCCAGGTGTGGTCTCACCAAGACCCTGTACAACTGCATAAAGCGCAGCAGATCTCTCTAGCTTGTTTAAAGCATTAGACAAATTATTTAAATCACTGTATCCACCTGCTACCCATACGGTTCCACTAGATACAGAAAATAGCAGGCACGGGAAATAAAACAATCTATCTGTTGAAATACAACCACATAGCCACTCTTTCATAGACACATAGAAACATAGAAACTAGGTGCAGGAGGAGGCCATTCAGCCCTTCGAGCCAGCACCGCCATTCAATGTGATCATGGCTGATCATCCCCAATCAGTACCCCGTTCCTGCCTTCTCCCCATATCCCTTATTTCCGTTAGCCCTAAGAGTTATATCCAACTCTCTCTTGAATACATCCAGTGAATCGGCCTCCACTGCCTTCTGTGGCAGAGAATTCCACAGATTCACAACTCTCTGGGTGAAAACATGTTTTCTCATCTCAATAGACAATAGACAATAGACAATAGGTGCAGGAGGAGGCCATTCGGCCCTTCGAGCCAGCACCGCCATTCAATGTGATCATGGCTGATCATCCCCAATCAGTACCCTGTTCCTGCCTTCTCCCCATATCCCCTGACTCCGCTATTTTTAAGAGCCCTATCTCTTGAAAGCATCCAGAGAACCGGCCTCTGAGGCAGAGAATCCCACAGAGTCACCACTCTCTGTGAGAAAAAGTGTTTCCTCGTCTCCGTTCCAAATGGCCGACCCCTTATTCTTAAACTGTGTGTGTGGCCCCTGGTTCTGGACTCCCCCAACATCGGGAACATGTTTCCTGCCTCTAGCGTGTCCAAACCCTTAATAATCTTATATGTTTCAATGAGATGACCTCTCATCCTTCTAAACTCCAGAGTGTACAAGCCCAGCCGCTCCGTTCTCTCAGCATATGACAGTCCCGCCATCCCGGGAATTAACCTGGTGAACCTACGCTGGGCTCCCTCAATAGCAAGCATGCTATTGCTATTGTCTTCCTGTTGTACCATGCTGTTTTAAATGTTCTAATTAGTTTTGTTCCTTTGCGCTGTTGAAGTTCTATAAGTTCCGGCGTTGGTCTGCCATTTTAAATTATTTTGGTCTTTTCCTCGTGCGTTTGCTTCGAGAAACTCTTCAGGGGATCTCTATCCATCTTTGAAAAACCCGCCAAGAAAGCTGCGCGTCCAAGAAGTCGGGAAATGGAGACCAACTCGTTAAGAATTGGTCTGGTTTGTCTGTTAGGAGGAATTGCATTTAGAAACAAAGAAACATAGACAATAGGTGCAGGAGTAGGCCATTCGGCCCTTCGAGCCTGCACCGCCATTCAATATGATCATGGCTGATCATCCAACTCAGTATCCTGTACCTGCCTTCTCTCCATACCCCCTGATCCCTTTAGCCACAAGGGCCACATCTAACTCCCTCTTAAATATAGCCAATGAACTGGCCTCAACTACCTTCTGTGGCAGAGAATTCCACAGATTCACCACTCTCTGTGTGAAAAATGATTTTTACTCATCTCAGTCCCAAAAGACTTCCCCCTTATCCTTAAACTGTGACCCCTTGTTCTGGACTTCCCCAACATCGGGAACAATCTTCCTGCATCTAGCCTGTCCAACCCCTTAAGAATCTTGGACGTTTCTATAAGATCCCCCCTCAATCTTCTAAATTCCAGCGAGTACAAGCCGAGTCTATCCAGTCTTTCCTCATATGAAAGTCCTGCCATCCCAGGAATCAGTCTGGTGAACCTTCTCTGTACTCCCTCTGTGGCAAGAATGTCCTTTCTCAGATTTGGAGACCAAAACTGTACGCAATACTCCAGGTGTGGTCTCACCAAGGCCCTGTACAACTGCAGTAGAACCTCCCTGCTCTTATACTCAAGATATTTCTTCAAGATGTGCGGTGTCCAACATGTTTGAAATCCACATGTTAAGCGTTGGTATGGGGTGTATTTTTCCAAAATTTAAGTATACGTTTTTTTGCTGTTATTAACCCATAATTTAAAAATGAATTTTGAAATGTGTTCAATTTATTCCCATCTTCCGTTACTCCAAGTAGAATCATTTCAGTGTTAGCTATTAAAATTTCAAAGGAGAGGTGAAATGAACATTTATTAAATGTGCACAAATGCTCGATTAAGGTAAGACACACGTTAATACAATTCAAAATCTTACACAGATTATATTACTCAAAAACCAAAATGAGTAAACTTTTCCCCAACGTATCACCTATTTGCGATAAATGTCACTCAAGAAGCACACTCATTTGTCTTTTGTACAAAAATTCAAAAGTTTTGGATTTGAAATTTTTGAAATCTTGACAAAATTATTTAAAATAAAACTGATACCAAAAGCAGAATGGATTATCTTTGGAACAACGGAAGGTAGCCCTGAACTAATGTGTTTCTCAAGAACCTATCTGATTACGGGTTAATAACTGGAAAAAAGCTTCTCCTAAAATTCTGGAAAAATGCTCCAATACCAACTATAAACATGTGGATGTCAAACATGTTTGAAACATTACACCTGGAAGAGATAAGACTCCTCCTAGGTAGACAAAAATGCTGGAGAAACTCAGCGGGTGCAGCAGCATCTATGGAGCGAAGGAAATAGGTAACGTTTCGGGCCGAAACCCTTCTTCAGACTGATAGGGGGTGGGGAGAAGAAAGGAAAAAAGGAAAAAGGCGGAGGAGGAGCCCGAGGGCTGGGGGAGGGGAGGAGACAACCAGATGGCTGATGAAGGGGAGGGGACAGCAAGGGCTAGCAGAATTGGGAGAATTCAATGTTCAAGCCCCCAGGATGTAGACTGCCCAAGCGGAATATGAGGTGCATTTCCTCCAATTTACGGTGTTGCTCGCTGTGGCCATGGAGGAGACCCAGGACAGAGAGGTCAGATACGGAATGGGAGGGGGAGTTGAAGTCCTGAGCCACCGGGAGTTCAGGTTGGTTATTGCGGACCGACCGGAGGTGTTCGGCGAAACGATCGCCAAGCCTCCGCTTGGTCTCACCGATGTAGATCAGCTGGCATCTAGAGCAGCGAATGCAATAGATGAGGTTGGAGGAGATGCAGGTGAACCTCTGTCGCACCTGGAACGACTGCTTGGGTCCTTGAATGAAGTGGAGGGGGGAGGTGAAGGGACAAGTGTTGCATCTCTTGCGGTTGCAAGGGAAAGTACCAGGGGAGGGGGGTGGTATGGGAGGGAAGGGAAGAATTGACAAGGGAGTTACGGAGGGAGTGGTCTTTGCGGAAGGCAGACATGGGGGGAGATGGGAAGATGTGGTGAGTGGTGGGGTCACGTTGGAGGTGGCGAAACTGACGGAGGATCACTTGTTGTATGTGACGGCTGGTGGGGTGAAAGGTGAGGACTAGGGGGGACTCTGCCCTTGTTGTGAGTGGGGGGATGGGGAGAGAGAGCAGTGTTGCGGGGTATGGCAGAGACCCTGGTGCGAGCCTCATCTATGGTGGAGGAGGGGAACCCCCGTTCCCTGAAGAATGAGGACATTTCAGATGCCCTGGTGTGGAACGCCTCATCCTGGGAGCAGATGCGGCGTAGACGGAGGAATTGGAGTGGACTCCTCCTGGCAGGCAAATCAGATCACTTCTATAGGACGTGGTCTTCATTTATAGAACTACTACAAACATATTTTTTTTTGACTCTCAATGTAAAGCGACTTTGAGTCCTTGAAAAGCGCTATATAAATAAAATCTATTATTAGTATTATTATTATTAAAAGTACTTTAAAAAGGCACCGGTGTCAGGACTTGGTAAAGGGGGATGAAAGGTGGCGAGTTGGTATATCCCATTTGTGTGATGTTTATATAGAGTATCTGTTTTTCTCTTCTTTCTTCTTTCTCTTTTTTCTTCCCTGGGGCGACAGATGGCGCAATGGGCTAAGTGTCCGGCTGGCAACCGGAAGGTAGCCGGTTCGAATCCCGCTTGGAGTGCATACTGTCGTTGTGTCCTTGGGCAAGACACTTCACCCACCTTTGCCTGCGTTGTGAATGTGTGTGAATGTGTGTGAATGTGTGTGAGTGACTGGTGGTGGTCGGAGGGGCCGTAGGCGCAGATTAGCAGCCATGCTTCCGTCAGTCTGCCCAGGGCAGCTGTGGCTACAGACGTAGCTCACCACCACCGAGTGTGACTGAGGAGTGAATGAATAATGCGATGTAAAGCGCCTTGAGTATTAGATATATAAATCCCATCCATTATTATTATTCATTATTATCTCTTAATCTCTTTTTCTAATGTCTCTTCTACAGGGTCTTTAAAGGCCTGTCTCACGAGTCTGCGGTCTATGGCGGCGAAACGGGAGGAATCTGCCGCCATAGACCGCGCACTCGTGAGAACGTACAATTCCGGGGCCGTGCGGCGGTGTTCCCAACACCGCGCGCGGTGCTAACATAAAATCGACAATGTCCAAAACTAAATACTCACCGCACAACCTCCACCAGTGATGCACGAGTGCGGCACGGCCGCCCGCACGGGCCGCCGCCAGTGTGGCTCGAGCGCCGTGCGTCAAACCTCCACTGCCACAGCCTCCGCCAGTGAGGCACGTGCCTCCGCCAGTGAGGCACGTGTGCTGCGCGGCCGCAGGCACAGCCACCGCTACAGCACCGCGATCTGGACGGCCGCCGCCACAGCCGCCGCTGGTGAGTCACGTGCGGCGGGCCGACGTCATCGCAGTCGGCCCGCCCTTTTTTTTTACTTACCGCAAGCACGTGGGACCCGCCGTGTTTGAATTAACTCGGCCCCCCGCGCAGCATCCGTGCGGCGCTCCGGTGGATAGGCTCGACGCTCTCGCCGTTGCCGCGCGGTCCTCGCTACCGGCGACGCCGCGCTTCACCGCCAATGACCGCAAACAGGTAAGACAGAGCCTTTACTCTTTCGTTTTGACACGCTTTTACACTAACACCATTTTCGTTCACTTTCTCTCTCTTCTTAATTTCAATCTTTTCTTTTTATTAGCTTTAAAAATGAAGGAGTACATTAATTGTAATATGATATACATGATGTGTACTAATGTAATTGTTTGTTATTTAATGTACTTCTAATAAATAAAACAACAAAACAAAAGAATCATTTCAGTGTTCGCATATGTGGAACAAAATGGTAGAAACCAACTGTTTGAGAACTGGGTGAAGGATGGTCAAGAATATAGATAACGATCTTGTTCCTTCTCTTTTTTCTCTTTCTTTATTATTTCATCTATATCTTTTTAGTTCTATTTAGATCAAAATTTTTTTTTTTTTTAAAGTATTGGAGACATTGTATTGTATTGTATTGTATATCTTTATTGTCATTTCCTGAGTATTCGCATACCCAGAGGAAACAAAAAAACGTTCCTCAACCAGTGTCCATTTCAGTGTGCAGTAAAAAATAAATAGAAGTAAAAATACATATCATGAACAAATTAACACTCTACTCTCTACTAAACATCAACAGGCGTTCCGATCGGCAGCGGCACGACAGTGGCTCTGCTGCAGTGTGTCCAGGTTGGTGGTTGGTGCACGATACTTTGGCAGGGGACAAAGTCTGTTTATCAGTCTTATAACCTGCGGGAAGAAGCTGAGGAGCATCCTGCTGGTTTTGCACCTAATGCTCCGGTACCTCTTCCCAGATGGCAGGATGGAGAATATGTGTTGGGATGGGGTCTTTGATGATGGAGATGGCTCTGCTGATACATCTCTTCCTGTATATGTCCAGCAGGAAAGGGAGTGGAGCACCAATAATCCTGCTGGCGGTCTTCACAATCCTGTCTAGTTGGTGCCGTTCGTACGCCTTGCAGCTCCCGAACCAGGAAGTGATGCCGGTAGGTTAATGTGCTCTCGATTGTCCCCTATAAAAGGTTCGTAGGTGTGTAGTGGGGAGACCTGCTTTACGTAGTCTTCGGAGAGGGTGTAGTCGCTGCTGGGCTCTCTTGACCAGTGCTGTGGTGTTGGTCGTGGACGTCAGGTCATCTGGACGATATTAGTAATTTAATGGACGATATTAGAATTTAAAATGTAAGATTGGTATCGATTTTAATATGATATGTATCTACCTCCAATAAAAAATATCTTAAAAAAATATATATATATATATATATATATATATATATATATATATATATATATATAGATAACGATCTCCTATAATCTCCTACCCCTACGTTTGGAGACATGTATGATAATGGACATTTTTTTATCATTTCACCAACTACAACATAAATACAATTTGAGAAGTAATCACTATTTTAAATATTTTCAAATCCGTGACTATTTGAAAAAATATACACAAGAATATCAAAATTTATCTCCAGACCTATTAGACGATGCTATGAATATAAAGGCGGAATCAACTAACTTAATATCAGATTTGTATAATAACATCCTAAATATAGAAATACCATCATCTGATAGAATTAGAAGAGATTGGGAACAAGAACTAGCTATAAAAATCTTGAAAGAGAGCTGGGATAAACACTTGCTATATGTGCATAAATGCTCGATTAATGTAAGACACATTGTTACGACTCCCGAAAGCAGGTACTTCAGAGTCGCGTAACATAAGTCAAAAACCAGGTTTAAGTTCAAAAATAGTTTTTAATTACTCAATAACACATCCAAAAACCCAAACCTGATTCAAACAACCCAGACAAGGATATGAATGGATTAACAAACAACTTAAAAGTGCTCAGGCCAGCCACGCGATGGACCGTCGAACCTGAGGCTCTAAACCTGCCTAAAAGAAAGCTATCCCTGAAACAAAATACCGATAACTTCTAAGGACAGCCCAATTCAATATTTGGTACTACGTAATGTTGCAATTACACGAAGTTCTATGCCATGTGGCCAGGCCTTTCCACAGCTCACACCAGCAATCAGCTCACGAGGCAGGGTCGATGAAGAGAGCACGAGAATTCTGGGAACTCTCCTATTTATACTTCAGATGAGTCACCCGTCACCTGACGCAGCTTGGCCAATCGGGTACAGGAGCCTTTTAGCCTGCACTTGGGAAAGAAACAGAGAAAGGTTAATACATAACATTGACCAGGAGGGGGAGCGCCTAACACACATTCTAATCCAATTTAAAACTTTACATAAACTCTACTACTCAAAAGCTAAATCATGGAATTAAAAGGATTGGACATCTTTATAGGGAAGGCATCTTTCTGTCATTTCAAGAGTTACAACAGAATCATGGACTACACTCAAATAACTTTTTCAAATATTTACAAATTAGAGATTATGTTAAATCCAATACACAAGTTTATAGGACTAGGGAACCAGAAATTCTTGATGAATGTTTGAATAAGCATCCTAACACTGAAAAATGAATAGCTTATATTTATAACATTCTCCTAAATAACGAGGTACCACCGATGGAACTATATAGACATAAATGGGAAAATGAGTTAGGTTATCCTATTACGAAAGATATTTGGGACGAAAGTTTACAACATATACATCAATGTTCGTTAAATGCCAGACATGCTTTAATACAATTTAAAGTCTTACACAGATTACATTACTCCAAAATAAAACTAAATAGAATTTTCCCACATATCTCTCCTATATGTGATAAATGCCTGCATCTAGAGGCCAATTAACACATACCTTTGCAAATTGTATAAAAATTAAAAATTACTGGACTGATATTTTTCAAATAATCTCTGATCTCTGAAGTTGTTAATACCAAACTAGCTCCAGACTCAAAATTAATAATACTTGGGATATCAGAACAAAGTTTAACACTCACAACAAGCCAAAGAAACTTCCTTGACTACAGTATAATAACAGGGAAAAAATTAACATTACAATTCTGGAAAGGCCCTACAACCCCCACAATTAAAATGTGGATTGTGGAAATGTCGGAGACCCTACATCTAGAAAGAATTAGACTCGTCTTAATGGACAAGCAAGAAGTTTTTGTTAAAATATGGGCTCCATTCATTGCCTATTTGAAGGGATAGAGTGGCCCAGCGCGAAAGCCCGACTGAAGCTTGAACTAAGGATTAGATGTAATTATATTTCATAACCTACGAACTTATCTCCTACGACGTATTATAAGTTATTCATTCCACCTCTTTTTCTTTTTTGATATTGTAATTCTTCTTTCTCTCTCTTCTTTCTTCTTTCTCTCTATTTTTCTTTTTCAATCTATATTAAAAAAACCCACTAGAAGCAGAATTAACTGACAATTGACAAATGTAATAATGTATGAGTGATTGATGTATATGAAAAGTTTTTTCTTCTATTATAATATGTTACTCTACATTGTAATATCTTTGCTTCTAATAAAAAAAAAATTATATCAAAAGCTAAAAGAAGTAAATTTTACCCAAATGTCTCTTCCATCTGTGATAAATGTCTAACCCAAGATGCAACATTCTTTTGTTTTTTGTATAAAAATCCAAAAAATTTGGAATTAAATCTTTGAAATTTTTACGAAATTATAATCTCCTACTCTCTACTCTTTCTCTTTCTCTCTCCTTTCCCTCTTTCTCCCCTTTTCCTTTTCACACACCATACATCACACGTTTTTCTATCTTTTATTACCTATTCTTTCTTTCTCTCTTTCATTATTTAAAAAATATGAAGCTGTACATAAACTGTAACATGCCAATATATATTAGGCACCTTGGTGCCATATTACTGTACTTACTTCTAATAAAATTAAAATATTTTAAAAAAAAAGAAACTTGCGCATGCGCAGTAGGCTGGTGCGTAGCACATGCATGCGGTCCATGGTGTAAAGTAGCAATGTTACAAAATTTTGAGATTTAAAAAATAAAGTCTGCAATTTATCCCATCAGATAAAGCATAAAAAGAAGTTTAATTTGACACTTAATTCACTTTCATATCTTCAGTATTAAAAAAGTTATGGCCATTATCATACTCAGAAATTAGCATCTAGTTCCCTATTGCTTTTCCATTGACTTAACACAAAAGCTGTGATCGAGGACAGTTAAAAGCCCATAACTTTCTTAAAAATTATGGTAACTGAAAGAATTTTTCAGGTATTATAGATTGAAGCATTCTGAAACAAATATGAAACAATCTTACTTCGAAGACATGAAAGTAAAGCATATAATTAGTTAGTTACCTAATTGTAGCTAATTACAAAATTCAATTACTAGATCTAAACATCTATCAATTTCTTAAGAATAGATTAACATTTTTAAATAGCCTAAGTGTCCAAATAACATTCACACAATAATTCACAATATAACATAATTTTAAAATCTAATTTTCATGAATTTACAGGCCAAATGGAAGGAATTGAATGTTTAATACCTGTAAATTAATGGGGATTTAATTCATTTTGCGAGTGAGAATTTCTGGAACGCGATCTTTTGGAACGTTCATTTGCGGTGAATTTAACCCCGTATTGGCATGAAAAATACTGCCGTTAATTCGGGGAATAAAATCACCGTGTCGCATGACAAAATGTGAATTAAAGGCTTCTTAAGAAGCACTTTTATACATTTAAAGAAAGCACTTTCGTTTACCTGTCCATTGTGTGAAATCCGTCCCCGTTATCGGCGTTGACGCTTCAGGAGCTGCTTTTAAAATGACTGTAGCGCTGACATTGACGATTTAATTTAAAAAAAAAATTCACAAAACGCCGGTAGGAACGATTTTGTCAGCTAAGGTTTGTACTCCAACAAAATATTTCCAGGACAAGGGAGGAGAAACCGCGTTTTAACCCCGCCCCCCCCTTAAAGGCGCCAAAATCGCGCACACGGCCAGTGGCAGAATTACAGCGCGACTGAAGGTAAGTTTTGTAACATACCTATGTAAAGGCAGAAGTTCAGCTGTCTTTATGGACCGTTGCCTCTGATGCTTGAAGCATCGTCGACGGCAAGTGAGTAGCACATACTTCCACGTTTTAAACGTTCTGCGGATGAAAGGCACGGGAGGATTATGCCTCCCTGAGAGATCGATCTCTTAGGGAAGCATAATTCTCCCGTGCCTTTAAGGGCCTGTCCCACGGGCATGCGACTCCAGGCGGCAAGCGCGACCTAACCGCGAGCGGGGGCCGCGCGGAGGTCGAGTGATCCCCGCACAGGGCCGGTCCCACCAGCATGCGGCAAGCGCGACCACATCGGAAGCGGGGGCCGCGCGGAGGTCGAGTGACGTCAAGACGGTGCGTACGGCGGCGAGGCGGCGCGCACGGCCTCGATGCGGCTGCGGGCCAGCAGGCCATTGCTGCGCGGGAATTTTGGACAGTGTCAGTTTTTCGGAGCCCCGCGCGATGTCGGGACCAGCTCCGCACAACTCCATGCGGCTCCCGCCGATCGAAGTGGGACCGGCCCCCCGCGCGGCCCCCGGTTGCGGTTATGTAGCGCTTGCCGCACGGAGTCGCATGCCCGTGGGACAGGCCCTTTACTATTTATGACCATTATCAGGCATGGAAATCGCTATCAAAACATGGGGGGGACACAATTTCTTTGCGGCCGCGCGCGCGTGCGCACACTCACACTCACACACGCACGCGAGGCTTCAGCCGTGGGCCTGTGGAGACCCACTGTCAAAATAAATGTGGCTGGTGCTCAGTCTGTTCAGCAGCAAGGGTGAGATCAACATTAGACAAGGCGCAAGTGGGGAGAAAAATACTCCTTACAGACAGAGCCCGGAGTCAGGGTGTAAACCCGTGTCCCTGGTGCAGTGAGGCAGCAGCAACGCGCAGGCCGAGTGGCCTCTCTCTCTCTGTCTCTTTCCCACTGCCAGCAGCCGCAGTAGACCCTCCACCTTCCAGATAGTGAACCGCATCCCTGGCGGTGACCCAGTCCCGGTTCCCTCTGCTCATCGGGTGCCGACTCCACGTTGTACCGAATCACCCCCCGAGTCACGCGGCGCTGGGCTGGGCTGGGCTGGAGGAGAGAGCGAGATGCATTAGTGCGAGGCTTCGGCCGTTGGGCTTGAATCGGCCGGCTCACGGGGTCTTTCATCGGCCGGCGGAGGCTTCAACATCGGGAGCCTCGATCGCCTCGATCGCCTCGATGCAGCGGTTTGATTTTAAACCGCGACGGGCGCTGAAAGGCCCCGCATACGGGCCGATTCAGCCCTTAGAAAGCGGCTGATAAAATCTGGATGACAAAACATGGGGGGGGGGGGATTGTCCCCCA
>JAXLNO010003873.1:0-32894 GCA_038087875.1 Malacoraja senta
ATAGCTGTCTTCAATTGTTACCACTGACTGGCTTTTGCACATCTCTGAAATATAATTGCAAATGTGTTCCTTAAGGACTGTCCCACTGTACGAGGTAATTCAAGAGTTCTCCCACGTTTCCTGATTCGAACTCAGAGAATTGCGGTAATAGCCGCTCGTAGGTACTCGGGGCTCTCGTGGACATTTTTCAACATGTTGAAAAAACTTCACGAGCTTACCGCATTTCCCGAGTACCTGCCGTTAGCGTTACGAACCGCTAAGAGACGTCCCGAGCTCTGACGTAGCCGCTACGTACATTCTACGTACTTACCACGAGTTTGATTTTTTTTTTTACTCGGGAGAGCTCTTGGGTAAACTTGTATAGTGGGACAGGCACTTTAATCTCTTTCTTGCTAGTTGGTAACTGACAGAATAGCCCCAATAGTGTAATCACAAGTCCCCATTATTTTGAGTTTGGAATGGATTCTGTTTTGTTTGCTCTGGAATATTCTCTCCCTCTGGCACGACAAAATTCTTCTTTAAGTCAGCTCTCTTTTATTACCACAACATTAAAATTGCACATGGTTAATTGCAATTCACCATTCTGGATTTAAATGTTTTTGTATTTACATACATGTGCTGTCAATGAAGTTGAAACTTCTTTTACTCTCTTTTGCTCTCCTTTTTCTGAAAGCTTTTCTTGTTCTGATCCTCTTACCTCTCTCCAATCCCTATTGAATATTTTTCACCTTTATTGTGACCCTTCTTGTGTCCACTCCCTGAACGTGGTTCAAATGTCACCGCCATCACCATCCATTGCCCCAACACACACAGGGTTATGTGCGTGTGCACACACTTCAGTTTAGTTATCTTGGGGAAACAGCAGATATAGTCAGCTTCATTTTTCTTGTTCATCTTCAATCTGCAGATAGATCTTTGTGTTTGTTGTTGATTGTACCTGTTTCTAAGTTAATCCTCCATAAATACTTGAAACCTTTAAAGGTGTCCTTCCAGGGAAGTTAGTATCATCCTGTAATAATACACAATCAGCCACGTGGTATTGAATCATGGTTAACCGCAAAATATTGTGTTTGCTGGAAATCGGAAATAAGAATCGATAACGTTAAAATAATTCAGAAGGACGGCCATAACCCTGAAGAGTTAATGTTATATTGCTCTCTGTAGATGCAGCCTGATCTGCGGAAATATGACCAGCATTTTCTGAGTGTACAATAGTCAAATCAGACAAAGGGAAACCTTAAATTATGACCTACTGAAAATGAATAGAACAAATAGAAAATGCAATTGTGAACACGAACTGCATTATAACACTGAATTACCATCTATGAAGAGTTTAATGCCTGCAGCTAGTTGTGCGCACAAAAGAAAATTAAATACAATTCTTTTTTTTTAGTCAGTAAGTGCCTTTGCATATCTTGTATGCTTTTGGGTACCAGTTTATTTCTGGTACAGCAGCAAGCTGACAGCATATCTGTGCCCTTGGTATGACCGTGAGCTCTGGCTATTACACTGCAGAGAACTATAAAATGCATGGCACAGTGCATGGGCAGCCTGATAGCAGATCAGTAAGACACCAACTAGAGCCTGTTAGTATGCATCACGCTGCTTCACCTGCTGGTATTTAATCATATGCTCCATTGTTGTTGAAGCTGCTCATATACGTAGGCTGCAATGTAGACTTTGTGTCTGAACTGAGTTATACATGAATACATATTAAAATCTAAATTTTAAATTGATCCCTCCTTCTGGCTTAGCCAACTTTTAACCTTATGAAGGGGCATTCAAGTAAAGCCTTCAGAACTGATTGTGACAAACTCACAGTGGCATATTCATTACCTTGCCATTGATACTTGACTATATTTCAGGGCAACAGCAATGACAACCTGTACCATCTCAATTTGATTTGACCTGTGGTGTTTTAGTACTGCCCAACAAAAATAAAACACATTCTAGGATGTTTGCTCAGCCAGCTGCATAATCCTTCCTGACAGCAGTAGTTTTGCACAGAGCCTTTAGCTAGCATAAACAGAGGGGCTGCCCAGCTAATGCAGAATTAAATAGAAGCTAAAAACGGAATCAGACAATGCACTAATCAAGGAGATGCAAACTTCTACGCTGAGAGCATAAGAGAATTTAAGAGGTTCAGAGATCCACTGGTCCTTTACAAAGATTTTGAACATGTAATGTAAATTTTATAGAAGGCATGCTATCTTTATGATCATCGTACTTTGGTCTTAAAACATAAATGCTTGTGAATAGTGACAAATAGTTTTTAAATGAAATTTCCTTGTTAGTTATGGTGGCATTAACATTAATTTAAATAGACTTACATTTTTATTAAAACAGCATGAAAAATCTTATGGAAAATTGCTTATATTCAGCTTTGTAATTTGAAATCTAAAATGTTTATTTAAGATGTGGCATGCCACAATTAATATATTATCTGGTGATGTTTCATTTGGTAATCCCCCAGTTGACAATTTTCCAGCATTTTAACTTGTTGATATAAAGTTGGAACCTGGATGATATCGAGCAAATGAGCATAAACTCATAAGTGATAGGAGCAGAATTAGGCCATTCGGTCCATCAAGTTTACTCCACCATCCAATCATGGATCATCTATATCTCCTCCTCAACCCCATTCTCCTGCCTTCTCCCCATAACCCCGGACACCCGTACTAATCAAGAATCTATCAATCTCTGCCTTAAAAATATCCATTGACTTGGCCTCCATAGCCTTCTGTGGCAAAGAATTCCACAGATTCACCATCCATGTAACCTTAATATGTTTGGTGGGTGTACGGGTGGATGGGTGCATTCCCTGCTAGTCCACTACCCCTCCCCTCTTCATATCTGCCATTTAACCACCTTTTGTTATCTTTAATTTACCAGGTTTGGGAAAGGAAATATATCTCTCATGTATTACCCATGCTAGAAATGTAAGCTTGTGGACATTTTCAAAGATGTGATAGGTCTCTATGAGGATATTTCCTGCAGTCAAAAAGTCTGCTGGCACTCACTGTCATGGCTCACACATGAGTAATGATCACAGGCAAAGAGCCAAAAAAAAGCACTATTGCCGGTGGAATGTGCCCTAGTGTTTTCCAAGAAGGTGAAAGGGGGAATATGAATCACAGGGGAAAAAAAAGCTTTTCTAAAATTGGACTTATTTGTGCGATTTTAATGAGTGATTTATGCAAAAACCATTTCCTGCACAATAGATTACAGTAGCAACAATTTCTAGATTAAATAGCAACTTTTGGAATATTGGCCAAGGCATCTCTGACTTTTGCCTGGCAGCATACTAATGCTGCGATTATTTCTAGATTTCGGAAATGGGATAAAAATATGACCTATTCATAGTAAAACAAAGATTATAGGATGGACAAACTGCAGATGCTGGCATCTTGAGCAAAACGCAAAGAAACGCTGAAGAAATGAGCAGGTCAGACAGCATCTGGGGAAGGAATGGGCAGGCAATGTTTCAGGTTGGGACCCTTCTTTATACTGGATTGGGCAGACTGGACAAAGATTATAGGAAATGTGCAGGAAGGAACTGCAGATGCTGGATTACACAGGAGATAGACACAAAATGCTGGGAGTAACTCAGCGGGACAGGCAGCATCTCTGGAAAAAGTAATAGATGAGGTTTCTCGACCCAAAACATCACCCATTCCATCTCTCCAGAGATGCCGCCAGTCCCACTGAGTTACTCCAGCGTTTTGTGTCTGTCTAAAGATGATAGGGACCTCACTTTCCTATTGATGTTTGCACCTTGCATCTCACAACCTTGATGTTTATGCTTCAGAATTTTTGATCCAGCATTTCTGGGCCGAGAGTCACTTCTGTTTTGCTGTGGAATTCATGGCACAGAACAATCCTGCAATCTCCGTCAGAGTTATGGCGCCTTGCACATTTGCAGCATAGGACTCAGTTTATTTATGTGATGGCTGGATATGTTCAGTGGGGAAGAAGGGATGGTGATGACAGGTCACTCCCACCCCTCCCCATGGCAGTTTCCCTCATCTCACTCTACAAATTTTTAATTTTCTGTCCAACTCGCCACCTTGTCTATGCCTTGTCATATTTTTCCAGAAAAGCCCTGACTTGGCACATTACAGTCCTCAGGCCTTAACAATAAAATCAACAATTTCACAGAACGATTCTTTTCAGTCTATAACAGAAGAGACCAATAACATTAACTCTGTTTTCCTTTCTCCACAAATGCTGCTTGCCATACTGAAAATTTGAAGCATTCTGTTTTTATTTCTGATTTCCAGTTTCTGTGGTATTTTGCTTCTCTCTGACTTTTTCTTTGTTCTCATTCCTTTGTTATTTTCATTACTTTCCCTCAGTTTACATCTCCTGACAGATGAGCTGTAATTTACGCGGCTTCAACGTCCTCTCACAGCCAGTACCCCTACTTACGGTACTCATTGTCTCTTGGACACCACCCCTTCACAGACGTTAATGTTGTTCTTTCCACTCACCCCTCTTCTCTTCAATTTAAAACCTATTCAATCTCTAACTTTTTCATTCTCATAAAGTTATCAACTTCAAACACTAAGTCTGATTCTCTCTCCACAAATGTTACCTGACTTGCCAAGTATTTCCACCGTGCTTTTTGTAGTTTAGTTTAGTTTCGTTTGTTGTCACCTGTACTGAGGTACAATGAAAAGCTTTTGTTACATGCTAACCAGTCAGCGGAAAGAGAATGCATGATTACAATCGAGCCGTCCGCAGTGTGCACGATAAAGGCAATATCGTGCATAATTTACTAGTGCAAGATAAAGTCCTGCAAAGTCCAATTGAAGATAGCCCGAGGGTCTCCAGTGAGGTAGATAGTATTTTCATGTTATTTTTAAGGATCTGATTGGCCTGCCATTGTTTCTGAGACAATGATGCACCAGCCTTAAAGCCCTGTCCCAATGTACGAGTTCATTCAAGTTCATTCTCCCGAGTTTGCCCTGATTCGAATTCGGAGATTTACGGTAATGGCCGCTCGTCGGTACTCGGGGCTCTCGTGGACATTTTTTTATTTTTTTATTTTAATTTTTTTAATTTTTATTTATTAGAAGTACATTACATTACAACCAATTACATTAGTACTCGTCACGTATATCTTATTACAATTAATGTACTCCGTCATTTTTTACACTATTAAAGGGAAAGGGAGAGATTGAGAGAAAGGAGAAAGTGAAGGAAAAAAGTGCAAGTGTAAAAAAAGTGACAACAAAAAAGAACAAAGACCCTATAAGAAATAAAAAAATAAAAAAAAAGAATTAAGAAATAGACCCTAAAAAAGAAGAAAAAAGAGAAAGAGGGAAAAGAGAAAAACAAATACTTTGTTGTAAACATCACGCAAATGGGACATACCAACTCTCCAGCTTTCATCCCCCCTTACCTGACCTCAGTTTTTTTTTTTTAAGTACTTTTGCACCCTATACTTGTAATAATTCTATAAATGCAGACCACGTCAGGTGGAAGTGATCTGGTTTACCTGCCAGGAGGAGTGTTATCTCTAGGTGTAATGTTTCAAACATATTTGAAATCCACATGTTTATAGTTGGTATTGGAGCGTTTTTCCAGAATTTTAGGATTAACTTTTTTCCAGTTATTAACCTGTAATCTATTAATTTCTTTTGGAACACATTTAGTTCTGGACTATCTTCCGTTGTTCCAAAGATAATCCATTCTGCTTTGGGTATCAGTTTTATTTTAAATAATTTTGTTAAGATTTCAAAAATTTCAATCCAAACTTTTTGAATTTTTGTACAGAAAACAAATGAGTGCGCTATAGTAGCTTCTTGAGATTGACATTTATCACAAATTGATGATACATTTGGGAAAATTGTAATGATTTAATTTTGGAATAATATAATCTATGTTAAATTTTAAATTGTATTAAAGTGTGTCTTACATTAATCGAACATTTATGCACGTTTAATAAATGTTCATTCCACCTTTCCTTTGAGATTTTAATAGCTAATTCTTGTTCCCAGTCTCTTCTAATACCTTCCGTAGATGGTATTTCTACATTTAAGATAATATTATACAAATATGATATTAAGTTTGCTGATTCATGTTGAAAAATCTTCGCGAGTCTTCCCGAGCTTACCGCGTTGCCCGACTACCTGCCGTTAGCGTTACAAGCCGCTAAGAGACGTCCCGAGCTCCGACGTACCTGCTACATACATTCTACGTGCTTACCACGTTTGTTTTTTTAAAAACTCAGGAGAGCTCTTGAATGAACTCGTACAGTGGGACAGGGCTATTAACCAGGGCTATTAACCTATTAACAGGTAGCTGCACGTATAAACCGCATGAGAAAATTTATCACCATAATGTTTGTTTTACAAGGTTTTACTGATATTTTACAGATCACTCTATGGGCACAAGCACTGCACACAATGACTATTTAAGCACCAAAACAAAAAATAAATCTAATTCTAAACCATTCGTTATCTGTCATAAACAATAGTGTTTTTGTTCTTTCACTTTACATTGTTTACAAAATACTGCATCTTTAAAACCAATTTAAAAGCAAGATGAAGTGTGATGAAAATGTCAATGTCAAATGATTAAATATATTTTGGTAAAATCCAAAAGCAATATGTGAGTTATTTGTTTACTGCAGTCATTGATAAACAGCTTGGATCCATTGTGTTTAAAAGTTATTGGTCCTGGGTAGTCAGCCAAGGATATCTGTCTGCAAGCAGCACAGCGTAAAATTGGGGCATAAATGCAACATGGATTTTTTAACTGAAAGTTAGTCATGTAGACTTTGTTAAAAATGTGAGATTATTTTTGAAGTATTTTTGTTCGAGAAAGGCAATTTGACACTGATTTTGTGAAAAACTATTTGTTCAAGATTTTGCTTTTGTATGTAAAGACAAATAGTGGTGATTTCAAAGTGAGCAGTGATAACAAGCTTAACTGAAGAAGGGACCTGACCTGAAACATCACCTACCCAGGTTCACCAGGTATGCTGCATGACCTGCTGAGATGCTGTCGTACTTTGTGTCTTTTTTTTGTGGACCAGCATCTGCAATTCCTTGTTTCTACTATTTAATTCACCAGCTCGAGGCCTGAGATTTTTTCATTCCCTTGAGTGTAAAAAGCCTACAAAGTAAAATGTAGGGGAAGCATATGTGTGGCATATCTTAGGACACCAATGTACAGTTGATGCATCCAGGGGATATGCTCCAATATGAAATAGACCTCACAAAGCATGATCATATCCAGAATATATAGGGTGTTTAAATGATAGGCTAATAAAAATAAACTCAGGTGTACACAACAGACATGAATTTTTAATTGTGTACATACTTATACTATCACAACACAACAGAAGGCCATTTGGCCCATCGAGTCCATGCTGCCATATCCCTCTTCATATTCTGCTCTCGTACTTCAACATGTTCTCTCTCACACATTCACCAACTTTCACTTTCACCATTCACCCCACTAAAGGTTAATTTATAATGACTGTTTAATGCACCAGCAATTCTATCAAAAATCAGCGCATTTATGGCAATGTTAAGCTGCACAGAAGCAGCGATAAGACCTGGGACAAATTAACTGTAATCACATTGAATGTCTGGGTAGGTTTGAAGAGGGGACTGATTTCTTATGTTCTTTAGGATGTGGGAGGAAACCAGAACATCCAATCGGAATCCATGTGGTCATGAGGTTAATGTGCAAACTCCACACAGACGTCACCCAAGGTCTGGACTGAACCCAGATCTCTGGACCTGTGAGGAAGCTGGGCTAACTAATGCACCATAGTATCTTTCCATAGCTTAGATCGATTGGTTTTTCATCAGTCTCATTTGTGGCTTATCTGTCACCTCCTGATTTTATCTATTGCATTAAAAAGATTAATTGTGACAGTGAAACAATTAGGCAGTTATTTCTAATTGGGACCTTAGTACAAATATTGACTCACACTTTGATTTAGTAAAGGATGTTTAACTGTTGACTAACCACCTGTAGTGTTAAATTACATGGACGTTTGTACCAGAATCTTGAAGTGGAGAAAAGATTCAAATTGGTTTATAAACTCACTATAACATCACAGCAAATGAGAACATAGTTACATCATTTGGCATGTTGACAATAAATAATCCAAGGATGGCATAGTTATAGCCACAAACTTAGAAAAATGTTTTGTTTGAGTTCAAAAATTTGTTTGAGAATTGTTGGTGATTGCGATAAGCTGCCGTGGTGTCTCATGTATATTGGGAAATGTCTCAAATATAAGACAGAAAGATGGATCGGGCAAAGGAATTTACAAAGCAAATCATGAGATCGTATCAGATTAGTCAATAAAATAAAGTGCGGATAATGTTTTCAAAGCAGAATGGCTGATTTAGTCAGGTGCAACCAGGCATTCTTTATGTTGTAGAGAATATGACATTGAAGAGTTTGATCTTTATCAAATAGGACTCTGAAACTGTCAACAGCTTAGTTTAGACACAAAAAGCTGGAGTGACTCAGCGGGACAGGCAGGAGTGTAGGAATGGGTGGCATTTTGGGTCGGTCTTGAGTAAAACTTGTGTAAGTTATGGGCCTGTCCCACTTAAGCGACTTTTTAGGCGACTTTTTAGGCGACTGCAGGAGACTATGCAGTCGCCACATGGTCGCCATATGTTCGCCGGGTGGTTGCCGGGGAGTCACCTTCATGGTCGCGAGGAGTTCCCGCATTCTGGGAACTAGTCGCAGCCTCATTATGATCGCCGTGAATTTTTCAACATGTTGAAAGCTTAGCGGCGACTAGAATGAAGCCGCCATGGAGAGCAGCGAGAATGAAGCCGCCAGGAGGTCCTGACGGGTTGCCAGGAGGTCGAAAGTTCTCGGAGGTTCCCGTAGGTTGTAGCCCGTACTGACTGGTGAATTTCATTGGCTCATTGGGAAAAAAAAAGGTAAGCAGTAGTTTTCAGAACCGATGATGTTAAATGTCCGCCGAGCTTCACTGACGTGTATCTCTGGCTTCTTAAAAGTTGTCTCCACTCCTTCTCCCCCCTTCTCCCTCCCCTCTCCCCCCCCTCTTTTAAAGGACTCACCATACACTGTGCTTTAGCTGTCTTAATTACAGCGCCAACCTTCCTGTTCATCGCGGTGTGTGTCTGTTTCACCTTGGCTTTGCACCGTGTGAATTTTTTAGACAGGGCATGCGGGGGAAGCGCTATCTAAAAAATTCACATGAGCTGGTGAAGGAAGCGATGTGTTTGTGTGTGTTCCACTCTGACAGTCGCCGTTCCAGTTGCCGGTTTTTCAGGCAACTGCCGGCAACTTGACAGTCGCTAGCAGTCCTCTGAAAAATTGCCTAAGTGGGACAGTCCCATTAGTAAGACTCAGCTTATTGTGTACAAAGCCGTAATGACTTTCCCTAATTAACTAATTCTCTTCCAAATGGGAATAAATCCTATCCTGAAGAATCCTCTCCAATAGCTTCCCTACCTTTGACATGAGGCTACCAGCCTACAATTACCTTGATTCTCTCTTCCTCTCTTAAATAAAGGAACAACATTAGCCACTATCCAGTGCTCCGGGATTTCACATATGGCTAGAGAAAATGAAGATTTTCATTAAAGCTCCGCAATCACTTTTGCTTCTCTCAATAACCTGGGATAGATCCCAGCAGGCCCTGGGGATTTGTCAACCTTAATGCTTTTTAAGAACCCCAACACCTTTTCCTCGGTAATCACAAATTGCTATTACATATTTGTATTCTCCTCACAGATCTCACTGTCCTCCATATCCGTCTCCTTGGTGAAAATAGATCCAAAGTACTTGTTTAATGCCTCACCTACATCTTCTGGCTCCACGCACAGATTCTCTCGTATATCCTTGACCAGTCCTATCTTCCCCCTGTTACCCTCTTATATTTAACATAGCTATTAAAAGCTTTGGGACTTTCTTTAATCCGACTCACCAAAGTAATTTTGTGGCCTCATTTGTCCTTTCTAATCATCTGCTGGAGATCTTTCATCTTAGTTTTACATTCCTCAAAAGCTCTGTCTTATTTCATCTTCTTAAACCTTGTTTACTTTTTATTTTTGACCAAAAACCTACCTCAGGAAACAACTATTCACATTACAATAAACCAACTGACTCCCGAAGCTACATAGACCACACCTCTTCCCATCCTATCTCTTGTAAGGACACCATCCCTTTCTCTCATTTTTTTTTTCATCTCCACCACATTTGTTTTTGAGATGATGCTTTCTGAAATATGAGGCTCCCCCCCCAGCCCTCCAGCTGTGGTTTTCCAAGCCCTCACTCGTATCTCCTCTCTCTCTTGCATGTCTGCTTTCACTCCACCTCCCCCAACAGAACAGGATTAGTTACCCTTAGTTAGAAACATAGAAACATAGAAATTAGGTGCAGGAGTAGGCCATTCGGCCCTTCGAGCCTGCACCGCCATTCAATATGATCATGGCTGATCATCCAACTCAGTATCCCGTACCTGCCTTCTCTCCATACCCTCTGATCCCTTTAGCCACAAGGGCCACATCTAGCTCCCTCTTAAATATAGCCAATGAACTGGCCTCGACTACCCTCTGTGGCAGAGAGTTCTACTCCACCAGGATGCCTTCTACTCCACCAGGATGCCTTCTGCATCCATCACATCACCCTCCAACATTTGCACGCTATAACATGATCCCAACACCAGTCATCATAAATTCTTCCTGAATACTCGCAATGTTTTCTGTTTGATATTTCCATTGATAAAAGGTGTTGAGAGAGGGAAGCCTGGATGGCAGTAATTAGTGTTTGTGGTGCATGCAAAAGGCACTGCTTTTGTACTTTGCATTGACCAATTCGAGGAAAGATTGACATTGAGTGGTAGGTGACAACACATGTTCCAGGACTTTAGAGGTAAAGGTTAATTGGATATGTTTTCTGAAGAGGGAGGTAATGACAACAGTTTTAAAGAGGAAGAGGCAGTATCAGAAGAGATGGAATTATTTACAATATAAATTAGCATGTGAGCCAGGAAAGACGAGAGTGCTAAGAACAGTATTGTGGAATTATAACTTTCCCTTCCGACCAACTTTAAGCCTTGAAGTTTATTTTCCATTTTTAATTTCTTTCCAGTTAGTGTAATGTTATTATTGAATTTACTTGCAGTGTTCTTTTTTTGGAATTATTTCTGGACTATCAGAGCTTCTTGATTGATTTGAAAGGATCTGCCCTCTCGATACTCCATTGTCTTCAAAGCCAAAACACACCTCATACTCTTGATTGGTTTTTTTTGTGTGTGTTCTAAGTCTCGTGGGACAATTACTTACCTAAACCTGAATTTATGAAAATTCACAGGAAAGCTTTCAATCTCCAGTGATTTGATGACCAACACTTTAGTCTCTATCTTGCAAGATTTGCCTGCCTTTCATTCTGTTTCTGTTTGGACTAATTATTATGTGCCAAGTGTGCACTTTGGTCAAAACACTCTGGGGACCTCTCCAAGCAATATATATTTAGAAACCCCCAAATGCCCAATTAAAAGCTGCAGGATTCCCTTGAAATCATCGTTCTGTTGCCCATGTTTGGAACAACCTCTCATTGATGTGAAACAATTCAATTTTCAATATTTTAATAGTGTGATTTTGGCATCAATTATTGTCCGCTTATTATTTTCGATTGATTAACATTTTTTAAGTATGGAAACTGTTATTTGAATCCTTTGTTTACCATGCTGACCTTAGGAATGCTATTCAGTTTTTGTCTCATGCTTGCTTTTAAACTGTGGGCATGATGTATTTCATGATATCGTTGAGCTTCTCGCATTGTTGGCTTTTCTGAGATACTGATATTCACGGGGACAGAAAAATAAAACAAATTGGTGAAAAAAATATTTGAATTAAGTAGGGACTGCTTTGAGCAAAAGGTAGCCAGTTTTTGGAGCAGTGTGCAGGAATTTGGTCGATAGTTGGGACCTTGGATGGTAGGTAAAACCCTGTTACAAAGTCTCTGGGGTTAAGACATCAGCTTGACATAATTTTGGTGACCGACTTCAGCTGCATCAGTGACTAAATCAGCTGATTGCCAAGAACTACACAATATTATGAGAGGCATATATGGGATAAACAGTCGGGGGGGGGGGGGGGCAGATACAATAGTGATCTTAATGAGAATTTTGGATATGCAGCGGATGGAGGGATATGGGTGATGTGAAGGCATGTAAGAGTTCATCTTGGCATCACATGTTCACCCCATTGTGTGCTGAAGGCTTGTTCTTATGCTGTACCATTCCATGTTTTAATATCTTCACGGGATTCTTTTCATAGAAACATAGAAACATAGAAAATAGGTGCAGGAGGAAGCGATTCGGCCCTTCGAGCCAGCACCGCCATTCATTGCGATCATGGCTGATCGTCCCCAAGCAATAACCCGTGTCTGCCTTCTCCCCATATCCCATGATTCCACTAGCCCCTAGAGCTCTATCTAACTCTCTCTTAAATCCATCCAGTGACTTGGCCTCCACTGCCCTCTGTGGCAGGGAATTCCACAAATTCACAACTCTCTGGGTGGAAAAGTTTTTTCTCACAGTCTTAAATGGCCTCCCCTTTATTCTAAGACTGTGACCCCTGGTTCTGGACTCGCCCAACATTGGGAACATTTTTCCTGCATCTAGCTTGTCGAGTCCTTTTATAATCTTATATGTTTCTATAAGATCCCCCTCATCCTTGCAGATGGAAAAAAGATAAATTGGTATTGATGGTTCATCAATATTTTGGATTTATTTCTTGTGTCATTGGAATTGGAGTATCCACCATGCTTTGCATGGATGATTCTCATACCGAGCCTTGAGTCCGAAAATGTTGTCATCCATTTTCTCCGAAATCTGCTCTACAGTAAAAGTTAGAGGTGATCTCCCAGGTGGTTTACTTTGAATAAACCGACGGCTGTTTTATTCCAAAATCAGTGTTTTTGACACCTGCATTTGAAAACCTTGTGCTAATTCCAAAGGCATGAGATTAAAGTATATGTGCCTCTCAGAAACAACTGAAAAAACCATAATCAAAAGCTTCTGATATGATGTTATAAAGTTCTAATGAAAACTTCAATGGATCATGATTTTAGAAACTTTTTGAATCATAGATTCTCTGCCGCATAATGTTTTTTTGAATTTATGACCTACCAAATATGCTGCCACCTTGTGGTTTGGAATTGCAATGATAGTTGATAACATTGACTTGACTTTATTATTTTGGCAAAGGAATATTTAACTTATCATTTGCCCTTGTTCAGGTTTATTTTGTATTTTCAAGAAAAGGCATGTAAAATGTTTAGTGTCGCTCAAACAATCTATATTTTGTACAATCAGAATCTTACTTCTTGTTTGTGTAATTTCCATCTCTTATGCTTGGCTCATGTCCAGAGTAGTTATTGTAGGCTGAGTGACTGCTATCACTCTGGTGCAAAATACATTATTCCCTAAGCACTCCAGATCATTAGATATTCATCCACTAAATTCAAGGTTACCTGGAGCTGATCACCCCAGTGCAAACATGCACAAGCTAACCATCAAGGCCAAGCACTGTGTCAATTCAAGTGAACTGTTCTGAGAGCCTGTTAAGTCATACTAAAAAATATAGACACAAAAGGCTGGAGTAATTCAGCAGGACAGGCAGCATCTCTGGAGAGAAGGAATGGGTGACGTTTTGGGTCGAGACCCTTCCTCAGACTCTGAAGGGTATCGACCCAAGACGCTGCCTGTACCGCTGAGTTAATCCAGCATTTTGTGATAATCTTTGGTGTAAACCAGCATCTGCAGGTGCTTCCTCTGCAAGTCATATCCAAACGTTGAACTACCCTGTCCAAGTTGTTAAAATATTTTAACATAGAAACATAGGAATTAGGAGCAGGATTAGAGTATTCTGGTTCTTGTACTTGCTGTGCCATTGAATAAACTCATGGGTGATTTGGTTGTAACCTTTACGCCATATTCCCATGGTAAACTCTCTACCCCTCCACATATCAAGAATCTAATTACCTCTACCATACCAACAAATTCAGCAATCCTTGTTCATCTGCCCTTTAATGAAGAGGATGACAAAGAGTGACAAACCTCTGGAAAAGAAAACATAACTTCATCCTTGCCTTACCTAGGAGACCCTTTATTTTTAAATGGTGATCTCTAATTGTAGAGTTTCCATAAGAAGAAACATTCTCTGCACATCTACCTATGAATATTATGTTGCTACTATTCAAAACGCTGGTAAATATGAACATATATCTTTCTGACATGATTATTCAAATACAATTAAAAATTGAGAATATTATCTGAACTAAAATAATTAAAATACATTTTAAGGCACATTAAACAACTAGATATATTTAAACTGATTCAATTTATTATAAATATATAAATTGCTTACAGGTTACCTGACTCCATTATGAGGAGCCCAGCTTCAGAGTTCTGTCAACTTGACAGTGGGACATGATACAGGTGTTCACAGGAGTCTGACACTTTTGTACAGCGAACATGCTCAAATTTGGCAGGTCTGCATGGACTTGCTGGCTTTTTAATGGAAATTTCAGGAACATGCATACATCCTGCTTAGTTTGCTATGAATCATCATTTTCAATTTTGGATACGTTTTTGATCACTTTATGAATTCTCATGTTTCACATTTCCATAGGTACAACATCATTATCAATTATTTGTTTTAAATATTTCTATTCATCTGAAAAGTGGCGAGCGATTTAGTTTTAGATGCCCCTTATAAACAGATCCTTATAATGCACTAAATTAATTAATTTAGTAAATTAATTAAAATATTAAGATACAATGCTTTTGTTTATTTTTTGAAAAACAGTCTTGGCCCCTCAATCAATCTCACAATAACAAATGATACAGTCACATTACATTTCTGCTGATGGGAACTTGCTGTGTGCAAACAGGCTACTGCATTCCTACATTTTATGTGTCTTATTGAGTGTAGGATGATTTAGTAAGTTCTGAAAGGGTTGTGAAAGGTATCATATAAGTGAACTACTGATGTTGCTGGAAACATCTTGTCTCTTCGTGCTTTTATTTCAGCAAGAGCTCTTCAGTTAAGAATAGTGCAAGGTGTGTGCAGAATTGTGCCTCTTCAATGTGATTTTAATAAAATGTTTTAATTTTGATACTGGAAACAGCTTGATCGAATTGGATTGATCTGAATTGATTTTCTCATTTCTGCTGAAATAAAATTGTGAATGTAATGGTGAGCTGTGGCCAATTTTCCATTGTGGGCTCTTGCCGAGCTAGAGGCAGACTGACACAACTGAGTTGGCTTGTATCTTACCCACAGATAACATCCACCATGGTTGCATTGGAATTTGGCTTTTAGACCATCTGCACTGCCTTGTCCATGCAAGAGTTACATTTTGTTGTATGTTTTCCTTTGTGTGATGTGTATTCTTGCACTTACTGCTAGTGTGACCATTGACAATGAAGATGAGTTTTCATTATATCTCAGATGAACGTAAAACTGCCCACCGTCAACTTGGTCAGATCTATCTGTTCAGAAATATGACCAAACAAAATATAATTTATTTATTGTGAATAGATTTAAATTCTGAATTTATGCCCTGTTGGGGTTTAATCCCAATGTTGGAAGCAACCGCTATTTAATAATGATCTGATTTTCTTCCGAGCTAAGGCTGAATAATGAATGAGTCATCCAGCTATTTTGGCTAATCATGAGATGTTGCAGATAAAACTAATGCTATTTTTGATGAGTTTGTATGGAGAACTACTGTATGACTTTCTTTATATGAATCTACTTATATTGCAATGTTAGTTGCAAGGATGTAAATTTTAAAATGTAAACTTTGTTGCCATTGTTTAGGTCTGTTTTCCAGATGATTAATTTTGTCTCTGCCGCTGCATATTTACAGATCTCGCAAACTTTTATTTTGATCTAAGCAAACAAATCATAACAATAGCTAATACTCAAAGCGGTTGTAATATGTGATAATCTTACAAATAAACTAATACTCTATGATTCAGAATAATTTTCCCATTATTGCGTCTTTTCTCTAAGAGAATGAAAGCATGCAAAGTACCAGATTTTCAAAGAGGGAAAACAGTTATGAAAATGAAAGTCACACTGAAAAGAAAAACAAGGCTTGCATCGTGTGGTAAACGTATCGTGCGTTATTTCCTTAAATAGAAATAGGTCTTATGTGATCTGTGAATCTGTCAATAAGAATGCCACAGCCTAAGTAATTGAATGCAGATTGACAGTACAATCATCCAAGAAAATGGTGTTTTGTTATCCACTCTCCTGGGCTAGAAGTCAGAGTTTCCTACATTAATGACACAAGTGTGGCACTTACATTATTTAAGTGATATTGTACTGGTTTTAAAGAATTAATCTTGAGTCTATTGTCAAATTCTGAGTACCACGCATATAAAGGGGAGGGAGGAATGCTGCAGCGTGTATGATTATATAGCTATATGAACTGCAGGATTAGTGACTATGATAGATGTGTATTTTAGCACGACAAGCAGACTGCGTCAGTAATGAATTATGTAATAACCAGGCTCACGAATCCAGAGAAAATATTGAAAACGCATATATATGATCGTAGTTCCTTTTAACAATAGCAAAGTCTTCCATCAGTATATTTTGTGTTAATTGTGAGATGTTCAAGTTATGTAACATTGTGCCGGCTTTTGAAACAAGGATTTATTTTAGAAATGTGTGTCTGGAATTCTTCAACATATTTATCTGACAAAATGTGTATACCTAGTCGTAAAGGAATTCTTGAAAATATATGCTTGATTAATTAATAGTAATTGGACAATATATTAAAGCCATTGGGCATCTTATTTTGCATTGCCCACTTTTTAAATGCAACAATGATTAAAAATAAAAAGGTTTTGGAATGATATACATTAAACCCTGTTTTGTATTCATTTACATTAACACAATATCCATTTGGTTCAGTTGCAGTTGTAGATTTTGGATGTGTAGCTGAACTGGCCCAAATTTGAACACTTTTATAGATCTTGAACAGGCAGGTCCTGAATCCTAACATATTTTGTCTCAGCATAATTTTGAACGTGGCCCTCTCAATTACTTATGAAACTAAATATTTCTAAAACTAAATATGTAGCAGCAAGTTCTAAACCTTTACAATCCCTTGTTTCTTGAAATGTTTCCGAGTCTCACTCCAAAAGAATGCCTGGCCCTTCTGACGTGACTGCTCTGAGGGTACGTCTAGATTTCCCAACCAGCAGAAATAGTTTCTTGCTATCTACACAATGAAGTTATCATTACTATCTTGGAAAAAGTGGAACCAATTCATGTCTTAACCTTCTAGTGCACACAGAATACAATTATCCTTGACAATTTGACTTGAAAATATCACATCAGCAAATCTGTTTGCACTTTCACCCAAGGCTAGTTCGTCTTTCCTATCCTCCTTCCTCTTGCCAAGAATTGCTCACAGTTGTCCAGACATGGACTGACCATGGATTTGAGTGAACTTTGCTCATTTCTATGCAAAATTACAAAACTATAATTTATATCATCTAGAAGACACAAGAGGCTGTAGATGCTGGAACCTTTAGCAAAAGAAAAAACCCACTCCAGACAGTTTTGTTCTGGAGAGGGTCCAGAGGAGGGAAATGGACAGACTGCATTTTGGGTTGGATAATTCTTCAGATGTTGTTTGTCCATTTTTTTCATAGATGTTGTCTGGCTGACTGATTTTCTTCAGCCTTTGTATGATTATTTTCTGTGCACCTAGTGACATTTTAAGAATATTGTACTTCCTCTGCTTTGTGCTTCTCACCAATTAGAAAATATTCCTCTTCAATTTTTTTTTAAATCCTTCAAAATGTATTTGCCACAGTGCTGGTTATTCCCTTAGTTTCTTCGGACATCACAGTGGTACAGCTATTGGATATATTGCCTCAGCTCCAGCGACACAAGTTTGGTCATGAACTCTGATGCTGTCTGTGTAGGTTTTGCACATTCTCCAGTGCATGGATTTCCTCCAACAGCACTGGCTTCCTCCCACATACCAATGACTTGTGGGTTGGTATGTTTAGTGGCCAATGTAATTTGTCTCCAGTAAGTGGAATCTGGAAGAAGTTGATGTTGATGTGAGGAGAATTAAATAGGTTAGGGTATTGTCTTCAATCCTCTTCAATCGTCCATTGTCTTCAATTATCCCTGGGGATGATATGGTTAATGTATGATAGCGTTTGACCGCACTGGGCCGATACTCGCTGTAGTTTAGAAGAATGAGGGGGATCTCATTGAAATGTACAGAATAGTGAAAGACCTGGATAGAGTGGATGAGGAGAAGATGTTTCCATTAGTGGGAGAGTCTAGGACTAGAGGCATCAGAATTAAAGGACGTTCTTTTAGGAAGGAGATGGGTAGGAATTTCTTTCATCAGAGGGTGGTGAATCTGTGGAATTCTTTGCCACAAAAAGATGTTGAGGCAATCAGTGGAAATATTTAAAGCAGAGATAGATAGATTCTTGATTAGTACGGGTGTCAGAGGCTATGGGGAGAAGGCAGAATGGGGTTAGAGGGAGAGATAGATCAGCCATGATTGATTGGTGGAGTAGACTTGATGGGCCGAATGGCCTCATTCTACTCCGATCTCTTATCATCTTATGATCCTTATACTGGTCTTTAGCCATTCAATCACTTTCCCTGGCAATTAATTCTTTCTGCTCCATTCCATTAGCATCATATTCAGGCATCAGGTATTTTTCAGGTATTTTTCAGAAGGCTTTTCCCAAGTGCCCTCCATAATTCCAAGTGAAAATCATATAGAGAGATTCCCCTAAGTCATTTTCAAAAATCCAATCAGATTCACAGGGCATGATCCATGCTGTGCAATGCCATGCAACCACCAATCATTTATCTTATTTGTACACTGACAACCTCCCAGTCTCAATGTTTCTCAGTCTTTTATGAATTCCCTCGATATCCCAACTCAATTCACTCCACCTCTTCCTCCTCCCCCCTCCAAAGGTGGCCACTTGCAGCACTAATGTGCATTGACCCATTAAAGGCCTGTTCTTGTTCTCTGCTGCAGGCATTTGGTTTCATATTAAATATTGCCAACAGTTGGCATGAGCTGGACCTTTGAGGAAGAGTACATTGATTAAACCTCGGCAGCTGGGCTTTTCATCATGAATGCCATGTGATTATGTAATATATCTTTACTGTTATCTTGACTAGTTTCTCTTGTAAACATTTTTGACTGGAGAAAGCTGGTAGATTGAATCAAGATGCAGAATATCCATGAACCTTTGGAGTGGCAGGATATTCTCGAGTGCTGAATGGTTTCCTTTTGATCCTATGTTCCCAACCATTCGACAGTAGTTGACCTAGCACCCTTTGTGCTTTGTTTCCCCAAGATCATCGCTCAGTGCTAGATATAAATAGCTCTGGAGCAATTGAGTATGATAGTTATAATGTACCTTTAAGAGGTCTGAGCTGAATGTTAATTGCAAAGATACAGTATTAAGTAAGTTTAGGCAGATTTGAATTATTAAAACACTTCAGTTACTTTCCTATCTACTCCCATGAAATTTAACATTCAAAAATCAGATTAAGATATCAGTAAGTCTGGAAATTTAGTTTTTAATCTGATATTAAAGTACATATTTCACCTTAAATCACTGCACACACAAGGAAGTGACAATACAACAATGTTAATGGTCCTTCTTTCTGTTCACAAGACTTAAGGGATTGTCCCCTCTATTGGAGTTTTTTAGGCAGTTTAACCTCCTATTGCTGACCTGTGTCTAGTTGAACAGTATTCACAAATGGTTAACTATTTATTTGGAAGCATGAGGTGTGTATCTGCCCAGGAAATATTTAAAATATGTCTCTAATAAGTGTTTATTTTGTATGGTGTTACTTGGGATGAGTTTGATCAATAAGCTGATATTCATAAATATTGCAGATATTGCATTCATTTCCAACTTAAATGAATAGGGTCAAAATAATTATTAACAGGGTGCAGGGAAGATTTACAAGGATGTTGCCAGGACTAGAAGGGCTGAGCTATAGGGTTGGGAAGGCTAGGACTTTATTCCCTGGTAAACAGGAGATTGAGGGGTGATCGTATAGAGGTGTGTAACATCATGAGGGATATACTGTAGACAGGGTGGATGCACAGAGTCTTTTACCCAAGTTAGGGGAATTAAAGAAAAAAAAAGAGGACATAGGTTTAAGGTGAGAGGGGTAAGATTTGATGGACATCTTTTTTACTCAGAGGATTGTGGTCATATAGAACAAGCTGCTAGAGGAGGTAGTTGAGGGAGGTGCTTTAACAGGATTTAAAAGACATGTGTGGCAATAGGAAAAGATTATTGGGATAATGGCCAAATGTGGGTAAATGGAACTAATTTAGATGGGGCATCTTGGTCGGCATGGACGAGTTGGGCTGAAGGGCCTGTTTCTATGCTGTATGATGAATGAATATTGCTTGATCTGGGTATATCTGGAGAGGTCATACAATGTTGGTAAAACAGAGAAAGCTAGGCAGTATCTTTGAAAAGACAAGCACAGTTAAAGTGTTGCTTATTGCCACATTTGAATATTTATCACAATCTTTTTAAATTTCATATATATATATATATAGAATCTGCAATATATCAATTTTGTATCTCATTAAGGAAATTATTTTTCAAGATATTGCATCTAATGATTACTGCTAATGATCAATGAACCTTTGACCATCACAATAAAAAATAAGTATGTTCATTAATTATTTCAGTGTATAATGTGTTTTTCATAGTTCTGAGTTCTGCTTGAGCATATTCTGTGCTGAGGATGAAACTTGAGGTTTTCAATAATATTAGTGCTCTGTTGTTCACCTGGGAAGCACCATCTGTTCAGCCTACTTAGTTACATTTCTCATTTGGAGATGAACATGATTTAAGATGAAGCCTGGCCAAAGTCCCTTTATAGTTTTAACATGGCATCTACTAAATTTTCCCAGCTTTCGTCAAAGAGTAATCCTTCACAGATCATTCACCGAAGTTGATAATTGGATCACAGAAGGATTTGGGTGTTGATTGTTTGGTTCTCCATTTGATCATTTTGTTGCACACCCTATTGCTTTACAGAACGATAAAAGGTGAGAATTAGTGAGTGTTTCCTACAGATGCATGAGAGTTATACTTGACTTGCAATTCTGAGAGTGAGTGCGAAAAACTAACAATGGTACTGGAATCACAGAACACCCGGAACAGTCTAAGTATAAAGGAATTATTAGAAAAGAAGAAATTGTAGCTGTACAGGGAGCTGGAAGGAATTGGTTATATGGTAACAATTTAGTAGACTGTCTCCATGTACTGTGTGCTGAACGAGCTGGAGTTGAAATGATTGTTGTAGGTAAGGCTTGGATATGATGTCTCTGCAATGTTGAAAGTGCATAAATAATAAACTTGAACCCTTGTTACTCACGAAGGACAGTGAAGAATGCAGTGTATCATACTCAAGCCCTAGAGCTGATCTTTCCAGAGCTAATGCTGCAATTTCTCGGTATCTCTGCGACATATTGTGTTTTTGGATCCTTTTCCCCGTGACAAGGAAGAGAGTTTCTCACCTCGCAATGGGCTCTTCCCAAAAGGATGCCAGGGATATAACAGGGACCTTGCCTGCAACTTGAATTATTAATAAACTGAACTTGTTTCTTTGCTCACCACACAAAACCAAATTAATCTTGCAGATCTTAATCATTCTTAACTTAACATATACTGTTTTATAATATGTAGGGCTAGAGATTTGTGCATAGAACTACAAAAAAAAATTACACAGTTCAAAATTGTGTTACTGCAGTGGGGAGCAATTTTACAAACATTCCTGGAATGTTAACATCGTTGGTACCTGGAAACGTAAGAAGTAGATGCAGGAGTGAGTGTCACCCTAACCCATCCCCCCACTCCCCACCCCTCCCGCAGTCTCTAGTCATTCAATAGGATCAGGCAGATCTTTGTTACCCAGCATCATTGTTGCAACATGCAACTCTCTCAGGTGATATCAGTAGTAATTCACTGAGCAAAATTTGTCATCAGCAAGAATTTCATCCCTCTCTTTCTGAGAAACATGAGTTGCTATCTCTTGTAGAAGGACCGGGTTTTACTACTGTGGTTGTTCAGAAGCAGTTTAAAGGGCCAATTACAAATGAGCTGCACTGACGGTGGATAACTGCGCTCTGCTGTACACGCTGACAGCTTAATCTGGGCACTGCTCATTTTGAAGAGTGAGCTTTCCTTGGATCTTCAAGCAAAGATCTTGGTCATACAAGCAAAACTGACTTTGAATGGGAATTTATCTGGACCTACTACAGAGTCATAGATTTAGAGCTAAACAGCATGGAAAGCTCGATGCATCACTGAGTTGCCAAAATGAACTAACCTGTTTGCTCCTGGACCCATATCCCTCCAAACATCTACTACATCTACATGTCTGAGTATATTTGAAATATTGTAATTGAACCTGCCTCTACAACTTCCTTTGGCAGCTCGTACCATACGCAGTGTCCTCTTTGTGAACCTTTAGTCAGTTGGAAAACATCAATTGAAATTAAACAATTTATTTAGCTGCTAAGGAAACTTGATAAAACAATAAATCAGTATCTACAGGCTATAATGCCTTGGAGGTTTAGTAATTTTATGTTTTGGCTTGAAAACCCTACAACTTCCCTTGGTGCTTTAACTTTGCCTGTTGTCTGACCATCGGAACACAGTGCACTCTTCGTGGCTCTAAGGTGCAGATGCCCATTCAAGATGCCTATGATAAGCTCGTGCCCCTGTATGCTAGTTCTTCTAGCCTATGTGCCTGCAGTCTGGATAAGCGGCTTTGGGTGAATTGACAAGGAAAGTGTCAGGGAGCAAGAGGTCACACAAGAGATCCTGACAGCCCACATTGCCAACATCAGGGTCCAATATTAACTTACTCGGCTCAGCATGGTTCCGGGGGCTCAGATGCTGGTTGTGACTTTGCACAACACCAGATGCACACATTATTGTCTGCCAGTTAGTGAGAACCGAGGCACTGTGAAAGGCACACCACAAAATGAAGCTTTTCACTGTACCTCGGTAGACTTGACAATAAACTAAACTAAACTAAACTGAATTCTCACTACCAGGCAGACAATAATGTGTGCATCTGGTGTTGTGTAGTGTCACAACCATCAGAGCCTCCAGAAACATGCTGAGTAAGTTAACATTGGAACATGAACATAATGTGTGTTCCGAGACATCCGGTTTAATGTCTGGAAGAGCAGTTATCTCTTCTGCTCCAAGGAAGTATGTCTGGGACTGTTTCCCATCAGAGGGAGAAACCTATTGTCTCAGCAGCTTTCCTCAGCATTGCTATTGTTTAGTCCAATAGGGTAAACTACATTCAAATGAAAGTTGCATTCTATTAGCACTGTGCCTTCGACAAAGAGAACATGGACGTGGTCTCCTTCTTTCTGCTGGTCATATTGGGCACCAGACATGTTTGGTGCTTATCCAAGATGTGTGTTCCCATTGTGGGACCCTTCTGAACCCCAAATCAGCATAACTGACTGGACTCTATCTGTATAGAGCCTCCCCTTCTCCTGCCTGCCTGAAGCCCACTGGTGCCAATTGTATTCTTCTGTAATCTAATCTTTCCTCTAGCAGTAGGCACACTGATGCAATGGGGTAATCTTCTATTGCTGTATATGTTCCCTACAGTCGGTCTGTAGAGGACTCTTGTAGGCAAACTCATCTACTTTGGGTAGATAAAAATGCTGGAGAAACTCAGCGGGTGAGGCAGCATCTATGGAGCGAAGGAATAGGTGACGTTTCGGGTTGAGACCCTTCTTCAGACGTCTCGACCGGAAACGACACTTATTCCTTCGCTCCATAGATGCTGCCTCACCCGCTGAGTTTCTCCAGCATTTTTATCTACCTTTGATTTTTCCAGCATCTGCAGTTCCTTCTTAAACATTTAATCTACTTTGGGTGGTCACTTGGAAATGTTAAATCTCAGCACCAAACATGCCTCATGAGTACAATGTGAACACTTGCATACTACTACAGCCTGCACCTTTCTGGAAATATTTAACCTCAGATATATTTGAAAAAACTATTTATTCCATTGTCAGATAAATTAGCTTGTGATGAAACTAATATCCATGGATTGGTTGCCGCTACCAGGCATGTTTGAAGGAGACAAGAGTTTCAATTAAGGCTGAAATTACCTGTGGCTGTTGAAGATTACATTATTTGCCTAATTACAAGCTTTGACCAGTCATCTACATTGCAGCCTTGGAAAGGGCTTTCACAGTGTAGAAACCATTTATTGTATGGCTCCTGCCAGGGTGTACTTGAGTAATTTTAGCTTTTACTGCCTCATGATATCTGAAGGAGAAAGGAATCTGAGTGCATGTGGAGTCATGTCATAAGTGATGGGAGTTAAATTAGGCCATTCGGCCCATCATGTCTATTCCGCCATTCAATCACGGCTGATCTGTCTCTCCCTCCTAACCCCATTCTCCTGCCTTCTCCCCATAACCCCATGATACCCATACTAATCAAGAATCTATCTATCTTTGCCTTAAAAATATCCATTGACGTGGCTTCCACACCCTTCTGTGGCAAAGAATTCCACAGATTCGCCATCTTCTGATTAAAGAAATTCCTCCTCATCTCCTTCCTAACGGAATGTCCTTTAATTCTGAGGCTATGACCTCTGGTCCTAGATTCTCCAACTAGTGGAAACATCCTCTTCACATCCACACGATCCAAGCCTTTTACTATTTGGTAAATTTCAATGAGGTACCCCCTCATCCTTCTAAACTCCAGTGAGTAGAAGCCCAGTGCCGTCAAACACTCATCATATGTTAACCCACTCATTTCTGGGATCATTCTAGGAGTAGTTGTGTCATTATTAAATGTATAGATTTTAAATTGCAGTCTTGTAAATATATTAGTTAATGAAAAAATATGGAATGTGCCAGATTGCAAAGGAAGCGTTGATAAATGGACTTCCTGTAAAGCATAAATCTTTGATTCAGTTGAGGTGTATGTTTGACTAAATGCAAGTCAGTGACTGATCTGTAACCATCAACCAACATCCACATTTAATTTCCTGCTGACAAATGCAGAAAATAGGAGCAGGTATCGGCCAATTCGGCGATTCAGACCTGCTCCATCAGTCAATGTGATCATGGTTCATTAGGATTAGTAGCCTATTCCTGTTATCTCCGCATGTTGCTTGATCCCTTTGGTCTTATGAAATAGAGCTATCTAATGTCAGGTGGTTCCATGTATTGAAAGTGCTGGAATACATGGCCTTTTGGATGCAAGTACATTCCACTTAGGAAACCTGAACGGAAACCTCTGGAGACTTTGCGCCCCACCCAAGGTTTCCGTGCGGTTCCCGGAGGTTCCCGGAGGTTTTTGTCAGTCTCCCTAATGGTCGAAAGTGGTTTCCGGTTCTTCAATGTGCCGGCGATTATTTCAAAAAATTCAAAACCGGCCACGACTAAAAATAGGTTGCCGTTTAAAAAATCGGTAATTTTTTTAGTCGAAGCCGGTTGCGATGCTAGTTGAAGGTGGTTGCCGGAGGTTGCAGGTAGTGGAAGGTAAGACCTCCCTGGTGGAATAAAACTGGGTGAAAAAAGGTCTTACCTTCCACTACCTGCTACCTCCGGCAACCACCTTCAACTAGCATCGCAACCGGCTTCGGTTGTGCTCGGGTGCAATGAGCTAATTCCTGACAGATCTTGAACACACTTGGCTTCTCTTGGGGTCTGGGCCTCACCTGTCTTACCCACACATGGCCCAGCACTCTCCCTTCGTGACGTGTCAAGCTTCTCTCACAAGGTCGGGCCCGCCATTCTGCTGCAGCAGCACATGTTCCTGGCAACCTTTGCCTGCAAAAGAACAGAATAATGAGAAGTGGTTGAGCAAACTTGACATTATGACTTCCTTGGATGATTGTATTGTACTGGCCTTCAATAGTTGGGGCATGGTATACAGAAGTTGGGAGGTTATGTTCAAACTTTATAAAACCTCGGTCAGACCTCAGCTGGAGCACTGCTTGCGGTTCTGGTCACTGTGACACAGAAAGGATGTGGGAGTACTGGAGTGTGTGCAAGAGAGATTCACCAGAATCTTGCCTGGCATGGAACATTTGGTTATGGGGAAAGACTAGAGAAGCTAGGTCTCTTTTCCCTGGAGCCGAGGAGGTTAAGGGGAGTTCATGATAGAGGTGAATAAAACAATGAGACGTATAGATAGGGTAAACTGCAGGAAACATTTCACCTTATCAGAGGTAGATAAAATTAGAGAACATGGATTTAGGGCAAGACGTAAGTGATTTATAGTAAATCTGAAAGGGACCTTCTTCTTCTGTCAGAGTGCGATTAGGTGCCTGAAAGCTCTGCTTCAGAAAATGGTTGAAGCTGGGTCATTGACAGCAGTTGAGAAGTGTCCAGATGAGCAGTTGAATCACCCATGCATTGAAAGCTATGAAACCAAGTGCAGGGACATGGGATTAATAGGGAAAGGTGTCCACTGGTTGGCATGGCTGACTTGGGCTGAATGCCATGTTATCATGCTGTACGATTTTATGACTGTTTATAGAATGGAGTTTTAGTGAGTGTGGGGGAGTCGTGCAGTGTGGAACAAGATGTACTGTTGAGTCAAGTGGTATGTGAGTGCGTTGGTACAATGACAGAATAATGATCAGTGTGTATGTTTGAAATGGGATACGAGTGGGACCAAAGCAGGGAGCAGAAGCAGCTTTCATGCATGAGTGAGTGAGAAACAAGCAGACAATATACCAGAATAAGAGAGATATGAAGAGGTTCTCATTGAAAGTTTGAGAAGTGAAATTGAATAATAGAAGCTAAAATATTGAAGGTTGCCTCTTGTGTTATGTTTCCAATAGCTATATTTTAAATGGAGTCCTCTTGTCATATTCTATGGATTCATCTCTTGTTATATCTAAACTAGACATAAACCTGCAATGCGATGATCCTCTATCTTGGCACCACTTGGTGCTGACAATTATCATATTTTTGGAGTTGTTGCTATCTCTCTTGCTTCCTTAATTTTATGTTTGTTTAACAGTTTTCTCCTATGAACATACAAAAGAGGGTCTATAGCTCTCGGAATTCTTTTAAAAAAGGGAAAATAAGTTACCATGCAATAATTTCCATGCTCTTAACGTAAACTGGCATCATAAAATTTGGGTATAAATGTAAAGAAACAGCACACATAATCCAGCACAAGATCCATATTAGGCTTTCTTTTGAAAACCATTCCCCTCGATCTGGTTGTCATTGCTGCTGTTGTTTAGGCTTCAGCTATCTTGCAGTTGTGGGCAGTGATTTTCAACATCAATGCTTTTATCAGTTTCTGGACTGGGCAGTAAGTGAACCGCGGGCATTGGTGCCTTTTTATGTGGCAAGATCCTAAGGCATGCATTTATACATGCTGCTTTCATCTTTTATGGAAGCAAATTTGGCTTTTTTTTTACAGCATTCTCCCTCTCCCTTTGTGATGGATGGTGGTTACAATGCTACAATGTTGTATGAGTGAATTCACTGATAGCTGAAAGCTTTGCAAACACATCTGCAGCAAGATGTTTTACTATGAACTGATACAAACTTCTCTGGAGTACCAAGCCTGGCTAACTAAAGGGGCTGTCCCACTGCGGCAACCTAATCGGCGAGTTTAGAAGAGTTTGCTCTCGACTCAAACTCGCAGCATGGTCGACACGTGGTCCTAGGAGGTCCTATGAGGTCACTGGAACTCTCCTTCACGCTCGATGGAAGTTCCCGAATACTCGCGGCCTCAGCTAGGTCGTGGAAAATTTTTCAGCATGTTGAAAATTTTTCCGCAAGTAAACATTGGTCGGCATGGTTCTTTTGGACTTGGAGTGCAGTGGAGTGGGGTCGCTATTTAGATACAGGCAGTCGAGGGCAGCCGTAGCCAATCTCTGTCGCTGACCGGGCATTTTAATTGGCTCATTGGAGTTTTCAGGACCAAGGAAAACCGACCGGTAGGTTAAATGCTCGCTAAACTTTATTATAAGTTGTCTGGCTTCTTAAAAGTGTCTCCACTCCTTCTCCCCCTCCCCCCTTCTCTCCCCTTCTTTCCCCTTCTCTCCCCTATCTCCCCTTCTCTCCCCTTCTCTCCCCCCCCCCCTCCGCGCTCTCTAAAGGACTTACTGTACACTGTGCAGCTGTCTTTCACCTTTCTGTTCATCGCGGGTGTGAATTTCAGACAGCGCTCCCCCACTTTCCCTGGCCCCTGCCTTTGCGATGTGTTTGTGTGTGTGTGTGCGGTCGGTTGATCTGGCTCGTGGCTTCATCGCTGACGGTCGATCCAGCTCGAGGTTTTTCAGGCGAGTGCCCTCGAGCTTGAAGGTCGAAGACAATCGCTGAAAGGTCGCGTCAGTGGGACAGGCCCTTGTGCTTCAGCATGTTGAGTGATAGTCTATTTCCAGCAATTGAAAAAATAATCAACCGTATAGATTTTGGCCTCAATTGTGAAGTGATCTGCTGCTGCCATTGCCCATGATCTAGCCAGTAACCATATATTTAAGAACAGGCAACACCTGTCACTTTGCCTCCACAGATCTGCACGTATCACATTTTCCTGTGATATTTTTCATTTTAGGATTCTGTTGTAGTCAGTACAAAGATTCACATGCTCTGCTTAAATGACCATTCTCTTCGGGATGTGATAAGTTTATGTGTGTATGTGCATTAGTGTTTCTCTTCTTACAGGTTCTGGTACTACTCACTACACTGTCACCTCTGAAAAGTAACTACTAAGCCTATTGCGAGTGAAAGAATAGGCCTGGACTGAATGGGACCCATTGCTGATTCTCCGGATCTCCTTTCATAATAACTGTGCAAATCTTGCAGTGTTGAATCGTGTGATGTACAGTACCTTGCAGTAATTTCTTTATCAATGGGTTTATATTGTCAGATTTTCTTTATATTTATTTAATCCATTTGTATGTGCCTGTGATCTGTTTTTCCTGCTGGGAAATAGACGTGATTTATTTTCCGTGATATATATTTAGCTGTCGGGATTATAGGTAATCTGTGTATCATATGACAGTGAGCATAGAATCAGTTCTTGTAGCCTCTTTGGGACCTGGTTGTCTTTCATCTTCTAAATAATTTTAACTGCACAGGTATAAATGTCCCAGATATGTAATGGTGAATTTCTCAAACCCAAATCGTAACAGAGCATGTCGCTCCAATTCCTAAGCAGGGCAGGCACCTACTCCCGACCCTTCTCTTCTTGTGTGAGAAGGAACTGCAGATGCTGGTTTAAACCAAAGATAGACACAAAAAGCTGGAGTAACTCAGAAGGACAGGCAGCATCTCTGGAGAGAAGGAATAGGTGACATTTCAGGTCGAGACCCTTCTCCAGACTTCTTGTGTTCAGTTTTTTTCTGGTATTTAAAAAGGAGAAACACTGGCTCTGCTTTGTCAATCTCTTTGTTTATTCGGACTGTTAATTTATGGATGTCCATTCAACATATGACTGGTTTCGTTTGTCCATGTTTTTAGAAATATAATTAAATATTGATTTATTTATTACAGTAAAATGATGCATGAAATGGTACAAAGACTGTGGAAATAGAGTCTTTAAATATTTTAAGTCAGGACTTGATGTATTCATAATACGCATGTGGGTTAAAGACTATCAGTGGTCGGCATGAAAGTGGTTGAGCTTGCAGTCAGATCACCTACATTTTATTTAATGGTGGAACAAGCTCAGGGGACTGAGTGGCAGACTCCTGCTTCTGATTTGTTGATGCTATTAGGTGATAGAATCATGTAGGTGTACAACACAGTTATTGGGCCTGCAGTGCAAGTTAGTCCTTGAGTTAGTTCCACTTTACTTCCAGAGCTAGTCCATTCTTCTGCATTTGGGCTGTGTCCTTCTTAAGGGCCTGTCCCACTTACGTGTCCTTGGCACGCAAATTACGCGACCTCGAGTGAAGGTCGGGCGCGATTACATGCGTACGCACAGCCGTTTGGAGAACGTGACGTCATTTGAAGATGGACACAAAACTGGAGTAACTCAGCAGGACCAGCAGCATCTCTGCAAAGAAGGGTCTTGACCCGAAACGTCACCCATTCCTTCTCTCCAGAGATGCCGTCGGTCCCGCTGTTTTTCTCCAGCATTTTGTGTCTATCTTCAATTTTCTTGGCCCCGCTCTGGGAGTAGAAGTGGGAGTGGATCCGGACCGCAACGGCCATGAGCCCCAGGCCGAGTTCGGCGATCGTTTGCCTGCTTCTGCGCTGTTGGAGGTGAGACGTTGCATCGCGCCAGGGTCTTGGGCCTGTCCCACTTTGGCCGTCAGTTCCGCGACAGGCTGTTCGCGTGAAGATTTCGTTCGCTACAAAAATTTCGCGCACAACTACATTCCCCTCCGCGCTTCTCAGTGGGACCGGCCCCGCGCGGCCATACGATGCCCGTGCGCCTCAACACGACCACGGGTGACTACGTTTGCAGGAAGTGTGTCCCGCTGCAGCTCCTGGCAGACCGCATTGAACGATTGGAGCTGCGGTTGGATTCATACTGGAGCATCCATGATGCTGAGAAAGTCGTGAATAGCACGTACAGTGAGTTGGTCACACCGCAGGTAAAAGGTAAGAGGAAAGAAAGGGAACAGGGTGGCCAATAGCCAGCGTAGCAGTAGGCAGGTAGTGCAGGAGTCCCCTGCGGTCATCTCCCTCCTAAACAGGTATACCATTTTGGATACTGTTGGGGGAGATGGCTCATCAGGGGAAGGCAGCAGCAGCCAAGTTCATGGCACCATGGGTGGCTCTGCGGCACATGAGGGGAGAAAAAAGAGTGGAAGGGCAATAGTAATAGGGGATTCCATTGTAAGGGGAATAGATAGGCATTTCTGCGGCCGCAAACGAGACTCCAGGATGGTATGTTGCCTCCCTGGTGCAAGGGTCAGGGATGTCACTGAACGGCTGCAGAACATTCTGGAGGGGAAGGGTGAACAGCCAGTTGTCGTGGTGCACATTGGCACCAACGATATAGGTAAAAAATAGGGATGAGGTCCTACAAGGTGAATTTAGGGAGCTATGAGATAAACTTAAAAGTAGGACCTCAAAGGGAATAATCTCTGGATTACTACCAGTGCCAGGGGCTAGTCAGAGTAGAAATAGGAGGATATTGCAGATGAATACGTGGCTTGAAAAATGGTGCAAGGGGGAGGGATTCAAATTTCTAGGGCATTGGAACCAGTTCTGGGGGAGGTGGGACCAGTACAAACAGGACGGTCTGCACCTGGGCTGGAATGGAACCAATGTCCTTGGGGGAGTGTTTGCTAGTGCTGTCGGGGAGGATTTTAACTAATGTGGCAGGGGGATGGGTGCAAGAGCAGAGAGGCAGAGGGGTGTAAAATGAGGGTAGAAGCAATAGGTAACAAGGTGAAAAGTAAAAGTGGCAGGCAGACAAATCCAGGGCAAAAATCAAAAAGGGCCACTTTTCAACATAATTGTATAAGGGGTAAGAGTGTTGTAAAAACAAGCCTGAAGGCTTTGTATCTTAATGCAAGGAGCATTCGTAATAAGGTGGATGAGTTGAATGTGCAGATAGTTATTAATGAATATGATTTAGTTGGGATCACGGAGACATGGCTCCAGGGTGACCAAGGCTGGGAGCTGAACATCCAGGGATATTCAATATTCAGGAGGGATAGACAGAAAGGAAAAGGAGGTAGAGTAGCATTGCTGGTTAGAGAGGAAATTAACACAATAGAAAGGAAGGACATTAGCTTGGAGGAAGTGGAATCGATATGGGTAGAGCTGCGAAACACTAAGGGGCAGAAAACGCTAGTGGGAGTTGTGTACAGGCCACCTAACAGTAGTAGTGGAGTTGGGAATGGCATCAAACAGGAAATTAGAAATGCGTGCAACAAAGGTAACACAATTATAATGGGTGACTTCAATCTACATATAGATTGGGTGAATCAAATTGGCAGGGGTGCTGAGGAAGAGGATTTCTTGGAATGTATGCGGGATAGTTTTCTAAACCAACATGTAGAGGAAACAACGAGAGAGACGGCTATTCTAGACTGGGTATTGAGTAATGAGGAAGGGTTAGTTAGCAGTCTTGTTGTGCGTGGCCCCTTGGGCAAGAGTGACCATAATATGGTTGAGTTCTTCATTAGGATGGAGAGTGACATTGTTAATTCAGAAACAAGGGTCCTGAACTTAAAGAAAGGTGACTTTGAGGGTATGAGACATGAATTGGCCAAGATAGACCGGCAAATGATTCTTAAAGGGTTGACGGTGGATATGCAATGGAAGGCATTTAAAAACTGCATGGATGAACTACAACAATTGTTCATCCCAGTTTGGCAAAAGAATAAATCGGGGAAGGTAGTGCATCTGTGGATAATAAGGGAAATCAGGGATAGTATCAAAACAAAAGATGAAGCGTACAAATTAGCCAGAAAAAGCAGCCTACCAGAGGACTGGGAGATATTCAGTCCAGCAGAGGAGGACAAAAGACTTAATTAGGAAAGGGAAAATAGATTATGAAAGAAAACTGGCAGGGAACATAAAAACTGACTGCAAAGGTTTTTATAGATATGTGAAGAGGAAAAGATTAGTTAAAACAAATGTAGGTCCCTTGCGGTCAGAAACAGGCGAATTGATCATGGGGAGCAAGGACATGGCAGACCAATTGAATAACTACTTTGGTTCTGTCTTCACTAAGGAAGACATAAATAATCTGCCGGAAATAGCAAGGGACCGGGGGTTAAATGAGATGGAGGAACTGAGTGAAATCCAGGTTAGCCGGGAAGTGGTGTTAGGTAAATTGAATGGATTAAAGGCCGATAAATCCCCAGGATAAGTTGCATCCCAGAATACTTAAG
>JAXLNO010003874.1:0-116108 GCA_038087875.1 Malacoraja senta
AGATCATTCACTTCTGACATCACATATGTTTTCTGCCTGGACGGATGTTATCTGAGTCTTATGACTATACTATGTTTTCCTCCTGTATTGCAGATGCACGGTCATTAATACGGTCCACGATAAGGTATCAGGTGTTTTACTGAGTTCTTCCTCCTGTCCCCACTTCGCACCTTGTCTTCGCATTTGTTCACCCCCATCCAACACCTTCTCTTGTATATCAATACTGTTGGTGTTACATGGACAATCATAGTAGCCATCATGGTACGAGTATCCCTCTCTGATCATAGTTGGTACTTATGTCAGATCATTAGTTTAGCTGAGGTTAGGCTTGGTTATTATTGTCAGATATTTCGAGGTACAGTGAAAAGCGTGGCATTGCACGTTATCCATTCAGTTCAGATATGCCATTTTACAGATGCATAGAAACATAGAAAATAGGTGCAGGAGTAGGCCATTCGGCCCTTCGAGCCAGCTCTTCCATTCAAGATGATCATCCAAAATCAGTAACCCGTTCTGGCTTTTCCACATATCCTTTGATTCCCTCAGCCGTTAGAGCTAAGTCTAATTCTATCTTAAACTACAACCAGTTACAGTCCTGCAGATGGAGCGAGGAGGAAGATGCAGAATGCCGAATATATTTAATTACTTAGAATATCATGCTGAATATTGTTGGTTATTTCCATCAACCCCTGAATTGTCCGTGTATTTGTGAGAATGAACAACATTTGCTCAAGCCACTTTGAATCAATCCGTTCTCCGTAGAACAGGACAAGTGCAGTTGGATAATTTGAGTTTTGTAAAATCACAAAGCAACAAATGTTTGCAAAACTATTATTTAAATTTGCAGAAGGTCTGATCTGGAACAGTGGATGATGTAATGAGACATCCCGCTAGGATCGCGATGTTGTAAACAATTAAGAGGAGAGGCGTTCAAATATCAGCTTCATATTTAAGTTTATGTTGCATGTACCGAGCTAAAGTAGATATATACAGTAATAGCTAAAACTCGAGCAGTGGGTATACGGATTTACACAGAGAATGAGTTGACATATGAGGTAGTTGCGGCATATATTAGGGCATCTTTCAAAGACAGCTGGACTGCTGCATGGATAGGAATGATTTAGAGTGATGTGGGCGAGATGCGGGAAGGGGTGACTAGTGTAGATGGGCACATTGGTCGGCATGTGCAAGCTGGGTAGAAAATCCCATTACCATGTTGTAGGATTCGATAATTCTATGAAAATAGATAGAGCAACGTGGAAGATGCAAAATATAGTTCGCAGCGTTGGTGTGTATTTTCCTGCATCAGTTACTTAGACAATTTTAAATATCCGCAATGCGGTAGAAGCGAATTGAGCAGTACCCTAGTCTACGGGCTTGCAAACTCTGGAATTTAGAAGGGTGAGAGGGCATCTTATTGAAATATATAAGACGATTAAGGGTTTGGACACGCGAGAGGCAGGAAACATGTTCCCGATGTTGGGGGACGCCTGAACCAGGGGCCATAGTTTAAGAATAAGGGGTAATGGGAGATGAGAGATGGGAGATGAGGAAACATTTTTTTCACTCAGAGTATTGCGAGTCTGTGGAATTCTCTGCCTCAGAGAGCGGCGGATGCCGGTTCTCTGGATACTTTCAAGTAAGAACTTAATAGGGCGCTGAAAGATAGCGGAATCAGGGGATATGGGAAGAAGGCAGGAACGGGACACTGATTGTGGATGATCAGCCATGATCACATTGACTGGCGGTGCTGGCTCGAAGGGCCGAATGGATTACTCCTGCACCTATTGTCTATTGTCTATTGTACCATTGATACACATTTCGGCCAGTAGTCGATGTAAAGGAGATATAGTAGCGGACTGAAAATGATTTATTGTAGGGTCCGGTGTTACTTTGGATGAGGTGTCACCTATCCTCACTGACTGAGGATTGTTGGTGCTAAAATCGAGCATTCAGCGGTAGAGGCGGAGAAGATACCTCGGTCCCGGCGTTTGGAGATAATAGCCACTCCATCCCCTATCACATACAGGTACACACTACTGAACGCATCATTTACAGCGAGAGGCTGTTCCTATTTTCCATATTAAACAGGATCTGACGTAGGACTCATATTAACCCACAGCTGGTCACGTTAGCCGTCATTACACCATTGTCTACAAACACACGTGCTCCAGCCCTATATGAACGGAATGAGTTATCATCACTAATGTTTGGACTACATGGTACTGGAGGTTCAGATATATTTGCGAGCATAAATTGCTTCTCATCTCAATTCACTCCATGGTAAACACCTACTCTGAAACTTGTATCCTAACGTCATCACCCATCTAGCGATTGTGTAATGCTTTCAAAATCTATCCTGTCAAGCCCTCGCAGATTCCGACATTTACAGTGTTAATATATTCACTTGTCGTTCTTCCAAACTCCACAGCGTAGATGATCTGATCAATTGTTGCTCCTTTGGCAGTTCCTTGATCCGTGGGATAAACCTCAACTTCAGATTCTGCATCGTATTGTAGGTACCGCCTTACTTGAAAGATATAGTGTCAGGGCATAATGTTCTGCTGATCAAGTGCTAGTAAATGAGAATTAGTAAATGGATAGCATAGATGTAGATAGGTGTTTGGTCTGTTTCTCTACTGTGTGACTAAATGACTCACGGACCAGTGTATACACGTTTCTCCATTTGTAGTATCACCGTCAGTCGTTAGAGCAGGACTTCGCTACACTATCCCTGTATGGGCCGAGCTCTTGGTAGGGATGAGGACTTTATTCATTGGAGCACAGGAAGCTGAATGTTGCTTATAAAGGTATATACGGGGAATAGATCGAGAGAATGCACAGTCTTTTCTACTGAATGGGGAATCAAAAACCAGAGATCATGGGTATATGGTGAGAGGAGCAAGATTTACAAGGAACCTGACGGGAAGACTCTACCCTCAGACAGCGATACATGTACGGAACGAGCCATCAGATGCGGTCGTTGAGATATGTTGAGTCGATGCTGGCATTTCTAGTCACTACGTTTGGAAATCTAGCTGCCATCTGGACAGTAGCAAGAGGTAAATAGGTGACCATCTTTCGTTATTTGTGTTGAGCAATAAATGTTCGGCAGCAACTGATTCTGCATCAATGTTCAGGTGCCCTGATGCGCCAGTTTGCACTCTAATGCGGAGTGCGGCATTCTTGTATTTTGTGAAACGACACCATATCGTGCAGTTACTTCCACAGCATCGGGGATTTGATCAGGTCATTCATTTATAACATTAGATGTCCCTCCTCTCTCCACGATGTCTTCAGATCATCTGAGTATTTCCTGTTTTCCTCTTGTATGTGTAGATGCCCGACAATTACTGCGGACTACAATACAGCAGCAGCGTTTTACTGTGTTACTCCTCCTGCCCCAGTCTTCACTTTCTCTTCGCATTTGTCCAACAGTTTGTTTGTGCTTAACAACCATTCATCAGGTCTCTTGAATATCAATGTCGTCTATGAATCTGAATCGCCATCACAGTACGATCATTCCGGCTCTGATCATACCTTCTGAACCTTCTGAATTTGTAGTCGGCAGGGCAGTACTCTGCATATCGCCCACTTGATATTTGGTATTTGGTACATATTTGGTTCTTACCTCTGATCATTGGGTTTGGTTAGGTTAGGCTAGGAATGTTACTGTCACAAGTACGGAGGCACAGTGAAAAGCTGTGTTGCCTCCTATGCACTCAGATCAGACATACAATACGTAGATACTATCAGTTGAAACGAAGTCATTAGATCGAGCAACAGGAATAATAGAGGCAGTATATAGTTCATGATATAGAATATCATCCTGAATATGATTCTTTGTTTAAATCAAACTTTAAATTGTCCGTATATTTTAAGAATGAATAACATTTGCTTAAGCTGCATTGCATAATTCCGTTCTTCGTGGAACTCGATATGTGCAATCGGAGAATTCACGCTCTGCAAAAACACAAATAAAAAATGTGTACTGTTGTCGGAAACGTTGAGAATCAAAAGGAAGATGAGTAAGTTGTAGTTTGTTTAACCTTGCAGCTCACATACTGGGGAGCATGATTGGAGCGTTGCTAAGATAGAATGTAGTTAAATTAGCTAAAGTTGAAACATTCTGCTGAGAAACAGGCTTCCTTATCAGTAGGGGGAGGATAATATTTTGTAGTCCTGTCCACAGTAGGTTCATATCTGTTGCAATCTTGCATTACAGCTACCTTTGGTTACTCTGTTTAGCAGGCACGTCTCCAAAAGGTTCACAAACGATCTCCTTTACGAGGGGACTCCATTTGTCGAGAAGAATCTGGACATTTATGATATATACATGTTAGATACATGGAAGGAAATTTCTAAACAGCAAGAAACCCAAGATTAAAGTTAACTTTGGGGAAACGCGAAGATGAAAGGTTACAGAGACATTGATTAATGATGTTGTATTTCAACTCCACAAGTAACCATTGTGTCACGAGGGTAGAAGAATCCTACAGTTACCGTGGGATTTTGAAGCAGGTTGAGCTTCCTCACACTGTTTCGCGATGTACATCGCTGAGGCCTGTATTAAATCGACTTGTTCGGTTGCCTCACCACTGATCTATGAGCTGTTTTATTTGTTGTCTGTGCCTATCTGAGTAAAGTTAGATATAGGGTACGGGTAAAGCACAAAATCCCCTCCTACATGTACAACACATGTTATTAAACTGTACCGACGTGCGCAGGTGGAGCGAAGGATGATGTAGTCCGTCGATAAACCATGAGACATCCCGCTGGATTTGTGGTGTTGTACACAATTACGATGTGAGACGCATGGAGTTTTAGCTTTTGGGTTATGTTCATTATTGTCACATGTACCGAAGAACATTAAACCCTTTGTTGTTCATGCTATTCAGACTGATCAGATGTACCATAAATAGATGCAATCAGTTCAGAGGCGAGGACAGAGGGTGCTGCGTCTATGTATTCACACAGGGGTGGTGGGAATATAGGTTTGCACAGACGGTGGTGGGTACATAGAATGAGCTGCCAAAGATCGTCGCTAAGGCAGAAGCTATGACAGTATTTAAAACACATTGGACAGGTGCATGGATAGAAAGGTTTAGAGTGATTTTTGCCAAACACTGTAAGTGAGGTAGCGTAGATGGGGCACATTAGTCGGCATGGGCGAGCTGGGTTGAAGGATCTGTTCCCTTACTGTGTGACTCCATGACAATAGGTAGATATACAGAGTACAGAATGAGGTTCTCAGATTTGTAGCTTCTCGTGGACCATCATATTTTTGAACAAAGTCCAATATGTGCAATGGGGCAATACGAATCGAACAGTATCCTCGCATATGGAGGGATCGGGCAAAAGCCAGATAACGATGTAAAAGAAGCCATTCCGCTGTGATGTGCGCTTTCAACCTTCTGTACCTTCTGGCAGATAAGAGAACAGGCAAGAAGAACTGACCCGATTTAGACATCTTTGATGATGTTGGGTAATTTTTCCCCGAAGAAGCGTGAATTGTAGATGGAGACAATGGTGTGACGTCTGGTCTGCATGATGGATTGGGCTACATTTACAACTCTCTCCAAATCCTCCCGGTCTTGTGAGATCTGTAGCCAAACCACAATGTAATCCAACCCGACAATATGATTTCTATGCTCCATCTCTAGAAGTTTTATAAGTATCACTGTAGACATGCCAATTGTCCCAGTCTCTTGATGAAGTACAGATGATGGTGTACCTTCGTGGGTTACGCATCAATGTGATTACTACAAGACATATCGTTGGTGAATTAACACATGGAACTTGAGCTCTCAACCATTCCGTGCACTTGATGCAGATTGGGGCAAATACTCTACATTGCTTCCTGAGGTCAAAAACTATCTGCTTCGGCTTGCTGAAAGAGGGGTCATTGTCACGACAACATGTCAATAAGCTCACTATGTCCTTCTTGTACTACGCTCCGCCATTGCCCGTCATTCGACCATTCAGTAGAGCTACTACTCGTGGAAGCGAACGGGTAAGATCATCTCTGACCCCTCATACCCTGGCCACTATCTCTTTGAATCACTTCCCTCTGGAAGGAGACTCCGGACTGTCAAAGCTGTCACAGCCAGACATAAAAACAGCTTTTTCCACGAGTAGTAGCTCTACTCAATAACCAAAAATCTGTAGTCTCCTTTTGCTCTGCTATTTTAGTTAATTCACATTGTTAAACTATAATGTTTTATTATTAATGTTCAATGCTGTATGTGTAATTCCTAACTGTCACTGCATGTTGTTGTCACATGCGGGCGGAGCAACAAGGCAAATTCCTTGTATGTGAATACTTGGCCAATAAAGTTATTCATTCATTCTTTCATTCACAATGATATTTTCTGCAAATTCATAGCTAAGGCTTAACATGGCCGTACGGTCGCGGGTGTAAAGGTGGTGTAGTAGCGAACTGAGAACGGATCCTTGCGATGCTCCAGTCTTCGAAGTTATTGTTGAGGAGGTTTCACTTATCTTTATTGATTGTGGGCTGTGGGAGTCTAAAATTGAGCATGCGGTGGTAGAGCGGGGAGGTGATCCCTCGTTCCAGGAGTTTGGAATATATCATCTTCCAACCTGCACAGAGTGTAGGATCTCCTCAATTGTTGTTCCTTTGACAGCCTCTTCCACCGCAGATCAATATTTACTCCATCTCTGCACCGAAAGTAAATGGTTGCGCCGGAAAATATGACAAACGTTCAAAGACAATTAGATTGTCTCATGAATCCTTTCTCCGTAGAACTGGACAAGTGCAGTTGGATAATTTGAGTTTTGTAAATTCACAAAGCAACAAATGTTTGCAAAAATATGATTTAAGTTTGCAGAAGGTCTCGTCTGGAGCAGTGGGTGATACAATGAGACATCCCGCTGGGATCGCGATGTTGTAAACAATTAAGAGGAGAGGCGTTCAAATATCAGCTTCAGTTTTAAGTTTATTGTTGCATGTCCCGAGCTAAAGTAAAAAGCTTTGTTTTACGTGCAATCCAGACACACTAGATATACCATATATATACAGTATTAGTTACAACTCGAGCAGTGGGTATACGGATTTACACAGAGAATGAGTTGACATATGAGGTGATTGTGGCATATATTAGGGCATCTTTCAAAGACAGCTGGACCGCTGCATGGATAGGAATTATTTAGAGTGATGTGGGCGAGATGCGCGAAGGGGTGACGAGTGTAGATGGGGCACATTGGTCGGCATGTGCCAGCTGGGTAGAAAGTCCCATTAACATGTTGTAGGATTCGATAATTCTATGAAAATAGATAGAGCAACGTGGAATATGCAGAGTACAGAATATAGTTGGCAGCATTGGTGTTTATTTTCGTGCATCATTTACTTAGACAATTTTAAATATCCGCAATGCGGTAAAGCGAATTGAGCAGTACCCTAGACTACGGGCTTGCAAACTCTGGAATTTAGAAGGGTGAGAGGGCATCTTATTGAAATATATATGACGATTAAGGGTTTGGACACGCGAGAGGCAGGAAACATGTTCCCGATGTTGGGGGACGCCTGAACCAGGGGGCCATATTTTAAGAATAAGGGGTAAGGCATTTAGAAGGGAGATGAGGAAACATTTTTTTCACACAGAGTGTTGCGAGTCTGTGGAATTCTCTGCCTCAGAGGGCGGTGGAGGCCGGTTCTCAGGATACTTTCAAGAGAGAACTTAATAGGGCGCTGAAAGAAAGCGGAATCAGGGGATATGGGGAGAAGGCAGGAACGGGACACTGATTGTGGATGATCAGCCATCCTGTCAGCCCTCGTAGAATCCGACATTTACAGTTTTAATATATTCACTTCTCGTTCTTCCAAACATCACAGCGTAGATGATCTGATCAATTGTTGCACCTTTGGCAGTTCATTCATCCGTGGGATAAACCTCAACTTCAGACTCTGCATCGTATTGTAAGCACCACCTTCCTTGAAAGATATATAGTGTCAGGGCATAATATTCTGTTGATCAAGCGCTAGTAAATGGGAATTAGTAAATGGACAGCACAGATGCAGATAGTTGTTTGGCCTGTTCCTCTACTGTGTGAATAAATGACTATCGGACCAGTGTATACACGTTTCTCCATTTGTAGTATCACCGTCAGTCGTTAGAGCAGGACTTCGCTACACTATCGTTGTATGGGCCGGGCTCTTGGTAGGGATGAGGACTTTATTCCTTGGAGCACAGGAAGCTGAATGTTGCTTATAAAGGTGTATACGGGGAATAGATCGGGAGAATGCACAGTCTTTTCTGCAGAATGGGGAATCAAAAACAAGAGATCATAGCTATATGGTGGGAGTAGCAATATTTAAAAGGACCCTGACGGGAAGATTATACACTCAGACGACGATGCATGTACGGAACGAGCTATCAGAGGCGGTCGTTGAGACATGTTGCGTCGATACTGGCATTTCTAGTCACTACGTTTGGAAATCTAGCTGCCATCTCGACAAGAGGTAAATAGGTGACCATCTTTCGTTATTTGTGTTGAGCAATAATTGTTCGGCAGCAACTAATTCTGCATCAATCTTCAGGTGCCCTGATGCGCCAGTTTGCACTCTAATGCGGAGTGCGGCATTCTTGTATTTTGCGATACGACACCATATCGTGCAGTTACTTCCACAACATCGGGGATTTGATCACGTCGTCCATTTATAACATTAGATGTCCCTCCTCTCTCCACGATGTCGTCAGAGTCATCTGCGTATTTCCTGTTTTCCTCTTGTATTACTGCGGACTACAATACAGCAGCAGCGTTTTACTGTGTTACTCCTCCTGCCCCAGTCTTCACTTTCTCTTCGCATTTGTCCAACAGTTTGTTTGTGCTTAACAACCATTCATCAGGTCTCTTGAATATCAAGGCCGTCTGTGTCTATTTTATTCGCCATCACAGTCCGATCATTCCGGCTCTGATCATATCTGGTACTTATCTCTGATCATTGCGTTTGGTTAGGTTCGGCTAGCGATATTACTGTCACAAGTACGGAGGCACAGTGAAAAGCTGTGTTGCCTCCTATCCACTCAGATCAGACATACAATACATAGATACAATCAGTTGAAACAAAGTCATTGGATCGAGCAACAGGAATAATAGAGGCAGAATATAGTTCATGACATAGAATATCATCCTGAATATGATTCTTTGTTTAAATCAAACTTTAAATTGTCCGTATATTTTTTTTAAATGAATAACATTTGCTTAAGCTGCATTATATAATTCCGTTCTTCGTGGAACACGATATGTGCAATCGGAGAATTCACGCTCTGCAAAAACACAAATAAAAAATGTGTACTGTTGTCGGAAACGTTGAGAATCAAAAGGAAGATGAGTAAGTTGTAGTTTGTTTAACCGTGCAGCTCACATATTGCGGAGCATGATTGGAGCGTTGCTAAGATAGAATGTAGTTAAAATAGCTAAAGCTGAAACATTCTACTGAGAAGCAGACTTCCTTATCAGTAGGGGGTGGATAGTCTTTTGTCGTCCTGTCCACAGTAGGTCCATATCTGCTGCAATCTTGCAATACAGCTACCTTTGGTTACTCTGTTTAGCAGGCACGTCTCCAAAAGATTCACAGCGATTTGCTTTACGAGGGGACTCCATTTGTCGAGAAGAACCTGGACATTTATGATATCTACATGTTAGATACATGGGAAGGAGATTTCTAAACAACAAGAAACCCAAGATTAAAGTTAACTTTGTGGAAACGCAAAGATGAAAGGTTACAGAGACATTGATTAATGATGATGTATTTCAACTCCACAAGTAAACATTGTGTCATGAGGGTAGAAGAATCCTACATTTACCGTGGGATTTTGAAGCAGCTTGAGCATCCTCACACTGTTTCGCGATGTACATCGCTGAGGCCTGTATTAAATCGACTTGTTCGGTTGACTAGCCATTGATCTATGAGCTGTTTTATTTTTTGTCTCCGCCTATCTGAGTAAAGTAAGATATAGGGTACGGGTAAAGCACCAAATCCCCTCGTACATGTACAACACATGTTATTAAACTGTGCCGAGGTGCGCAGGTGGGGCGAAGGATGATGTAGTCCGTCGATAAACCATGAGACAACCCGCTGGATTTGTGGTGTTGTACACAATTACGATGTGAGACGCATGGCGTTTTAGCTTTTGGTTTATGTTGGAAAGAGCCATGGTTTTCAAGGGAAATTGGACACTTGGTTCGGAAAAAGAGAGAGATCTACAATAATTATAGGCAGCATGGAGGAAATGAGGTGCTTGAGGAGTATAAAGAATGTAAAAAGAATATTAAGAAAAAAATTTGAAAAGCTAAAAGAAGATATGAGGTTGCGTTGGCAAGTAAGGTGAAAGTAAATCCAAAGGGTTTCTACAGTTATATTAATAGCAAAAGGATAACCAGGAATAGAATTGGTCCATTAGAGGGTCAGAGTGGACAGCTATCTGCAGAGCCAAAAGAGATGGGGGAGATACTGAACAATTTCTTTTCTGCGGTATTCACCAAGGAGAAGGATATGGAATTATGTGAGGTAAGGGAAACAAGCAGAGTAGCAATGGAAACTATGAGATTCAAAGAAGAGGAGGTGCGGACACTTTTGAAAAATATGAAAACGGATAAGTCTCCAGGTCCTGACAGGATATTCCCGAGGACATTGAGGGAAGTTAGTGTAGAAATAGCAGGGGCTATGACAGAAATATTTCAAATGTCATTAGAAACGGGAATAGTGTCGGAGGATTGCTGTACTGCGCATGTTGTTCCGTTGTTTAAAAAGGGTTCTAAGAGTAAACCTAGCAATTATAGACCTGTTAGTTTGACGTCAGTGGTGGACAAATTAATGGAAAGGATACTTAAAGATAATATATATAAGCATCTGGATAAGCAGGGTCTGATTAGGAACAGTCAACATGGATTTGTGCCTGGAAGGTCATGTTTGACTAATCTTCTAGAATTTTTCGAAGAGGTTACTAGGGAAATTGATGAGGGTAAAGAAGTGGACGTTGTTTATATGGACTTCAGTAAGGCCTTTGACAAGGTTCCTCATGGAAGGTTGGTTAAGAAGATTCAATTGTTGGGTATTAATGGTGGAGTAGCAAGATGGATTCAACAGTGGCTGAATGGGAGATGCCAAAGAGTAATGGTGGATGGCTGTTTGTCAGGTTGGAGGCCGGTGACTAGTGGGGTGCCTCAGGGGTCTGTGTTGGGTCCACTGTTGTTTGTCATGTACATCAATGATCTGGATGATGGTGTGGAAAATTGGATTGGTAAGTATGCAGATGATACTATGATAGGTGGTGTGGTGGATAATGAAGTAGATTTTCAAACTCTACAGAGAGATTTAGGCCATTTGGAAGAGTGGGCTGAAAGATGGCAGATGGAGTTTAATGCTGATAAAAGTGAGGTACTACATCTCGGCAGGACAAATCAATATAGGACGTACATGGTAAATGGTAGAGAATTGAGGAATGCAGTTGAACAGAGCGATCTAGGAATAACTGTGCATAGTTCCCTGAAGGTGGAATCTCATGTAGATAGGGTGGTAAATAAAGCTTTTGGGGCGCTGGCCTTTATAATTCAGAGCATTGAATATAGAAGTTGGGATGTAATGTTAAAATTGTACAAGGCATTGGTGACGCCAATTCTGGAGTATGGAGTACAATTTTGGTCGCCTAATTATAGGAAGGATGTCAACAAAATAGAGAGAGTACAGAGGAGATTTACTAGAATGTTGCCTGGGTTTCAGCAACTAAGTTACAGAGAAAGGTTGAACAAGTTAGGTCTTTATTCTTTGGAGCGCAGAAGTTTCAGAGGGGACTTGATAGAGGTCTTTAAAATTATGAGCGGGTTAGACAGAGTTGACGTGGATAAGCTTTTTCCATTGAGAGTAGGGAAGATTCAAACAAGGGGACATGACTTGAGAATTAAGGGACAGAAGTTTAGGGGTAACATTAGGGGGAACTTCTTTACTCAGAGAGTGGTAGCTGTGTGGAATGAGCTTCCAGTGGAAGTGGTGGAGGCAGGTTCGATTTTATCCTTTAAAAATAGATTGGATGGGTAGATGGACGGGAAAGGAATGGAGGGTTATGGTCTGAGTGCAGGTAGATGGGACTAGGGGGAAGTATTTATTTTAAAAAACTAAAAAAAATATTAAAAAAAAACAAATGTTCGGCACGGACTTGAAGGGCCGAGATGGCCTGTTTCCGTGCTGTAATGGTTATATGGTTATATGGTTATATGGTTATGTTCATTATTGTCACATGTACCGAAGAACATTAAACCCTTTGTTGTTCATGCAATCCAGACTGGTCAGATGTACCATAAATAGATACAGAGGCGAGGACAGACGGTGCTGGGTCTATGTATTCACACAGGGGTGGTGGGAATATAGATTTGCACAGACGGTGGTGGGTACATAGAATGAACTGCCAAAGGTCGTCGCTAAGGCAGAAGCTATGACAATATTTAAAACACATTGGACAGGTGCATGGATAGAAAGGTTTAGAGTGATTTTTGCCAAACACTGTAAGTGGGGTAGCGTAGATGGGGCACATTAGTCGGCATGGGCGAGCTGGGTTGAAGGAGCTGTTCCCTTACTGTGTGACTTCATGACAATAGGTAGATATACAGAGTACAGAATGAGGTTCTCAGATTTGTAGCTTATCGTGGAGCATCATTTTTTTAACAAAGTCCAATGTGTGCAGTGGGCCAATACGAATCGAACAGTATCCTCGTATTTGGAGGGATCGGGCAGAAGCTCGATAAGAATGGAAAATAAGCCATTCCGCTGTGATGTGCGCTTTCAACCTTCTGTACCTTCTGGCAGATAAGAGCACAAGGAAGAAGAACTGACCCGATTTAGACATCGTTGGGTAATGTTTCCCCCCGAAGAAGCGTGAAGTGTACATGGAGACAATGGTGTGACGTCTGGTCTGCATGATGGATTGGGCTACATTTACAACTCTCTCCAAATTTTCCCGGTCTTGTCAGATCTGTAGCCAAACCACAATGTAATCCAACCCGACAATATGATTTCTATGCTCCATCTCTAGAAGTTTTATAGGAATCACTGTAGACATGCCAATTGTCCCAGTCTCTTGATGAAGTACAGATGATGGTGTGCCCTCGTGGGTTACGCATCAATGTGATTACTACAAGACATATCGTTGGTGATGTGACACATGGAACTTGAGCTCTCAACCATTCTGTGCCATTGATGCAGATTGGGGCAAATACTCTACATTGCTTCCAGAGGTAAAAAACTATCTCCTTCGTCTTGAAAGAGGGGCCATTGTCATGACAACATGTCAATAAGCTCACTATCTCCTTCTGGTACTCCGTCCCGCCAATGTCCATCATTCGACCATTCACGATGATGTATTCAGCTAACTCATAGGTACAATTGGAGCTGAATATGGCCGTACGGTCGCGAGTGTAAAGGCGGTGCAGTAGCGGACTGTGAACGGATCCTTGCGATGCTCCAGTCTTCGAAGTTATTGTTGAAGAGGTGTCACTTATCCTTATTAATTGTGGGCTGTGGGAGCTAAAATTGAGCATCCGGTGGTAGAGCGGGGAGGTGATCCCTCGGTCCAGGAGATTTGAATATATCATCTTCCAACCTGCACAGAGTGGAGGATCTCCTCAATTGTTGATCCTTTGACAGCCTCTTCCACCGCAGATAAATATTGACTCCATCTCTGCACCGAAAGTAAATGGTTGCGCCGCAAAATATGACAAACGTTCAAAGACAATTAGACTGCTTCATGAATAGGAACGATGTAGAGTAATGTGGCCGAAAGTTGGGTGTGAGTGACTGGTGCAGAAGGGGCACATTGGTCCGCCTGGGCAAGATGGGTTGAAAGTCCCGTTACCATGCCGTAGGACTCGATGAGTCTATAACAATAGATAGAGCAATGTGGAAGATACAGAGTGCACAATATAGTTCGCATGATTGCAGTGCATCAGCTACTGAGACAATGTCTTATATCCGCAATGGGGGAGTAGCGAATTGAAGAGTACACTAGTCCAAGGAGGGACCGTTTAGAAACCTGTTAACGGAGGAAAATGCGTTATTCCTTAATCCGGTGGTGCTCACTTTCAAACGTCTGTACGTTGTGCGGGACTTCAGTCGCGAATTGGATAGCATTTACACAGATATTTGCTGGGCCTGTTTCTTTGTTCTATGACGACGAGTCTTGGTCCAGTCTCTGCACGTTTCTATAGCAGGACTGTACTACACTCTCCTTGTGTGTCCAACCAGTAGGGAGAGGTGAGGACTTTATTCCTTCGACTGAAGGAAGCTGCGCGGTGGGAATATCAAGGTGTTTACAACCATGAGAGGAAAAGGTAGGATGAATGCAGTATTTTACCCATGATGGTGAATCAAAAATCAGATATCATATGTTTAAGTTGAGAGGGGCATGATTTTCTAGGAACCTGAAGAGATGACTTGGCGCAAAGAGGGCGCAGGGAACATGGTACGAACTTTGATAAGACCATGCGCTTCTGACATTACATATTTTTCCTCCCTGGACGGATGCCATCAGAGTCTTCTGAGTATATTATGTTTTACTGCAGCATTGCAGATGCCCGGTAATTAATACGGTCCGCGATACAGTATCAGTTGTTTGACAATGATCTGTTTCCTGAGCCCACTCTTCACCTTGACTTCGCATTTGTCCAACAGTTCTTTTGTGGTTGACCCCATTCAACACCTTCTCTTTTATAGCAATACTGTTTGTGTTACATTGATAATCTTAGTCGTCATCATAGTACGAACATCTCTCTCTGATCATAGTTGCTAATCAAGTCAGATCATTAGGTTAGGTGAGGTTGGGCTCGGTTTAATATCGTCACATGTTCCAAGGTACAGTGAAAAGTGTGTCCATTCAGTTAGAAATGCCAGACATAGATACAATCAGTCCTGCAGAAGAAGCGAAGAGGAAGATACTGAATTCAGAATATAGTTCATTACATTGAATATCATGCTGAACATTGTTGGTTATTTCCACCGAACCCCGAATCGCGGGGTGAAATGACGGAGCGAGGTCTAACATCGCCCGGCGCGTTTCAAAGGCCGCTGACCTTACTATCGCCCGCCGGGGGCTTTAACATCGGTAGCCCCAGTTCGCCTCGACGCTGCGGTTGTACTGCTGGACCGCGGGAGAAGAACAAAGGGAAGAGATAAGACTTTTGCCTTCCATCACAGTGAGGATGTGTTGGAGATTCACCGTGATGGATGTTTTTGTAAAGTGTGTTATGTGTGGGTCTTGGCTTTTTTTGTAATGTTAAGTCTGTAGAAAATGCAATTTCGTTGAAACCACGCTGTTTGAATTACAATAAAAGGCATTCTATTCTATTCGATTCTATTCTGAATTGTCCGTTATGAGAATGAACAATATTTGTTTTCAAGCCACATGGCATAATTTCATTCTCCGTAGAACTGGATAAGGGCAGTAGGAAAATTCGAGTTCTGTGAAAACACAAAGCAAATAATTTGTGCAAAAATATTATTTAAGCGCGCAGAAGTACACATCTGGAACCTAGATACATAGATACATAGATATATAGACAATAGGTGCAGGAGTAGGACCTTCGAGTCATCACCGCCATTCAATGTGATCATGGCTGATCATCCACAATCAGTACCCCGTTCGTGTCTTCTCCCCATATACCTTGACTCCACTAGCCCACAGAGCTCTATATAGCTTTATTTTGAATGCATCCAGTAAATCGGTCTCCACGTGCTTCTGAGTCAGAGAATTCCACAAATTCACAACTCTCTGTCTGTACAAGTTTTTCATCATCTCAGTTCTAAATGGCCTACCCCTTGTTCTTAAACTGTGGCCCCAGTTTCTGGACTCCCCCAACATCGAGGACATGTTTTCCGTATCTAGCGTGTTCAATCCCTTAATAATTTTATGTCTCAAGAAAATCCCCCCTCATGCTTCTAAATTCCAGTAAATACAAGCCCAGTCGCTCCATGATTTCATCATTGCCAGTCCCGCCACCCAGGGAATTAACCTCGTGAACCTATGCTGCACTCCCTCAATGGTAAGAATGTCCATCCGCAAATGAGGAGCCCAAAACTGCACACAACCCTCCAGTTGTGGCTTCACCAGGGTCCTGTACAACTGCAGAAGGACCTCTTTGCGCCGATACTCAACTCACAACTTCTCGTTATGAAGGCCAACATGCCATTAGCGTTCTTAATTGCCTGTTGTAACTGCATGCTTACTTTCAGTGACTGATGTACAAGAACGCCCATGTCTCGTTGTACTTCCCCTTTTCCTCACCTGATACCATTCAGATAATAAGCTGCCTTCCCGATCTTGCCACCTGTTGACAACCCCACATGAATCCACATTATACTGCATCTGCAATGCATCTGCCCACTCACCCAACCTGTCCAAACCGGCCTGCATCCCCATAGCATCCTCTACACTGTTCACACTTCCATCCGGCTTTGTGTCATCTGCAATTCTTCTTTTAATTCCATCATCTAAATTATTAATATATATTCTAATTAGCTGCGGTCCAATGTCAATGTCAATATCCATGTCAATACCCAATTCTATGCCATGTGCTATAATTTTTGCCACTAATCTCTCGTGTGGGACCTTAACAAATGCTTCCCGAAAGTCCAGGTACACTACATCCACTGGCTCTCACTTGTCCATTTTACTTGTTGCATCCCCAAAATGGATGATTCAATGCTTCTGCAACATATGAGACATTCCGCTGGTTTCATGGTGTTGTAAACAATGGAGATGACAGGCGCTTTAGGTTTTAGCTTCAGGTTTAGGGATATTATTGGCACATGTACCGATGTACTGTGAAAAACTTTGTTCTGCATGCTATCCAAACAAATTACATATATATTAATAGTAAGATTAAACGAGAACTTACCAAGTTTGAAGTTTGATCTTTATTTTATGAGGAGTAACGTCGAGGGATTACGTGAAGAAGCCCCGTCCAGCCGCACACGCTTCAATCTTTCAAAGCAGCGGAGTGACAATCACAGACGATAATTACTGAAGTATGATAGTAAGATGCATAAAGACTTAGAACTACCAGCTTGATCCTTTTATGAGGGTGGGAGCGGAGGGCACGTAATCCCTCAACGTTACTCCTCATAAAATAAAGATCAAACTTCAAACTTGGTAAGTTCTCGTTTAATCTTACTATTTTACTTCGGAGTCACGTGAGTGACTACGTGAAGATTTCAAAGCTCTGTGATTTCACACCGTGGATTCAAATCCAGGTGTTCACTGCATCGATTGACTCTATTTGAGTAAGCACAATGAACAATGCATAACCACAACATTTGAATGTAATCAGTTAATGCTTTTATTTTATAAAAGTAACAAAATTAGGCCCATTTATAATGGGGGATTTAATACTGTATCCAGCACGGCATCACCAAACCCTCTGAGATCTTTAATCTCCTTGTGGTAATACTTGTGAAACATCTGTTCACTTGCCCATCCTGCGGCCGCGAGAATAAGGTCTATTGGCACGTCTGAATCCCTGGCCGCTGATGTTGATGCCGCCCTGGAGGAATGAGATTTAAATTTATCAGTATCAATACCTGAATATCTCAAAACCTGTTTCAACCATCGTGAGATTGTTTGTGTCGATACTTTCTTATGAGGCTTTTTATGACTAATAAACAATGCCAATTCAGCGCCTCTTAAAACTTTTGTTGATTCTATGTAACATTTCACATTTGTTACTACACACAGTCGTGAATCTGTAGGATATGCTAAAAATTCCACCTTGCATCCTGTGGACCCAGGTCTACTTTGCTTCAGTAAATCATAGATATAGAATGTCACGGCATTTTGCACTATTTTCATTCTATCAATTTTGAGTTTCTGTAATGTTTGAACTCTCTGCGCTGAAACTAATGCCATGAGCATAACCAATTTCATGGTAATTTTGGATAATGACAGGGTTTCAATTGGATTCCAACTCCTTAGGAACATCAGTCCATCTTTTACATTCCAAATTTCTGTATACCTGGGTCTGGGAGGATTAGAGTTGAAAATTCGTTTCATAAACCTACAGACCCAAGGATGTGATCCAATTGGAGTTTGTTCTAATTCACTGCTTAAATATGCAGAGAGTGCACTTCGTGCAGTATTAATTGCACTATAACTTAATTTCAATTCATAGTGTAGAGTTGAAAGAAACTCTATTACATCTGAAATGTCTACTGTGTTATATGCAATATTCTTTACTGAACAAAACTCCTCCCATTTCTTTATATAGGAAATGTACTGCTTCTGGGTACTATTCCTCCAGGCTGCTGTCATAACATCCACCGTACGGTCTGATAATCCTTTTCCAAGATATGGCCTTCTTAGAATCTGCAAATCAACAAACCAATACGATTATGTAAAGGATGTGACTCATTAGTCACAGGGTTCACAAGCAGTTTAATCTGCTTTGGAATAACCATAAGGGTTTTTTTGATCATTTTTAACACCAATGGGTACCATACCTGTGTAGGCCAATCTGGTACTACCAAAATCCCTGAGGCTGAATCTTGTTTAATTTTCTGTATGCATTTGTGGATTAAACAAAATGGTGGAAAAGCATACAGAAACATAGCACCCCAGTTTAGCGAGAAAGCATCTACCGCTACTGCACCAGGATCAGGTTCCCATGAAACATACTTAGGCAATTGGTGGTTTAGTCTTGATGCAAATAAATCAATATCTGGCATTCCAAATTGTGTTATAATTTTTGTAAATATTTCCCGATTTAACATCCATTCTGTATTATCATTAAATTTACGTGATCTTTTGTCCGCAATTGTGTTAAATATTGCTGGTAAATATATTGCTGACAGCCAAATTTTCCTTGCAATACACCAGGTCCAAACTTCATTTGCCAATCTATCACATGATTCTGATTTTATACCCCCCATGTGATTTATGTATGCTACAGCTGTAGTATTGTCAACCTGTACCTGGACATGCACACTTCTCATATTAGTACAATAAGCTTTAAGACCATGAAATGATCCTAATAGCTCTAGGTAATTGATTCCCTGTTTTTCCAGCAAAGGTATTTCATTCACATTCCACCTACCTCCACAGCTGCAAATCATGTTAGTAGCACCCCAACCAAGAGCACTTGCATCAGTCTGTAGAGTGACGGATGGTATTTCTACCAGAACCTTTTTTGAAGCATCTGAAACGTTGTTAATCCACCATTCTATTTCAGTAATGGATTCAGTTGTTAATTCATGGGCCGGTCAAAATGCCCTGTATTTATTTTTAAAGCTTGTACCTTAGCCCTCTGTAAACATTGATAATGCAATGGTCCAAATGTGACAGCTGGAAACGCAGCAATCAATTTGCCCAGCAAGCTTGCCACTTCTCTAATTGAAGGTGTGTCCTCATTTATGAGTTTGATGCAACCTTCAATTAACTGCAGCCTTTTCTCTTTTGGCAAAGTGATTACCATGTGTTCTGAGTTGAGTGTGAACCCTAGGTAATCAATCTTCTTGCTTGGTAACAATTTTGATTTTTGTAGGTGAATAATGAAACCCATTTTCTCAAAAATGAACTTAACCCTGGATACTGATAATTTTGCAGCAGCCAAAGTGTCCCCTACAATCAAAATATCGTCCAAATAAGCCATTAGTACATGGCCCTCAGCTCTTAGAAGAGCTAAAATTGGTTTGAGTAATTTAGTGAATAATCTTGGTGCTGAAGACAGACCATTGGGCAATGCCTTAAATTGCCACAACTGACCCATCCATCTAAATTTCAAATACCTTTGATCATCACCATGCATTGCCACAGAGTAATATGCATCTTTCAAATCTATGCTTGCCATGTAATAATTTTTAATAATCAGCTGAATGGCATTAGTAAATGTTTCCATTTTGAAATGTTTGTATTGTACATAAAGGTTAAGATTTGTCAGATCCAAAATGATTCTACATCCACCATCCTTTTTTGTTCTAGGAAAAATATTTGATACAAATTGATGGTGTTGTTCTACTGACTTTTCTATTACCCCTTTTTTGGTCAAAACTTCTAATTCTCCTTTGATCAACGTATTCTCTTCTTTTGAGAAAATCCGTGACCAGCTTGAATTTTTCTGCCTTGGAGAATCCAAGTGTGAATAGAACTCAATTTTGAATCCTGCAATGCTGTTTAAAATAAACGAATCATTTGTTATTAACTGCCATTCTTTTAGGAAGAATCTTAACCTTCCCCCTATTTGTGAATGTGAAACATTTATATTCCTTACCAGACCAGGACCCCCTACCTCGGGGTTTGCCTCCGGCCATTGTTGTGCTCTTCTGGTAGGCACATTGTAACCTCCACGCATCCCCGGTGCAGCACGCCAACGTGTACATGAGAATCATCGGCTTGTTCCTTCTCCAGCACCAGCAATCCGCCTGTAGGGATACTGCCTTCGTACCGCTCTGCTCAGCATTGGTGGTCGCATCATCATACCACTCAGGTTTTTTGACTCTTCATTCAAATCCTTTAGTTTCTTGGATAGATTTTCTCCAAACAGTAAATTAGGCATTTGTATGTTGGTTGGTTTGCAGAGCCCTGCATACTTAGGGTGAATATTTGCCCTTATTGCATTGTTACGAATACAATTTATTTCAAAATGAGCACCACACATCAGTGCTAAAGCATCTTGTTGTGAATCTGATACAAAATCATCATCCAATCCTCTGGCAAATGCCGTGATGCCTGACCCCAGCAATTTCAGTACATGTTGCAACTTCAATTCTTGTGAGCGTAATCCAATGCTCAAATAATTCCATATTAAGTTATTAACTGTTGGAACTGTGAGCAATTCACAATTCGCCGGGGGCTCATACTGTTTCATAGTCTCATCCATAGTTACTTCCTGGAGCTGATGGGAAAGTAAATAATTGATAGTCATTGCTATTTCCTCTCTCAAAGGTTCCCCTTTTATTCTGGGGACAGCAAACTTTTGTGCTAGTCCAGGAACTTTCAACTCTGATACCGGGCTCTCATCCTCATAGAATTCATCTTCTGAGTCTAGATGTTCCTCATCAGGATGAGTAACTTCAGGATCCCCTAGTTCAGGTAAATCTATGCCAGTATCTTCTTGCGTAAGCTCTGCTATAGTCCCACGGGTAGGCAGCCCTGTTCTAGGTGCTGCTGGCGCTGGCTCCATTCTAGGCCAACGCTTCATCATTTTCCCTTCAGGAACTTTCGGTGCTGGCACAAAAGTACGTTTGTACTGTCTTTTTTGAGACATTCCTGGTACTGGCTCTTCAGTAGGCCAGCCCATATATTGCCTTTTCCCAGGCATTTCGGGCACTGGCTCTTCGGTAGGCCAACCACTGTAATAACTTTGCACAGTCAATTCTGATGGCTCTCCTGTAGGCCACCCTTGTGCCTGTCTCAACCAAGGCACACCCTGTGCTGTGTCTTCCATTGGCCAACACCGACCTGCTTCCTCCTGTGGGGGTTCTTTATATATCATTTTCCCCATTAGGAGCTCTAAGCTAGCGACCCTTGCAGCCATAATATTTTCTGCAGGAGGGTATTCCTCCGGGTCTGACTCTTCTGAGTCTACAGGTCGGGCCGACTTTTGTCCAGCCTTGCGCCCCGCCGCCGGCGGTTTAACGGCACATTCGACCGTAACGGGAGTAGATGGCTTCGATGCCACTACCTCCTCTTCCTGACGCCCGCTACCCTTAACATCGGGGGTTTTACCTGCGGTGCGTCCCTGGCCTCTCCTTCCTCTACGCCCTTTCTCCATTTCTAAGTTGTGTGGAACTCTGCCACACGTCTGAGCGGGAAGAAAAGCGCCCTGCAAGTGAAAACGAAAGCACTTACCTTATCCGATTTCTACTTATGTTGCTTTTACTCACCGCGTGGAGGAGCTGTTGCTCCTCCACACACGGTCATGAACGCTATGCGTCTGATCGATAATGACGCGTGTGCGGCTGGACGGGGCTTCTTCACGTAGTCACTCACGTGACTCCGAAGTAAAATTAGATATTATCGGTTCAAACGCGATGATACAGGGCACTGGGCATATGGATGCGCTCAGAGTGTGGTTGCTACATGGATTCGCACAGCGGGTGGCGTGCATATAGAATTAGCTGCCAAAGGAGGTAGCTGAGGTAGAAACTACACAGGATCTAAAATACACTTGGCCCAACACACATCGGAAGTGACACGGGACAAAAACGGCAGGTGGGACTTATGTGACTGGTGTACATTGATCGACGTTGGGGGGCTGGGCTGAAGGATCTGTTCCTGTGTGGTGTGACTCATGACAATAGAGAGAGCAGAATACATTGATCAGCATTGTAGCGCTATTTTATACATCAGTACCTCAGACAAAATTCAATGACCAATGGGGTAGAGGGCCTATGGAGGGGCCGTTCATATACCCGATAGCGGAGGAAATTAATAAATTCCTAAGTCTTGTGATGCGCGCTTACAACATATCTACCTTTTGCCGGATAGGTGTTGGGGAAAGAACAAAACTGACCGGGATTTGCCAAATATTTGATTTTTATTTTTATTATTTTTTAGATATAAATTTTTATTAGAAGCAAACATATTACAATGTAGAGTAACATGTTATAATAGAATAGAAGAAAAAACTTTTCATTTACATCAATCATTCATACATTATTAAATTTGTCAATTGTCAGTTAATTCTGCTTCTAATGTTTTTTTTTTATATAGATAGAAAAAGAAAAATAGAGAGTAAGTAGAGAAAGAAAGAAGAACTTCAATATCAAAAAAGAAAAAAAGGTGGAATGAATAACTTATAATACGTCATAGGAGATAAGTTCGTAGGTTATGAAATATAATTACATCTAATCCTGAGTTCAAGCTTCAGTCGGGCTTTCGCGCTGGGCCACTCTATCCCTTCAAATAGGCCATGAATGGAGCCCATATTTTAACAAAAAGTTCTTGCTTGTCCATTAAGACAAGTCTAATTCTTTCTAGATGTAGGGTCTCCGACATTTCCACAATCCACATTTTAATTGTGGGGGTTGTAGGGCCTTTCCAGAATTTTAATATTAATTTTTTCCCTGTTATTATACTGTAGTCAAGGAAGTTTCTTTGAGTTGTTGTGAGTGTTAAACTTTGTTCTGATATCCCAAGTATTATTAATTTTGAGTCTGGAGCTAGTTTGGTATTAACAACTTCAGAGATTATTTGAAAAATATCAGTCCAGTAATTTTTAATTTTTATACAATTTGCAAAGGTATGTGTTAAATTGGCCTCTAGATGCAGGCATTTATCACATATAGGAGAAATATGTGGGAAAATTCTATTTAGTTTTATTTTGGAATAATGTAATCTGTGTAAGACTTTAAATTGTATTAAAGCATGTCTGGCATTTAACGAACATTGATGTATATGTTGTAAACTTTCGTCCCAAATATCTTTCGTAATAGGATAATCTAACTCATTTTCCCATTTATGTCTATATAGTTCCATCGGTGGTTCCTCATTATTTAAGATAATGTTATAAATATAAGCTATTAATTTTTCAGTGTTAGGATGCTTATTCAAACATTCATCAATAATTTCTGGTTCCCTAGTCCTATAAACTTGTGTATTGGATTTAACATAATCTCTAATTTGTAAATATCTGAAAAAGCTATTTGAGTGTAGTCCATGATTCTGTTGTAACTCTTGAAATGACAGAAAGATGCCTTCCCTATAAAGATGTCCAATCCTTTTAATTCCATGATTTTTCCATTGTATAAAACCACTATCCAATATGGATGGTTTGAATAGAGGATTATTTACAATGGGAAGACATAGTGGTATATTACTCCAAATATTTGATTTTGTTGGGTGTTTAGGTAATGTTATGCAGCGTGAAGTGCAGATGAAGACTATGATTGGTCTGGGCTATGAGATGGACGGGGCTATATTTACAACCATTTGCAATATCTCGATGTCTTGGCATAGTTGTTTCCAAAACAAGTTACGATGGGACGTGACAATTAGCTTCTTACCATATTTTTGCAAGTGTAACGGGAGACGTGATCAATGTATTTTTTATTTTCGTTTGTGTGCCTTCCGGTGTGTCGCATCAATGTGATTGCACCACTTCAGTGGCAATATTGACAGGAACCTGAAGTAAATACATTACACTCCGACGGTGGTGGGTGTATGGAACAAGCGATCTGAGGAGTTGTCTCACGGTGCGAGTCCACCCACGAGTGATCCCGAGTGAAAGAAAAAATCACACTCGTGGTTGTCTACGAGATTCCAAGTTCATGTTGACGAGTTTAAACGAGTTCCCACGTGTATGTCTAAGTTTGCCGTTTTCTTCTCATTTCTGCGATGTACCAAGTTCCTCTCCCGAGCATCTCATACAGTAAGTATATTCTGATTCAGTATTGAAAGTTAGTCAATTTAAGAACTTTAAAAAACTAGGCAGGATCTCGGCCCCGCAGTCGCTACCATTGTGCAGCAAGGAGGCGGCGGCGGCGAAGCAACAGTGTAAAAGAAGACAGCTCCATCCTGCGGCTTTGAGTTAAAGATAGAATTCAGCGCGGCCGCATCTATTGATATGACCTCCAAAGGGAAAATGCGCAGCGTCCAGTGCCAGAGCGTTTCTCTCTGCTTCCTCTACGTGGGAATTCCCTCAGTATGGTCACTCAGCGGGACAGGCAGCATCTCCGGAGAGAAGGAATGGGTGACAGGATGACGTTTCCAAAATTCTGCTGCGTCTTTGTGTTACTCCAGCACTGTGTGTTCACTTGTTGTCAACCAGCATCTGCCCTTTCTTGTGTTTGACATTATCTGTATCCGTGGCAGTTGATTGTCGCTCCCTTCAGTTTCCCAGGCGGTCGGGATAGGACTGGAGTTAGAGAGAAAGGTGGGGGGGGAGAGTGGGGGGAGGAGGGGGGGGGGGTTGGGTGACTTAGTACGGGGGACAAATGTAGGAGAGGTGTACTGACTGTGTGGGCAGACACTTTGACAGTGATTGCCCACCATTCTCAAAAGCTGCTGTGTCTCCCTGTCCGTGGGATAGCAGGGGGCGATCAAACAACACAATACACCCCTCCCCATCCACGCCAACACGAAGTGCAACGATCCCAAGGCTTTAGCGTCAGAAACAACGGGCAGGCGACAATCACCCGCCATAACGCGAGAGAGATCATGCACTATTGTATGTTTCCTTTACACGTCGGTGTTTCTGTCTTTCTCCATCCCATTGTTAACCCTGTCTGTCGCCACCCCCACACCCACCCCTCTGCTTCACGGCCATGTGTGTGACCCCTTCCCTCCCCTCTCCAGCTCCCCGCCCATTGCACCGGGCGCGGGGGCTGCGCACCGTCTTCACGTCGGCGACGCCAGCAGGTCAGTGCCAGTCGCCCCGGGGCAGGTGCTCGGGGGCTCTCTCCCAGCGTGCCCCCGGACCGGAGTGGGGGGGAGATGGGAGTCAGCGGGCACGCCGGCTCTGCCACACCATGGGCCGTGCCGTCCAAGTTGGCGTCTCGGGGTAGTCCTATTTAGCTGCATGTGGCCCATAGCCCTCTAATAATAATAATAATAATAATAATAGTAATTTTATTGTCAATTCACATAATGTAACGAGTAGTTACACAGAGGATTGAAATTGCGTTTCTCCATACTCCAATGTGCAAGTAATATTTATAAAACAGACAGACAGTGTACCAATAAAAGTAGACAATGGACATATACATTATATAAAATATTCATTAATAAAAGGTGCAATATAGCATACTGTGCAAGTAGCATACTGCAGACATTGTGTTAAAGTTAATTTGACAGTCAGTTGGTCTTTGTGTAATGTTCATGGAATTTTCTTTAGTGTGTTGAGAAGTCTGATGGCCTGAGGGAAAAAGCTGTTTTTGAATCTTGTGGTTTTGCTCCGCATGCTGCGGTAGCGCTTGCCGGATGGTAGGAGGGTGAACAGTTTGTGTGCTGGGTGGGTGGTGTCTTTGATGATGTTAGTTGCTCTCTTGCGACAGCGAGATGGATATGTCTTGAATTGCTGGTTGGGGTGATCTTCTCCGCTGTCCTCACCACTCTCTGTAGGGCCTTCTGGTCAGCAGCAGAGCAACTGCCATACCAGACTGAGAGACTGTTGGAAAGAATGCTCTCAATGGCACCCCTGTAAAAAGTTGTGAGGGCAGAAGGGGGGAGGTCGGCTCTCCTCATCCGTCGAAGGAAGTGGAGGCGTTGCTGTGCTTTCTTGACTAGGGAGATGGTGTTGTTGGACCATGTCTGATCATCTGTGATGTGTACTCCCAGGAACTCTAAACCCTTCCAATCCATTTAACTGTCGTTAATAACCTCACGAAAGTTCCTGCTTCATTTTCCTCCGGCCAACTCAGAGGGAAGTCTTCCCCCTTTCCAGGGTTAATCGCTCCACTGTTTATAATGCTCTCTGCATTATGAAGTCCTCGACAGTGAACCCCATGGGCAATCACTACCAAAGTGCCTGCCGACACAGTCCGCAAAATTATCTCCCGTACTAAGTCACCCCAACCCCCCCTCCCCTCCACTCCCCTCCCCTACCCCCCTGGCCCCCACCCACACCTTTCCCTCCCAACTCCAGTCCCGTCCCGACCCACTGGGAAACTGAAGGGAGCGACAATCAACTGCCACGGATACAAATAAAGTCATACACAAGGAAGGGCAGATGCTGGTTGACAAAATTGTACACAGTGCATTGAGACACAAAGCCGTCAGGCTTGTTTTTACAACACTGTTACCCCTTATACAATGATGTTGAAAAATGGCCCTTTTTGATTTTTGCCCTGGATTTGTCTGCCTGTCACTTTTACTTTTCACCTTGCTACCTATTGCTTGTACCCTCATTTGACTCCCCTCTGTCCCTCTGTTCACACATTTAAGAAACCCAACACCTCATATTCTCTGTTTATTATCTTTTTCTTCTACATGTTGGGTCTGAGTGCTTCCCTTCACTGCCTCCTGCCTCACACACTGTCTACTAGCTTTCTCTATTTGAGTTCTCCCCCCAACCGTTCTAGTTTAAAGTCTCCCCAGTAGCCTTTGCAAATCTCCCAGCCGGGATATTGGTCCCCCTCGGGTTCAAGCGCAACCCGTCCTTGGGTCACACCTTCCCCAAAAGAGGTTCCAATGATCCAGAAATTTGAATCCCTACCCACTGCACCAGTCCTTCAGCCACGCATTTATCCTCCACCTCGCTCCATTCCTACTCTCACTGTCGCGTGGCACAGGCAGTAATCCTGAGATTGTTACCTTTGCGGTCCTTTTCCTTAACTCTCTTCCTAACTCCCTAATTCTCCTTTCAGGACCTCTTCCCTTTTTCTACCTATGTCATTGGTACCTATATGTACCACGACCTCGGGCTCCTCTCCCTCCCATTTCAGGATATCTTGAACACGTTCAGACACATCCCAGACCCTGGCACCAGGGAGGCAAACTACCATCCGGGTCTCCCACTGCGTCCACAGAATCGCCTGTCTGACCCCCTAACTATAGAGTCCCCTATCACTACTGCCCTCCTCTTCTTTCCCTTACCCCTCTGAGCAACAGGGCCGGTCTCTGTACCGGAGGCCCGGCCGCTGTTGCTACCCCCAGGTAGGCTGTCCCCCCCCAACAGTACTCAAACATGAGTACTTATTGTCAAGGTGTACAGCCACTGGGGTACTCTCTAGTCCCTGCCTCTGCCCCTTGCCCCTCCTAACCGTGACCCACTTGTCTGCCTCCCGTGGTTTGGAGTGACCACCTCTCTATAACTCCTCTCTATGACCTCCTCCCACTCCCTGACCAGACGGAGGTCATCGAGCTGCTGCTCCAGGTTCCTAATACCGTCCCTTAGGAGCCTTGCGGGGCAGCGGCGATGAGTGTTATTGTGAGGAAGTTGTTGTCACGTAACCTGACTGATTGTGGACTGTGGCCCAGAAAGTTACGGATCCCGTGGCAGAGGAAGGATGTCATTCCGAGAACCCAGAGTTTGGAGATAACCGCCACCCCCCTCCCCCAGCAGACACAGCTACACATGGCCTTATGCACAATCCCAAACTCGAGTCTGTTCCTACATTCAATATCACAATTACCGACGTGACCTTAATTTCAACGTATAGATCCATTAGTCTTCATTTCCTTAATGTCCACAAATATATTCGCTCCAACCCTGTTTGCACTTAACAACCGAGCATCGCTACTCTCTGGGATAGAGGGTATTGTGGGCTCAGATATATTTTCGAGAGTATTTTACACCTAACTCAGTCACTCCATGGTGAAATGTTATTCTGAAACATTGATCCAAACGTCAAACCCGTTGTGTAATTCTTTCAACGTCTATCCTGTCATAACCTCGTAAAATTCTAATGTGTAAAAATATAATTTTCCATTGATCCAAGTATGTTTCTAGTCTTTTTTATGTGGGGGAGGTGGGGAGGGGAAGGGGGAAACCCTTTTCCTGTCACTTCCTGGTCGGTATGCGTCAATTCTACGAGCCGCATCTTCGCCCCCCCCCTCCCCTCGCGGTCTACCATCTGGATTGGCGCGGTCTTTCCTGCCGTAGACCGGCCAGAGCATCAGCGACGGCACAACACTGAATTACCATCGCGGAGCGGGGCGATACCTTTCTGGGGATCGCCGTGTGGAGTTCCGGAATGTTGGGGCTGCTGATTATCACCGTGGGGCTGAGGTTTCTAGCCGCGGGCGGCGCTGAATTTTAACCTCGCTGAGTCTGGGCTCCTTGCCGGGGATCGCCAGCGTTGGAGCTCCGCCCAGCTCGGCCTGTGGACTTCTGGAGCCGCGGTTCGGTAGGAGGTGGTCGATTCGGAATCTCCAAGCAGCTGAGAGTGTTCTTCCGTTCCGACGCCGGAGCTCCGATCATCCTGGCGAGATGGCCCGAAACATCAGACCGCCGTAGCGGCGACTGCTGATTCTGCTGTGTGGAGATGTTCATGTTAAATTCTATCGTGTTTTGTGTTTTTCTTTATTCTTATGGCTGTATGGTAATTCAAATCTCACTGTCCCAATTGGTGCTTGTGACAATAAATGTCTCTTCAACTCTCTGTAAACCGCAGATTAAAGAATCTTATCAATTAGAGTAATAAGAGTGACAAGTGTGTAAACGTGCGCCCACCGGTCAACATGTCGCAGCCTTGCTGATATATTGTTGGTCCTCTGACAACCAATTCATCAATCAATCAATCAACCTTTATTGTCATCTTGCAAGCAACAGTTGTACATTGCAAAATGAAAAAAAAAACGTTTCCCAGGGAATACCGGAGCATCGCACATGAAATTTAAAACATTTCACATATAATAACACTAAAAACTATCCAGTCCCTGGTGGAACAGTATAAATAGTTAAAAAGTGGGTAAAAACAACGTGAGTAAAACCAATCATAAACATGTCCGGGATGGCTGATTTGAGTGGCCAGTGCCAGTTATTGAAGTGGCCAGTGCCAGTTATTAAAGTGTCCGTGCCAAGCCGCAGAATCAGGTGACTGTGAGTACAGAGTGGCTGTTTAGCAGTCTCACAGTATATGGCAGGAAGCTCTTTCGCAGTCATGTAGTCCGGGCTTTGATGCTGCGATATCTCTTGCCTGATGGCAGGAGATCCAGGTGTATGTGGAGGGGGTGCAGTTTGTCCTTAGCAATTCTAGTTTGTCCTTAGCAATTCTTAGCATCGAGGGATAAATGGCAGGGGTTCGCTACTTTGTCCTTGAACGGGTCGAGTTATAATGAGAATTGCGGACATTATTCCTTCGAGTGCCGGAGGATGATTTTGTATAAAATCTTGAGGAAAATAGATAAGGTAAATGCACTATTATCCAGGTCGAGGAATCAAAAACCATGTTAGATATCGATATCGTCTGTTTCACATGGACAATCTTAGTCGCCATCATTCTACGAACATTCCCGCTCTGATAATAAATATCAATTTTCTCAGATGATTAGCATTGGTAAGGTTAGGCAAAGGTTTACTAGTGTGATGTACCGAGGAATAGTGAAAAGCTTAGTTTTGCTTCTGATCCACTCAGATCGGATAGATCGTGCATAGGTACAAACAGTTCAAACTCAGAGGTAGAACAAAGTGCTGGAGAAACTCAGCGGGTGCAGCAGCATCTATGGAGCGAAGGAAATAGGCAACGTTTCGGGCCGAAACCCTTCGTCAAACTCAGATACATCAGATAGACCAAGGGGAATGTACAGAATACAGAATATTGTTCGTGATGTCATGATCAATATTGCCTTTTATTTCTACGAATCCCAGAATTGTCCTTGTGTTTGTAAGGATGAACATGATTTGCTCAGCCCACATTGCATAATTCAGACCGCCGTGGAACTGGTCACGTGCAGTTGGTGAATTCGAGTTCTGTAAAAAAACGCAAGTTAGTACAATGTGCAAAACGTATCATTTCACTGTGCTGAGGTCCACAGCTGGAACGATGTATGATGCGTTGCTTCTGTGAGCCATGAGACATCCCGCTGGGTTCGTGGTGTAGTGAACAATTAAGATGCGAAGGGCATTAGGTTTTAGCCACGTTTATTATTATCACATGTATCAAGGTACAGTCTAAAACTTGGTTGTGCCTGCTGTCCAAACTGATCAGATATAACATATACAGATTCAATCAGTTCAAACACGAGTACACAGAGTGGTGAGTCTTTGTATAAACACAGAGGGTGGTCAGTGTGTGGATTCGCACAGGGGTTGGTGGGTTTATAGAACGAGTTGCCAGAGGAGGTAGTTGGGGTGAAAACCATCACAAAATTTAAAGACATTTGAACAGGTAGGTGTATAGGAAAGGTAGAAAATGATAAGGGCCAAACAAAGCAGGTGGGACTACTGTCTATGCGGCACATTGGCCGGTTAGGGCGAGCTGGGCCGATGGTCTATGACTATGTAAATAGATAAAGCAAAGTGGACGATACAGAGTGCAGAACACAGTTTTCACCATTGTATCGCATCGTTGTTCGTCTGTTTGTCGGACAACGCCCAATGCCACAATGGGTTAGAGGCTGTTGTGAGACAACGCCCAATGGTACAATGGGTTAGAGGCTGTTGTGAGACAACGCCCAATCCCACAATGCGTTAGAGGCTGTTGTGAGACAAAGCCCAAAGCCGCAATTTGCCCGTCGGACACCAGCACCACTGCGTCACTAATGTTTTCTAGGATGATGAAGGAATGAAATTTGAGGCAAATTGAACAGTACCCCAACTATGGAGGAATGTTCAGAGGCCTGATAACAGAGGGTAATAAGCTATTCGTCTGACCCGTGGTGTGCAATTCAGAACTGCCCTCAGACTCCATCGTTTCATACCTGATTACATTACTGTTCATTTCCCAGTTGTCCAAAAATCATGTTCGCCCAGCAATATTTGTACTTGATAAATGAGCAGCACTATTTTCTGGCTAGGAGGTACAGTGTATTCAGATATGTTTGCCAGGATAAATTCCATCGTATCTCTGTCATCCAATTCGTATTCGGAACCATTTATCCTTACTAAATTATCCAGCAACCCTTTGTGTATTTCGGTGAATATCCATCCTGTCAAGGCCCCTCGGAAGCCTACATTTATTGTGTCAATAAAATTACTTGTCGTTGTTCCAAACTGCACAGAGTAGGCGTTCTGATAAACTGTTGTTCCTTTGGCGGACAATTTTGCCGAGGGATACATTTCGTCTTCCGTCTCTGCACCGAGCTGAAGACTCGCATTGTGTTCCTTGAAAGATATAACGTCAAAGCAGAACAGTCTGCGGCCAAGGAGAAAGGGGTAACTACAGAGAGAGTGGGACCTCTCATGGATCAAAGCGGTCACGTCTGTGTGGAGCCACAGGAGATGGACAAGATCCTCAATAAGTATCTCTCCTCTGTATTTATCGAGGAGAAAAACAGTCGGACGGAGGATCTTGGAGCAGTCAATGGATGTGTCTTGAGAGCAGTCAGTGTTACCGTCGAAGGAGTACAGAAGGTTCTATCGTGTATCAAGGTAGACAATCTCCAGGGCCTAATCAGACATATCCGAGGACATTGTACGAAACTAGAGTGGGAATTGCCGGAGCCCAGGTTGAAATTTACGAGGCAATAGACAATAGACAATGGGTGCGGGAGAAGGCCATTCGCCCCTTCGAGCCAGCACCGCCATTCACTGTGATCATGGCTGATCATCCACAATCAGTACCCCGTTCCTGCCTTCTCCCCATATCCCTTAACTCTGCTATGTTTAAGAGCTCTATCTAACTCTCTCTTGAAAGCATCCAGAGAATTGGCCTCCACTGCCTTCTGAGGCAGCGAATTCCATAGATTCGCAACTCTCCGGGTGAAAAAGTGTTTCCTCATCTCCGTTCTAAATGGCCTACCCCTTATTCTTAAACTGTGACCCCTTGTTCTGGACTCCCCCAAAATCGGGAACACGTTTCTTGCCTCTATCGTGTCCAATCCTTTAATAATCTTACACGTTCAATAAGGTCCCCTCTCAACCTTCTAAATTCCAGTGTATACAAACCCAGTCGCTCTATTCTTTCAACATATGAGAGTCCTACCATCCAGGGAATTAACCTGGTGAACCTACGCTGCTCTCCCTCAATAGCAATAACGTCCTTTCTCAAAATTGGAGACCAAAACTACACACAATACTCCAGGAGTTGTCTCAACAGGGCCCTGTCCAATTGTAGAAGGACCTCTTTGTTCCTATACTCAACTCCTCTTGTTATGAAGGCCAACATGCCATGAACTTTTGCGACAATATCCATGTAATTTATGCATATGAGCAGTACATATTCTCGCACATGCTCAGCCTCGTGCATATAATTATGCAAATCAGTCAGTGACCATTAACTTGGAAATAAATCATTCTTGCTTTTGATCCCAACACGAGTGTGTGTGGAGCCATCTTTCCCCGTCTAATATGTGCTAGTTTTACCTACGTCGTAAGCAGACACATATCAAAACATGGTTGCAGCTGTGAAAGTGAGGATCTTTGGATAAAATGGACGCTATAATGATTATGATTTTTCAAGGGTGATGACACACATTCTTGAGGGAATTGAAGGTGTGGTGTGTTACTTGGATGACATCCTCATCTCAGCCCCTGACAGGCAGACACATGATGAAAGGTTGGAAGATGTACTCAAACGACTTGAAACACACAGTGTAAGAGTGAAGGCACAGAAGGGTGAGTTCTTTCAGAACTCGGCAGAGTACTTGGGTCATAAGATAGACAATAATGATCTACACCCCGCCAAGGGTAAAGTTGATGCGATCAAGAACGCGCCCACTCCCAGAAACATATCTGAGATCCGATCCTATTTAGGATTAGTGCATTATTATGGGAAGATGGTGCCAAATCTGTTCACCTGTTTACATCCCTTGAACGAGCTTTTGTGAAAAGATGTACCATGGAAGTGGACACGTGAATGTGATCAAGCTTTCAAGTCACGTAAAGCTCAGTTGACAGAGAGTACAATGCTTGTTCATAAATAAGCCAATGACGTTATCATGTTATGCTTCACCGTACGGTGTCGGGGCTGTCATCTCTCATGTGCTAGAAAATGGATAGGAGAGGCCAATAGCATTTGCATCTAGAACACACAATGCCAGTGTGATAAATTATGCGCAAATAGAGCGAGAGGCTCTTGCTTTCATTTTTGGCGTTACGAGGTTTCACAAATATTTGTGTGGTAGAGGGTTTCTAAGCGGGACAGATCACCAGCCGTTGATAGTGAACCCAAATCCAAAAGTACACATACCAACTCTGGCAGCAGCCAGAATGCAAAGATGGGCATTGATATTGTCTGCATACCAGTATGATATTCAGTATCGTAAGGCAGCAGAGCCCAGCAATGCCGATGCCATGTCTAAATTACCTTTGGAATCAGAGGTTTCTCGTAACAGAGAGGACTTGTTATATTTCTCTCATGTAGACGTGTTACCTGTCACTTCAGGGGGACATTCGGAAGGCTACTCGCACTGATAGACTTTTGTCAAGAGTGCTGCAAATTGTCGCAAATGGAAGGCCAAACAAATTGCCGGATTCAGAGGCAGAACTGAAAATATTATTTGTACGTAGGAATGAACTCTCAGTCGACCAAGGTTGTGTCATGTGGGGTGCAAGAATTGTAATCCCTGAAAAATATGGAGTAAAATTGCTAGGAGATCTTCATGATGAGCATTTGGGAATGTGTCTAACAAAGAGTCTAGCGAGAAACTATCTATGGTGGCCTGGTGTAGATAAGGACATAAAGTAAATTGTGAAAGAGTGAAGCACATGTCAAGTAGTTGGAAAGAATCCACCAACAGTACCGCTACAGCCATGGAAATGGCCGGTTAGAGTGTGGCAAAGATTACTCGTGGACTTTGCAGAGTTAGATGTACAACAATTGTTCATTATGATTGATAGTCACTCCAAGTGGGTTCAGGTTTTTCCGATGAACAAAACGACATCAAGCAAAACAATAGACATTTTGCGAGGATTGTTTGCGTCCTATGGATTACCAGAGGAAATTGTGTCAGATAACGGACCTCAATTCTGTTCACAAGAGTTTGCACAATTCATGAAAGGGAATGGTGTAAAACACACCAGAGTAGTTCCATACCACCCCACATCAAATTGAGCAGCAGAACGCACAGTAACGCGTAATTTAGTCAAACAACTGCTGGATCCAAATCAAAAGAAAATACAGTTGTCTCTGTCTCACAAACGTGCTAACTTTCTGATTACATATCGAGACACACCACACACCACTACTGGTCAAACGCCAGCTGAACTGTTCTTATAGAGAAAACCAATAACAAGGTTTTCACTGTTGAAATCAAACTTGGCTCAAACAGTAGAAAAGAGACAGGAGAAACAAAAAAGCATATCATGACAGAAGTAGATTAAGGAAAGGAGTGTTGAGTGGAATCAGAAGTTAAAGGTGGAAAACATCATCACACGTGGGTAAAGTGGTTACCTGGAAGAATAGTGAGAAAGTGCAGACCACGGACATACATGGTCAAGATGTTTGGAAGTGGGAAGGTGAGAAAAGTACACATTGACCATGTCATGCCTATGCATGCACAGACAGGTTTGCAACCAGATCAAATAGAAGAGTCAGGTAATTTGGTTACCACTCAAGTACAGGTACCAACGGATGAACCAGACATTATGCATGAAGATACACAAGATAGTGAGGGTTTGAACCTGCCTGAAAATGGAGGTTCAAGTGTGGTTGACAGTCTAAAAAATTGACTGATGAACTGGAATCTAAGAAGGTAGGATAAAAGGAAGACTTGACTCGATCAAAAATGAGTCCAAATGTTTCTAAACAGTCAGAAACGTTTGGTCAGAGACGATATCCAGACAAAATGAGAATCCGGTGGTTAGGTTTAATTTGTGAAGTTTAATTTGGGAAATGCATAGATCATTGCATATGCAACATATATGCCTGATCCCCTCATTTTATTCAGGTTATATAAAAGTAAACTATTGTAAAAGATTGTAATATATTCATACCGTTTTTATTATATTCAAAAATGTCAACAATGTTATATTTAAAAATGTCAACAAGGCGATAACGTTTGCATTAAGGTGGGAGTAGTTGTAATAGCGCCACCTTTAGTTGGAGCATTGTATATGATTGAATAAACCACGCTGCAGTCATGTTCCGGTCACCAATTAGTTAACTTGTTATTGTGTGTCTGAGCTCAAGATATCACAGATGGCAGTCAGGGGGTTTGTAATAGATATTGGTCAGTAATCGGTTACCTACGATGGAGATAGTGAGGTCAAGAAACGGTGGGGAGATATTGGAAATGGTCCAGGTGAATTTGAGTGCCGGATGGAAGTTAGTGGTGAAATGGATGAAGTCAGTGAGTTCTGCATGGGTGCAGGAGGCAGCACCGTTGCAGTCGTCGATGTAGCGGAGGTAGAGTTCGGGGATAGGACCACGGTATCGCCTCGAACAAGGATATGGGCCCAGGCGCGAGCCAATAGCTACGCCTTGGATTTGGAGGAAATGGGAGGAGTCAAAGGAAAAGTTGTTGAGGGTAAGGACAAGCTCCGCTAGGCGGAGAATTATCAGTAGACGTGGATTGGCTGGTTCTGTGGTCGAGGAAGAAACGGAAGGCTTTAAGACCCTCCTGGTCGGTGATGGAGGTGTAGAGTGACTGGACATCCACGGTGAAGATGAGGGAATGGGGGCCTGGAAAACGGAAGCCATGAAGGGGACGAAGAGCGTGTGAGGTGTCTGGGACATAGGTTGGGAGGGATTTGACCAGGGGGATAGGATGGAGTCGATGTATATGGAATTATTTTGGTGGTACAGGGGTCGAGGTATGTGGGAATTAAGGATAAATTAGATAGTTCGAAGGCATCATACTCTGCTGATCAAGAGCTAGTAAATGGGATTTAGTAATTGGATACTTTCGACATAGACCGTTGTTGGGCCTGCTTCTCTGCTATGTGACTCTGTGACACACGACCCAGTCTTGCACAATTCTCCACATGTGGTCTCACCGTCACTAGTTATGGCAGGGGTTCGCTACTTTTCCCTTGAATGGGTCGAGTTATAATGAGAGGTGCGGACATTATTCCTTCGAGTGCCGGAGGATGAGGGATGGTCTTATGATAATGTATAAAATCACGAGGAAAATAGATAAGGTAAATGCACTTTTATCCGGGTCGGGAAATCAAAAACCATCTTAGATATCGATATCGTCTGTTTCACATGGACAATCTCAGTCGCAATCATACTACGAACATTCTCGCTCTGATCATAAATATCACTTTTGTCAGATGATTAGCATTGGTAAGGTTAGGCAAAGGTTTACTAATGTGATATGTACCGAGGAATAGTGAAAAGCTTTGTTTTGCTTCCGATCCACTCAGATCGGATAGATCGTGCATAGGTACAAACAGTTCAAACTCAGAGGTAGACAAAAGTGCTGGAGAAACTCAGCGGGTGCAGCAGCATCCATGGAGCGAAGGAAATAGGCAACGAAACCCTTCTTCAAACTCAGATACATCATATGGACCAAGGGGAATGTACAGAATACAGAATATTGTTCGTGATGTTATGATCAATATTGCCTTTTATTTCTACGAATCCCAGACTTGTCCGTGTGTTTGTAAGGATGAACATCATTTGCTCAGCCCACATTGCATAATTCAGACTGCCGTGGAACTGGTCATGTGCAGTTGGTGAATTCGAGTTCTGTAAAAACGCAAAGTTAGTACAACGTGCAAAACGTATCATTTGACTGTGCCGAGGTCCACAGCTGGAACGATGTTTGATGCGTTACTTCTGTGAGCCATGAGACATCCCGCTGGGTTCGTGGTGTTGGGAACAATTAAGATGCGAAGGGCATTAGGTTTTAGCCACGTTAATTATCACATGTATCAAGGTACAGTCTAAAACTTGGTTGTGCCTGCTGTCCAAACTGATCAGATATAACATATCCAGATTCAGTTCAAACACGAGGATACAGAGTGGTGAGTCTTTGTATAAATACAGAGGGTGGTCAGTGTGTCGATTCGCACAGGGGTTGGTGGGTATATAGAACGAGTTGCGAGAGGAGGTAGTTGGTGTGAAAACCATCACAACATTTAAAGACATTTGGACCGATAGGTGAATAGGAACGGTTGAACGTGATCAGGGACAAACAAAGCAGGTGGGACTACTGTTTATGCGGCACATTTGTCGGTTAGGGCAAGCTGGGCCGATGGTCTATGACTATATGAATAGATAAAGCAAAGTGAACGATACAGAGTGCAGAACACAGTTTTCACATTGTATCGCATCGTTGTTCATCAGTTTGTGAGACAACGCCCAATGCCACAATGGTTTAGTGGCTGTTGTGAGACAAACGCCCAATGCCACAATGGGTTCGAGGCTGTTGTGAGACAACGCCCAATGCCACAATGGGTTAGAGGCTGTTGTGAGACAACGCCCAATGCCACAATGGGTTAGAGGCTGTTGTGAGACAACGCCCAATGCCACAATGGGTTAGAGGCTGTTGTGAGACAATGCCCAATGCCACAATGGGTTAGAGGCTGTTGTGAGACAAAACCCAAAGCCGCAATTTGCCCGTCGGAAACCATCACCACTGCGTCACTAATGTTTTCAAGGATGATGAATGAATGAAGTTAGAGGGAAATTGAACAGCACCCCATCGCTGGAGGGACTGTTCGGAGGCCTGATAACGGAGGGTAATAAGCTATTCGTCTGATCCGTGGTGCGCAGTTTCAGAACTGACCTCGGACTCAATCATTTCATAACTGATTACGTTACTCTTCCTTTCCCTATTGTGCAAAAAAACATGTTCGCCCAGCCATATTTGTACTTGATAAATGAGCCTCACTATTTTCTGGGGAGGAGGTACAGTGTATTCAGATATGTCTGCCAGGTTCAATTCCATCTTATCTCAGTCATCCAATTCGTATTCTGAAACATTTATCCGAACTAAATTATCCAGCAACCCTTTGTGTATTTCGGTCAATATCCATCCGGAGGGAGAAGCGACGCCGAAGTCGGGGCGGCCCGGCCGGGGGGAGAATCGACGCCCAAGTCGGGGCATCCCGGCCAGAGGGAGAAGCGACGCCCAAGTCGGGGCGCCCCGGCCCGGGGAAGAAGCGACGCCCATGTCGGGGCGGCCCGGCCCGGGGGAGTTCGGCGCCCATGTCGGGGCGGCCCAGCCGGAGGCTGAAGACGGCACGGTACTCACGTGAGGGTGGCTGGGACGGTGTTCTGGCGGTGGTGGCCTGAGTCCGGGGTTCGGCCGCGGGCCAGCGGCTGCGTCTGCAGGACTGGTGGGTGGCAGCTTCGACCACCCCGGGCCGCGGTGTTTGAGCCGCGGGACTGATGTATAACATCGCCCGGGGGGTATCGCCTCAGCGAAGAGGAGGGAAGAGACTGCAGACCTAAGACTTTTGCCTCCATCACAGTGAGGAGATGCTGGGTGGACTCACTGTGGTGGATGTTAATATGTGTTTATTGTTGTTTTTATTGTATTATATGTATGACTGCTGCAATTTCGTCCAGACTTCGGTCTGAATGACAATAAAGGCATATCTATCTATCTATCTATCTACATAGATACATAGATACATAGAAATTAGGTGCAGGAGTAGGCCATTCGGCCCTTCGAGCCTGCACCGCCATTCAATACGATCATGGCTGATCATCCAACTCAGTATCCCGTACCTGCCTTCTCTCCATACCCCCTGATCCCTTTAGCCACAAGGGCCACATCTAATTCCCTCTTAAATATAGCCAATGAACTGGCCTCAACTACCCTCTGTGGCAGAGAGTTCCAGAGATTCACCACTCTCTGTGTGAAAAAGTTTTTCCTCATCTCGGTCTTAAAGGATTTTCCCCTTATCCTTAAGCTGTGACCCCTTGTCCTGGACTTCCCCAACATCGGGAACAATCTTCCTGCATCTAGCCTGTCCAACCCCATAAGAATCTTGTACGTTTCTATAAGATCCCCTCTCAATCTCCTAAATTCTAGCGAGTATAAGCCAAGTCTATCCAGTCTTTCTTCATATGAAAGTCCTGACATCCCAGGAATCAGTCTGGTGAACCTTCTCTGCACTCCCTCTATGGCTATAATGTCCTTCCTCAGATTTGGAGACCAAAACTGTACGCAATACTCCAGGTGTGGTCTCACCAAGACCCTGTACAACTATCTATCTATCTATCTATCTATCTATCTATCTATCTATCTATCTATCTATCTATCTATCTATTTATCTATCTATCTATCTATCTATCTGTCTATCTATCTATCTATCTATCTATCTATCTATCTATCTATCTATCTATCTGTCTATCTATCTATCTATCTATCTATCAATCTATCTATCTATCTATCTATCTATCTATCTATCTATCTATCTATCTTTCTATCTATCTATCTATCTATCTATCTATCTATCTATCTATCTATCTATCTATCTATCTATCTATCTATCCATCTATCTATCTATCTATCTATCTATCTATCTATCTATCTATCTATCTATCTATCTATCTATCTATCTATCTATCTATCCTGTCAAGGCCTCTCAGAAGCCTACGTTTATTGGGTCAATAAAATTACTTGTCGTTGTTCCAAACTGCACAGGGTAGACGATCTGATAAACTGTTGGTCCTTTGGCGGCCATTTTTGCCGAGGGATAAATTTCGACTTCAGTCTCTGCACCGAGCTGAAGACGCGTATCGTGCTCCTTGAAAGATATAACGTCAAAGCATAACAGTCTGCGGCCAAGGGGAAAGGGGTAACTACAGAGAGAGTGGGACCTCTCATGGATCGAGGTGGTCACCTCTGTGTGGGGTCACAGGAGATGGACAAGATCCTCAATAAGTATCCCTCCTCTGTATTTTTCGAGGATAAAAAGAGTCGGACGGAGGATCTTGGGACAGTCAATGGACGTTTCTTGAGAGCAGTCAGTGTTACCGTCGAAGAAGTACTGATGGTACTACCGTGTATCAGGGTAGACAATCTCCAGGGCCTGATCAGACATATCCGAGGAGATTGTACGAAACTAGAGTGGGAATTGCGGGAGCCCTCGTTGAAATGTACGTGGTCAAGGTGCGGAAGTAGGCCATTCGTCCCTTCGAGCCAGCACCACCATTCGCTGTGATCATGGCTGATCATCCACAATCATTACCCCGTTCATGCCTTCTCCCTATATCCCTTGAATCTGCTATCTTTATGACCTCTATCTAACTCTCTCTTGAAAACATCCAGAGAATAGGCCCCCACTGCCTTCTGAGGCAGAGAATTCCACAGATTCACAACTCTCTGGGTGAGAAAGTGTTTCCTCATCTCCGTTCTAAATGGCTTCACCTTATTCTTAAACTGTGACCCCTGGTTCTAGATACCTCCAACATCGGGAACACGTTTCCTGCCTCAAGCGTGTCCAATCCCTTAATAATCTTATACGTTTCAATAAGATTCCCTCTCATCCTTCTAAATTCCAGTGTATACAAACCCAGTCGCACCATTCTTTCGACATATGACAGTTACGCCATCCCGGGAATTAACCGTGTAAACCATAGCAAGAACGTCCTTTCTCAAAATCGGAAAACAAAACTGCACACAATACTCCAGGTGTGGTCTCTCCAGGGCCTGTCCAACTGTAGAAGGACCTCTTTGCTCATTACTCAACTCCTGTTGTTATGAAGGCCAACATGCCATCAGCTTTTGCGACAATATCCATGTAATTTATGCATATGAGCTGTACTCATTCTCGCACATGCTCAGACTTGCGCATATAATTATGTAAATCAGTCAGTGACCTTTAACTTGGAAATAAATCATTCTTGCTTTTGATTCCTACACGAGTGTGTGTGGAGCCATCTTTCTCCGTCTAATAAGTGCTAGTTTTACGTACATCGTAAGCAGACACATGTCAAAACATGGTGGTAGCGGTGAAAATAAAGATATGTGGATAAAATGGATGCTATGATGATTAGCAAAAATGCTTTGAAAAGCTTTCAGGAATCAGTGTTTCAATGCTCAGCGACCGACTAGCTGCATGCATGAGTGGAATAATACGCAGGCCAGTGAGCACACAAAGATAAGATGCTTAAAGATAGCACACGCTGAATGGAAACAGATAAAAACAAGTTTTGTTTCGAAAATATTTTTGATAGTAGTAGAAGATATTAGAGAATATTACGCAAAGTACGCAGTCGCGCGTTGCGCTTAAAGCTAAACGATACGTAAGCCATTAAGAGCGACGGGATACGATGATATTGAATTGAATTGAATTGAATTTCCTTTATTGTCATTCAAACAATAGTTTGAACGAAATTGCGTACCTTGCAGTCAAGAGAGAAGAACAGCAACAAAACAAACAATGAACACAATTTAACACAAACATCCATTGTTGAGGGATCTCCAGGCACCTCCTCACAGTGATGGAAGACAAAAAGCCTTATCTCTTCCTTGCTTGTTCTCCCGCTGCGTCGAGGCGATCGAGGCTATCGATGTTAAAGCCCCCGCCGGGTGATGGGTAAATCCCGCGGCCGATTCCAAGCTACCCGAACGGGCCGACTGAAACTCCGCTACCCTGGGCGGACGAAGCCGCCACCCTCCAGTCCAGCTATTGCGGGAGCTCCCGAAAATCAGTCACCAAGCAGGGACCTGCCTGCTCCCGATGTTACAGTCCACAGGGCCTGCGGCCGAAGCCCCCGAAGCCCCGAAGTCGGGTCGCAGCCACAGCGCCACCGCAGCCTCCAAAGTCAGCCAGCTCCGCGATAGGAAGTCCACAGGCTCTGCCACCGGAGCCCCCAAAGTCGATTCCAGTTTGAGGCCGTCAGCTCCCCGATATTAGGCCTCAGCACAGACGCAGACGGAGATATGACAAGGAAAAGGACGCATCCCCGTTGAAGGAAGAGATTAAAAAATCTTTCCCCCTCTCCCCACATATACACAACTAGACACAACTAAAACATACGTCTAATAAGACAAAAGAAAACAAAAAAAGACAAAGACAGGCGACTGCAGGCGAGCCGCAGCTGCTTCCGGATGGAAGTGGCCGCGCAGGCCAGTTCATTTTTCCACGTGGCTCCACCACCCAATCTAAAGCTCAAAGAGAAGCGGGTGGAAGAGTGGAAAATGTTTAAACAAATGTATGAAAATTATCATTACATGACTACTGCCCCATAGAGTATCTCCCTATCAGTACTACAACACAGTGTGTTATTACATCAGTACTACTCCACACTGTCACTCCGTCAGTACAACCCCACAGTGTGTCATTACATCAGAACTACCCCACAGCGTGACACTTCATCAGTAGTATTTCACAGTGTCATTTCATCAGTACTACTGCACAGTGTGTCACGCCATCAGTACTAATGCACAATGTGTCACGCCATCAGTACTACCCCACAGTGTGTCACGCCATCAGTACTACTGCACAGTGAGTCTCTCCATCACTACGTCCACACCGTGTTTAACGCCATCAGTACTGCCCCATCGTGTGTCACTCCATCAGTACTATCCCGCAGTCTATCACGCCAATCGTACTACCCTATATATTGTCACTCCAACCTTACTACCCCACAGCGTGTCTCTCCATCAGTACTACCCCACAGTGTGTCTCTCCATCAGTACTACCCCACAGTGTGTCTCTCCATCAGTACTACCCCACAGTGTGTCTCTCCATCAGTACTACCCCACAGTGTGTCTCTCCATCAGTACTACCCCACAGTGTGTCTCTCCATCAGTACTACCCCAATGTATAGCCATAATATTAATGCTATCCCACAGTGTTTCTCCATCAGTACTACCCTACAGTGTGTCCATAACATTAGTAATACCCCATAGTGTGTCCACTCCATCAATACTACCCCACACTGTGTCCATTACATTAGTACTACCCACAGTGTTTCGTTCCATCAGTACTATCACACAGTGTGTCTCTCCATCAGTACTACCCCACAGTGTGTCCATAACATTAGTACTACCACATAGTGTTTTGTTCCAGCAGTACTACCCCACAGTGTGTCTCTCCATCAGTACTACCCCACAGTGTGTCCATAACATTAGTACTACCCCACAGTGTGTCTCTCCATCAGTACTACCCCACAGTGTGTCCATAACATTAGTACTACCCCACAGTGTGTCTCTTCATCAGTACTACCCCACAGTGTGTCCATAACATTAGTACTACCACACAGTGTTTTGTTCCAGCAGTACTACCCCACAGTGTGTCTCTCCATCAGTACTACCCCACAGTGTGTCCATAACATTAGTACTACCACACAGTGTTTTGTTCCAGCAGTACTATCCCACAGTGTGTCACTCCATCAGTACTACCCCACAGTGTGTCTCTCCATCAGTACTACACCACAGTGTGTCCATAACATTAGTACAACCCCACAGTGTGTCTCTCCATCAGTACTACCCCACAGTGTGTCTCTCCATCAGTACTACCCCACAGTGTGTCCATAACATTAGTACTACCACACAGTGTTTTGTTCCAGCAGTACTATCCCACAGTGTGTCTCTCCATCAGTACTACCCCACAGTGTGTCTCTCCATCAGTACTACCCCACAGTGTGTCCATAACATTAGTACTACCACACAGTGTTTTGTTCCAGCAGTACTATCCCACAGTGTGTCACTCTATCAGTACTACTCCACAGTGTTTCACTACATCAGTACTATCCCAGAGTGTGTCGTTCCATCCGTACTATAAAGTGTGCCATTCCGTCCGTTCTGCCAAGTTTGTCACTGTATCAGTACTACCCCATAGTGTGTCACTCTAACAGCACTCCCAAAGTTTCACTACAACAGTACGACCCCACAGTGTGTCTCTCCATCAGTATTATCCAATAGTGTGTCTCTCCATCAGTACTGCCCCATAGTGATTCACGCCATAAGTACTATCCCACAGTGTGTCTCTCCATCAGTACTATCCCACAGTGTGTCTCTCCATCAGTACTATCCCACAGTGTGTCTCCATCAGTACTACCCCATAGTGATTCACTCCATCAGTACTACCCCACAGTGTGTCTCTCCATCAGTACTATCCCACAGTGTGTCTCCATCAGTACTACCCCACAGTGATTCACTCCATCAGTACTACCCCATAGTGTGTCACTCTAACAGCACTCCCAAAGTTTCACTACAACAGTACGACCCCACAGTGTGTCTCTCCATCAGTACTACCCCACAGTGTGTCTCTCCATCAGTACTACCCCACAGTGATTCACTCCACCAGTACTACCCCACAGTATTTCACTTCTTCTGAAACACCCACAGTGTGTCATTCATCAGTACTAACCCGCAGTACGTCAGTCCATCAGTAATACCCCGCAGTGCGTCATTCCATCAGTACTATCACACAGTGCGTCACTCCATTAGTATAGCACCACAGTGTGCCAGTCCATCAGTAACATACAACAGTGGGCCAATCCATCAGTACTATTCCACAGTGTGTATCCCATCAATGTCACCCCGTTGGGTGCCACTCCACCAGTACTACACCACAGTGTGTCAATCCAGCTTAACTATCCCCACAGTGTCAATGCAGCTTAACAATCCCCACAGTGTCAATGCAGCTTAACTATCCCCACAGTGTCAATGCAGTTTAACTATCCCCACAGTGTCAATGCAGCTCAACTATCCCCACAGTGTCAATGCAGCTTAACTATCCCCACAGTGTCAATCCAGCTTAACTATCCCCACAGTGTGTCAATCCAGCTTAACTATCCCCACAGTGTCAATGCAGCTTAACTATCCCCACAGTGTCAATGCAGCTTAACTATCCCCACAGTGTCAATGCAGCTTAACTATCCCCACAGTGTCAATGCAGCTCAACTATCCCCACAGTGTCAATGCAGCTTAACTATCCCCACAGTGTCAATCCAGCTTAACTATCCCCACAGTGTGTCAATCCAGCTTAACTATCCCCACAGTGTCAATGCAGCTTAACTATCCCCACAGTGTCAATGCAGCTTAACTATCCCCACAGTGTCAATCCAGCTTAACTATCCCCACAGTGTGTCAATCCAGCTTAACTATCCCCACAGTGTCAATGCAGCTTAACTATCCCCACAGTGTCAATCCAGCTTAACTCTCCCCACACTGTGAATCCAGCTTAACTATCACCACAGTGTCAATCCAGCTTAACTATCCCCACACTGCCAATCCAGCTTAACTATCACTCCATCAGTACTACACAATGTGGCATTCCATCTGAACTATCCCTCTTTGTGTCACTCCATCAGTATTGCCCCACTGTTTGTCACGCTCTCAGTCTCCCCCACAGTGTGTCACTCCATCAATAATTTCCAACTGCGTATCACTCCATTAGTGCTTTCCCCAGACCGCGTAATTGCATATTCAACACAAACGCACCCTCACAGGCACTCACAATCTCACACAGTCACACAATTCACACAATTACCCACCCTTACGCACGGCAATACACTCTTACACATAACCATATAACAACCATATAACCATATAACAATTACAGCACGGAAACAGGCCATCTCGGTCCGTGCCTAACACTTATTTTCCGCTAGTCCCATCTACATGCACTCAGACCATAACCCTCCATTCCTTTCCCGTCCATATACCTATCCAATTTATTTTTAAATGATAAAATCGAACCTGCCTCCACCACTTCCACTGGAAGCTCATTCCACACAGCTACCACTCTCTGTGAAGACGTTCCCCCTCATGTTACCCCTAAACTTCTATCCCTTAATTCTCAAGTCATGTCCTCTTGTTTGAATCTTTGCTACTCTCAATGGGAAAAGCTTATCCACGTCCACTGTGTCCATCCCTCTCAAGTCCCCCCTTATCCTACATACATAAACATCACTCATAAAATGCTATAGAGACGAGGAAGCAGTGGCAGAGGGCAGAGCACATTCCTAGGTCCTGGAGTTCGGAGATAACAACCAGCCCTCTCCCTCCCCCCCCAAGCCCCGACTGTGGACACAGCTACACACGGCCACACACATAATGCCAAGCTTAAGCCTGTTCAGACATTTAATATCATCATTAACAACCTTATCCTGGTCTCAAGTTCTTTTCCATACCTGGTCACATTGGTCTTCAGTTCCCTATTGGCCACAAGAAGCTTCGCTCCAACCCTGTTTTTATTTAATACATGGGCACCACTGTTGTTCTGGGGTAGAGGGTACTCGAGATTCAGATATATCCGAGAGAGTAAATTACATCACATCTCAGTCACTCCAAAGTGAATTCATATTCTGATCATCTGATCCTAACGTAACCATCCATATACCCGTTGTTTAATGCTCTGAAGCTCCATCTCAGGGCCTCGCAAACTCCCACATATCGGCGTCAATTACTGACTTGTTGTTCTCACCAACTGCACAGAGTAGAGGATCTGGTCAATTATTGGTCGTTTCACAGCCACTTGATGCGAGGGATAAATCTCCACCTGACTCTACCCCGCTTCAAAGGTAAGTATCACCTTCTTTAAAAGGGAGAGGGCTAAGGCATAATACTCTATGGACCAAGTGCTAGAAAATGCGATTCAGTTATTGGATAGCATTAACACAGCACGACTGCACTACTCTTTCCTTGTGTGACCGAGCTGCAGGGAGAGGTGAGGAATTTATTCCCTGGAGCGAAGGAGACTGAGGAGTGATGATATGAAGGTGTATAAAATCATGAGAGGAATAGATAGGCTGAATGAAGTCCATTTTCCCCAGGTGTGAGAATCAAAAGGCAGATCTCATAGGTTTAATGTGAGAACAGCAACATTTACAAGGAACCTGAAGGGAAGACTTGACACAAATAGAGAATGTTGGGTACATGGTTTGAACATTGATAAGATCATTCACTTCTGACATCACATATGTTTTCTGCCTGGACGGATGTTATCTGAGTCTTATGACTATACTATGTTTTCCTCCTGTATTGCAGATGCACGGTCATTAATACGGTCCACGATAAGGTATCAGGTGTTTTACTGAGTTCTTCCTCCTGTCCCCACTTCGCACCTTGTCTTCGCATTTGTTCACCCCCATCCAACACCTTCTCTTGTATATCAATACTGTTGGTGTTACATGGACAATCATAGTAGCCATCATGGTACGAGTATCCCTCTCTGATCATAGTTGGTACTTATGTCAGATCATTAGTTTAGCTGAGGTTAGGCTTGGTTATTATTGTCAGATATTTCGAGGTACAGTGAAAAGCGTGGCATTGCACGTTATCCATTCAGTTCAGATATGCCATTTTACAGATGCATAGAAACATAGAAAATAGGTGCAGGAGTAGGCCATTCGGCCCTTCGAGCCAGCTCTTCCATTCAAGATGATCATCCAAAATCAGTAACCCGTTCTGGCTTTTCCACATATCCTTTGATTCCCTCAGCCGTTAGAGCTAAGTCTAATTCTATCTTAAACTACAACCAGTTACAGTCCTGCAGATGGAGCGAGGAGGAAGATGCAGAATGCCGAATATATTTAATTACTTAGAATATCATGCTGAATATTGTTGGTTATTTCCATCAACCCCTGAATTGTCCGTGTATTTGTGAGAATGAACAACATTTGCTCAAGCCACTTTGAATCAATCCGTTCTCCGTAGAACAGGACAAGTGCAGTTGGATAATTTGAGTTTTGTAAAATCACAAAGCAACAAATGTTTGCAAAACTATTATTTAAATTTGCAGAAGGTCTGATCTGGAACAGTGGATGATGTAATGAGACATCCCGCTAGGATCGCGATGTTGTAAACAATTAAGAGGAGAGGCGTTCAAATATCAGCTTCATATTTAAGTTTATTGTTGCATGTACCGAGCTAAAGTAGATATATACAGTAATAGCTAAAACTCGAGCAGTGGGTATACGGATTTACACAGAGAATGAGTTGACATATGAGGTAGTTGCGGCATATATTAGGGCATCTTTCAAAGACAGCTGGACTGCTGCATGGATAGGAATGATTTAGAGTGATGTGGGCGAGATGCGGGAAGGGGTGACTAGTGTAGATGGGCACATTGGTCGGCATGTGCAAGCTGGGTAGAAAATCCCATTACCATGTTGTAGGATTCGATAATTCTATGAAAATAGATAGAGCAACGTGGAAGATGCAAAATATAGTTCGCAGCGTTGGTGTGTATTTTCCTGCATCAGTTACTTAGACAATTTTAAATATCCGCAATGCGGTAGAAGCGAATTGAGCAGTACCCTAGTCTACGGGCTTGCAAACTCTGGAATTTAGAAGGGTGAGAGGGCATCTTATTGAAATATATAAGACGATTAAGGGTTTGGACACGCGAGAGGCAGGAAACATGTTCCCGATGTTGGGGGACGCCTGAACCAGGGGCCATAGTTTAAGAATAAGGGGTAATGGGAGATGAGAGATGGGAGATGAGGAAACATTTTTTTCACTCAGAGTATTGCGAGTCTGTGGAATTCTCTGCCTCAGAGAGCGGCGGATGCCGGTTCTCTGGATACTTTCAAGTAAGAACTTAATAGGGCGCTGAAAGATAGCGGAATCAGGGGATATGGGAAGAAGGCAGGAACGGGACACTGATTGTGGATGATCAGCCATGATCACATTGACTGGCGGTGCTGGCTCGAAGGGCCGAATGGATTACTCCTGCACCTATTGTCTATTGTCTATTGTACCATTGATACACATTTCGGCCAGTAGTCGATGTAAAGGAGATATAGTAGCGGACTGAAAATGATTTATTGTAGGGTCCGGTGTTACTTTGGATGAGGTGTCACCTATCCTCACTGACTGAGGATTGTTGGTGCTAAAATCGAGCATTCAGCGGTAGAGGCGGAGAAGATACCTCGGTCCCGGCGTTTGGAGATAATAGCCACTCCATCCCCTATCACATACAGGTACACGCTACTGAACGCATCATTTACAGCGAGAGGCTGTTCCTATTTTCCATATTAAACAGGATCTGACGTAGGACTCATATTAACCCACAGCTGGTCACGTTAGCCGTCATTACACCATTGTCTACAAACACACGTGCTCCAGCCCTATATGAACGGAATGAGTTATCATCACTAATGTTTGGACTACATGGTACTGGAGGTTCAGATATATTTGCGAGCATAAATTGCTTCTCATCTCAATTCACTCCATGGTAAACACCTACTCTGAAACTTGTATCCTAACGTCATCACCCATCTAGCGATTGTGTAATGCTTTCAAAATCTATCCTGTCAAGCCCTCGCAGATTCCGACATTTACAGTGTTAATATATTCACTTGTCGTTCTTCCAAACTCCACAGCGTAGATGATCTGATCAATTGTTGCTCCTTTGGCAGTTCCTTGATCCGTGGGATAAACCTCAACTTCAGATTCTGCATCGTATTGTAGGTACCGCCTTACTTGAAAGACATAGTGTCAGGGCATAATGTTCTGCTGATCAAGTGCTAGTAAATGAGAATTAGTAAATGGATAGCATAGATGTAGATAGGTGTTTGGTCTGTTTCTCTACTGTGTGACTAAATGACTCACGGACCAGTGTATACACGTTTCTCCATTTGTAGTATCACCGTCAGTCGTTAGAGCAGGACTTCGCTACACTATCCCTGTATGGGCCGAGCTCTTGGTAGGGATGAGGACTTTATTCATTGGAGCACAGGAAGCTGAATGTTGCTTATAAAGGTATATACGGGGAATAGATCGAGAGAATGCACAGTCTTTTCTACTGAATGGGGAATCAAAAACCAGAGATCATGGGTATATGGTGAGAGGAGCAAGATTTACAAGGAACCTGACGGGAAGACTCTACCCTCAGACAGCGATACATGTACGGAACGAGCCATCAGATGCGGTCGTTGAGATATGTTGAGTCGATGCTGGCATTTCTAGTCACTACGTTTGGAAATCTAGCTGCCATCTGGACAGGAGCAAGAGGTAAATAGGTGACCATCTTTCGTTATTTGTGTTGAGCAATAAATGTTCGGCAGCAACTGATTCTGCATCAATGTTCAGGTGCCCTGATGCGCCAGTTTGCACTCTAATGCGGAGTGCGGCATTCTTGTATTTTGTGAAACGACACCATATCGTGCAGTTACTTCCACAGCATCGGGGATTTGATCAGGTCATTCATTTATAACATTAGATGTCCCTCCTCTCTCCACGATGTCTTCAGATCATCTGAGTATTTCCTGTTTTCCTCTTGTATGTGTAGATGCCCGACAATTACTGCGGACTACAATACAGCAGCAGCGTTTTACTGTGTTACTCCTCCTGCCCCAGTCTTCACTTTCTCTTCGCATTTGTCCAACCGTTTGTTTGTGCTTAACAACCATTCATCAGGTCTCTTGAATATCAATGTCGTCTATGAATCTGAATCGCCATCACAGTACGATCATTCCGGCTCTGATCATACCTTCTGAACCTTCTGAATTTGTAGTCGGCAGGGCAGTACTCTGCATATCGCCCACTTGATATTTGGTATTTGGTACATATTTGGTTCTCACCTCTGATCATTGGGTTTGGTTAGGTTAGGCTAGGAATGTTACTGTCACAAGTATCGAGAAACAGTGAAAGGATGTGTTGCCTCCTATGCACTCAGATCAGACATACAATACGTGGATACAATCAGTTGAAACGAAGTCATTAGATCGAGCAACAGGAATAATAGAGGCAGTATATAGTTCATGATATAGAATATCATCCTGAATATGATTCTTTGTTTAAATCAAACTTTAAATTGTCCGTATATTTTAAGAATGAATAACATTTGCTTAAGCTGCATTGCATAATTCCGTTCTTCGTGGAACTCGATATGTGCAATCGGAGAATTCACGCTCTGCAAAAACACAAATAAAAAATGTGTACTGTTGTCGGAAACGTTGAGAATCAAAAGGAAGATGAGTAAGTTGTAGTTTGTTTAACCTTGCAGCTCACATACTGGGGAGCATGATTGGAGCGTTGCTAAGATAGAATGTAGTTAAATTAGCTAAAGTTGAAACATTCTGCTGAGAAACAGGCTTCCTTATCAGTAGGGGGAGGATAGTATTTTGTAGTCCTGTCCACAGTAGGTTCATATCTGTTGCAATCTTGCATTACAGCTACCTTTGGTTACTCTGTTTAGCAGGCACGTCTCCAAAAGGTTCACAAACGATCTCCTTTACGAGGGGACTCCATTTGTCGAGAAGAATCTGGACATTTATGATATATACATGTTAGATACATGGAAGGAAATTTCTAAACAGCAAGAAACCCAAGATTAAAGTTAACTTTGGGGAAACGCAAAGATGAAAGGTTACAGAGACATTGATTAATGATGTTGTATTTCAACTCCACAAGTAACCATCGTTTCATGAGGGTAGAAGAATCCTACAGTTACCGTGGGATTTTGAAGCAGGTTGAGCTTCCTCACACTGTTTCGCGATGTACATCGCTGAGGCCTGTATTAAATCGACTTGTTCGGTTGCCTCACCACTGATCTATGAGCTGTTTTATTTGTTGTCTGTGCCTATCTGAGTAAAGTTAGATATAGGGTACGGGTAAAGCACAAAATCCCCTCCTACATGTACAACACATGTTATTAAACTTTACCGACGTGCGCAGGTGGAGCGAAGGATGATGTAGTCCGTCGATAAACCATGAGACATCCCGCTGGATTTGTGGTGTTGTACACAATTACGATGTGAGACGCATGGAGTTTTAGCTTTTGGGTTATGTTCATTATTGTCACATGTACCGAAGAACATTAAACCCTTTGTTGTTCATGCTATTCAGACTGATCAGATGTACCATAAATTGATGCAATCAGTTCAGAGGCGAGGACAGAGGGTGCTGTGTCTATGTATTCACACAGGGGTGGTGGGAATATAGGTTTGCACAGACGGTGGTGGGTACATAGAATGAGCTGCCAAAGATCGTCGCTAAGGCAGAAGCTATGACAATATTTAAAACACATTGGACAGGTACATGGATAGAAAGGTTTAGAGTGATTTTTGCCAAATACTGTAAGTGAGGTAGCGTAGATGGGGCACATTAGTCGGCATGGGCGAGCTGGGTTGAAGGATCTGTTCCCTTACTGTGTGACTCCATGACAATAGGTAGATATACAGAGTACAGAATGAGGTTCTCAGATTTGTAGCTTCTCGTGGACCATCATATTTTTGAACAAAGTCCAATATGTGCAATGGGGCAATACGAATCGAACAGTATCCTCGCATATGGAGGGATCGGGCAAAAGCCAGATAACGATGTAAAATAAGCCATTCCGCTGTGATGTGCGCTTTCAACCTTCTGTACCTTCTGGCAGATAAGAGAACAGGCAAGAAGAACTGACCCGATTTAGACATCTTTGATGATGTTGGGTAATTTTTCCCCGAAGAAGCGTGAATTGTAGATGGAGACAATGGTGTGACGTCTGGTCTGCATTATGGATTGGGCTACATTTACAACTCTCTCCAAATCCTCCCGGTCTTGTCAGATCTGTAGCCAAACCACAATGTAATCCAACCCGACAATATGATTTCTATGCTCCATCTCTAGAAGTTTTATAAGTATCACTGTAGACATGCCAATTGTCCCAGTCTCTTGATGAAGTACAGATGATGGTGTACCTTCGTGGGTTACGCATCAATGTGATTACTACAAGACATATCGTTGGTGAATTAACACATGGAACTTGAGCTCTCAACCATTCCGTGCACTTGATGCAGATTGGGGCAAATACTCTACATTGCTTCCTGAGGTCAAAAACTATCTGCTTCGGCTTGCTGAAAGAGGGGTCATTGTCACGACAACATGTCAATAAGCTCACTATGTCCTTCTTGTACTACGCTCCGCCATTGCCCGTCATTCGACCATTCAGTAGAGCTACTACTCGTGGAAGCGAACGGGTAAGATCATCTCTGACCCCTCATACCCTGGCCACTATCTCTTTGAATCACTTCCCTCTGGAAGGAGACTCCGGACTGTCAAAGCTGTCACAGCCAGACATAAAAACAGCTTTTTCCACGAGTAGTAGCTCTACTCAATAACCAAAAATCTGTAGTCTCCTTTTGCTCTGCTATTTTAGTTAATTCACATTGTTAAATTATAATGTTTTATTATTAATGTTCAATGCTGTATGTGTAATTCCTAACTGTCACTGCATGTTGTTGTCACATGCGGGCGGAGCAACAAGGCAAATTCCTTGTATGTGAATACTTGGCCAATAAAGTTATTCATTCATTCTTTCATTCACAATGATATTTTCTGCAAATTCATAGCTAAGGCTTAATATGGCCGTACGGTCGCGGGTGTAAAGGTGGTGTAGTAGCGAACTGAGAACGGATCCTTGCGATGCTCCAGTCTTCGAAGTTATTGTTGAGGAGGTTTCACTTATCTTTATTGATTGTGGGCTGTGGGAGTCTAAAATTGAGCATGCGGTGGTAGAGCGGGGAGGTGATCCCTCGTTCCAGGAGTTTGGAATATATCATCTTCCAACCTGCACAGAGTGTAGGATCTCCTCAATTGTTGTTCCTTTGACAGCCTCTTCCGCCGCAGATCAATATTTACTCCATCTCTGCACCGAAAGTAAATGGTTGCGCCGGAAAATATGACAAACGTTCAAAGACAATTAGATTGTCTCATGAATCCTTTCTCCGTAGAACTGGACAAGTGCAGTTGGATAACTTGAGTTTTGTAAATTCACAAAGCAACAAATGTTTGCAAAAATATGATTTAAGTTTGCAGAAGGTCTCGTCTGGAGCAGTGGGTGATACAATGAGACATCCCGCTGGGATCGCGATGTTGTAAACAATTAAGAGGAGAGGCGTTCAAATATCAGCTTCAGTTTTAAGTTTATTGTTGCATGTCCCGAGCTAAAGTAAAAAGCTTTGTTTTACGTGCAATCCAGACACAATAGATATACCATATATATACAGTATTAGTTACAACTCGAGCAGTGGGTATACGGATTTACACAGAGAATGAGTTGACATATGAGGTGATTGCGGCATACATTATGGCATCTTTCAAAGACAGCTGGACCGCTGCATGGATATGAATTATTTAGAGTGATGTGGGCGAGATGCGGGAAGGGGTGACGAGTGTAGATGGGGCACATTGGTCGGCATGTGCCAGCTGGGTAGAAAGTCCAATTAACATGTTGTAGGATTCGATAATTCTATGAAAATAGATAGAGCAACGTGGAAGATGCAGAGTACAGAATATAGTTGGCAGCATTGGTGTTTATTTTCGTGCATCATTTACTTAGACAATTTTAAATATCCGCAATGCGGTAAAGCGAATTGAGCAGTACCCTAGACTACGGGCTTGCAAACTCTGGAATTTAGAAGGGTGAGAGGGCATCTTATTGAAATATATAAGACGATTAAGGGTTTGGACACGCGAGAGGCAGGAAACATGTTCCCGATGTTGGGGGACGCCTGAACCAGGGGCCATAGTTTAAGAATAAGGGGTAAAGCATTTAGAAGGGAGATGAGGAAACATTCTTTTCACACAGAGTGTTGCGAGTCTGTGGAATTCTCTACCTCAGAGGGCGGTGGAGGCCGGTTCTCAGGATACTTTCAAGAGAGAACTTAATAGGGCGCTGAAAGAAAGCGGAATCAGGGGATATGGGGAGAAGGCAGGAACGGGACACTGATTGTGGATGATCAGCCATGATCACATTGACTGGCGGTGCTGGCTCGAAGGGCCGAATGGATTACTCCTGCACCTATTGTCTATTGTCTATTGTACCATTGATATAAATTTCGGCCAGTACTCGATGCAAAGGAGATATAGTAGCGGACTGAAAATGATTTATTGTAGGGTCCGGTGTTACTTTGGATGAGGTGTCACCTATCCTCACTGACTGAGGATTGTCGGTGCTAAAATCGAGCATTCAGCGGTAGAGGCGGAGAAGATACCTCGGTCCCGGCGTTTGGAGATAATAGCCACTCCATCCCCTATCACATACAGGTACACACTGCTGAACGCATCATTTACAGCGAGAGGCTGTTCCTATTTTCCATATTAAACAGGATCTGAGGTAGGACTCATATTAATCCACAGCTGGTCACATTAGACGTCATTACACCATTGTCTACAAACACACGTGCTCCAGCCCTATATGAACGGAATGAGTTATCATCACTAATGTTTTGGCAACATGGTACTGGATGTTCAGATATATTTGCGAGCATAAATTGCTTCTCATCTCAATTCACTCCATGGTGAACACTTACTCTGAAACTTGTATCCTACCGTCATCACCCATCTAGCGATTGTGTAATGCTTTCAATATCTATCCTGTCAGCCCTCGTAGAATCCGACATTTACAGTGTTAATATATTCACTTCTCGTTCTTCCAAACCTCACAGCGTAGATGATCTGATCAATTGTTGCACCTTTGGCAGTTCATTCATCCGTGGGATAAACCTCAACTTCAGACTCTGCATCGTATTGTAAGCACCGCCTTCCTTGAAAGATATATAGTGTCAGGGCATAATATTCTGCTGATCAAGCGCTAGTAAATGGGAATTAGTAAATGGACAGCACAGATGCAGATAGTTGTTTGGCCTGTTCCTCTACTGTGTGACTAAATGACTCTCGGACCAGTGTATACACGTTTCTCCATTTGTAGTATCACCGTCAGTCGTTAGAGCAGGACTTCGCTACACTATCCTTGTATGGGCCGGGCTCTTGGTAGGGATGAGGACTTTATTCCTTGGAGCACAGGAAGCTGAATGTTGCTTATAAAGGTATATACGGGGAATAGATCGGGAGAATGCACAGTCTTTTCTGCAGAATGGGGAATCAAAAACAAGAGATCATAGGTATATGGTGGGATTAGCAATCTTTAAAAGGACCCTGACGGGAAGATTATACACTCAGACGACGATGCATGTACGGAACGAGCTATCAGAGGCGGTCGTTGAGACATGTTGAGTCGATACCTGCATTTCTAGTCACTACGTTTGGAAATCTAGCTGCCATCTCGACAAGAGGTAAATAGGTGACCATCTTTCGTTATTTGTGTTGAGCAATAATTGTTCGGCAGCACCTGATTCTGCATCAATCTTCAGGTGCCCTGATGCGCCAGTTTGCACTCTAATGCGAAGTGCGGCATTCTTGTATTTTGCGATACGACACCATATCGTGCAGTTACTTCCACAACATCGGGGATTTGATCACGTCGTCCATTTATAACATTAGATGTCCCTCCTCTCTCCACGATGTCTTCAGAGTCATCTGCGTATTTCCTGTTTTCCTCTTGTATTACTGCGGACTACAATACAGCAGCAGCGTTTTACTGTGTTACTCCTCCTGCCCCAGTCTTCACTTTCTCTTCGCATTTGTCCAACAGTTTGTTTGTGCTTAACAACCATTCATCAGGTCTCTTGAATATCAAGGCCGTCTGTGTCTATTTTATTCGCCATCACAGTCCGATCATTCCGGCTCTGATCATATCTGGTACTTATCTCTGATCATTGCGTTTGGTTAGGTTCGGCTAGGGATATTACTGTCACAAGTACGGAGGCACAGTGAAAAGCTGTGTTGCCTCCTATCCACTCAGATCAGACATACAATACATAGATACAATCAGTTGAAACAAAGTCATTGGATCGAGCAACAGGAATAATAGAGGCAGAATATAGTTCATGATATAGAATATCATCCTGAATATGATTCTTTGTTTAAATCAAACTTTAAATTGTCCGTATATTTTTTTTAAATGAATAACATTTGCTTAAGCTGCATTGTCTAATTCCGTTCTTCGTGGAACACGATATGTGCAATCGGAGAATTCACGCTCTGCAAAAACACAAATAAAAAATGTGTACTGTTGTCGGAAACGTTGAGAATCAAAAGGAAGATGAGTAAGTTGTAGTTTGTTTAACCCTGCAGCTCACATATTGCGGAGCATGATTGGAGCGTTGCTAAGATAGAATGTAGTTAAAATAGCTAAAGCTGAAACATTCTACTGAGAAGCAGACTTCCTTATCAGTAGGGGGTGGATAGTCTTTTGTCGTCCTGTCCACAGTAGGTCCATATCTGCTGCAATCTTGCATTACAGCTACCTTTGGTTACTCTGTTTAGCAGGCACGTCTCCAAAAGATTCACAACGATTTGCTTTACGAGGGGACTCCATTTGTCGAGATGAACCTGGACATTTATGATATCTACATGTTAGATACATGGGAAGGAGATTTCTAAACAACAAGAAACCCAAGATTAAAGTTAACTTTGTGGAAACGCAAAGATGAAAGGTTAAAGAGACATTGATTAATGATGTTGTATTTCAACTCCACAAGTAACCATTGTGTCATGAGGGTAGAAGAATCCTACATTTACCGTGGGATTTTGAAGCAGCTTGAGCATCCTCACACTGTTTCGCGATGTACATCGCTGAGGCCTGTATTAAATCGACTTGTTCGGTTGACTAGCCATTGATCTATGAGCTGTTTTATTTTTTGTCTGCGCCTATCTGAGTAAAGTAAGATATAGGGTACGGGTAAAGCACCAAATCCCCTCGTACATGTACAACACATGTTATTAAACTGTGCCGAGGTGCGCAGGTGGGGCGAAGGATGATGTAGTCCGTCGATAAACCATGAGACATCCCGCTGGATTTGTGGTGTTGTACACAATTACGATGTGAGACGCATGGCGTTTTAGCTTTTGGTTTATGTTGGAAAGAGCCATGGTTTTCAAGGGAAATTGGACACTTGGTTCGGAAAAAGAGAGAGATCTACAATAATTATAGGCAGCATGGAGGAAATGAGGTGCTTGAGGAGTATAAAGAATGTAAAAAGAATATTAAGAAAAAAAATTGAAAAGCTAAAAGAAGATATGAGGTTGCGTTGGCAAGTAAGGTGAAAGTAAATCCAAAGGGTTTCTACAGTTATATTAATAGCAAAAGGATAACAAGGAATAGAATTGGTCCATTAGAGAGTCAGAGTGGACAGCTATCTGCAGAGCCAAAAGAGATGGGGGAGATACTGAACAATTTCTTTTCTGCGGTATTCACCAAGGAGAAGGATATGGAATTATGTGAGGTAACGGAAACAAGCAGAGTAGCAATGGAAACTATGAGATTCAAAGAAGAGGAGGTGCGGACACTTTTGAAAAATATGAAAACGGATAAGTCTCCAGGTCCTGACAGGATATTCCCGAGGACATTGAGGGAAGTTAGTGTAGAAATAGCAGGGGCTATGACAGAAATATTTCAAATGTCATTAGAAACGGGAATAGTGTCGGAGGATTGCTGTACTGCGCATGTTGTTCCGTTGTTTAAAAAGGGTTCTAAGAGTAAACCTAGCAATTATAGACCTGTTAGTTTGACGTCAGTGGTGGACAAATTAATGGAAAGGATACTTAAAGATAATATATATAAGCATCTGGATAAGCAGGGTCTGATTAGGAACAGTCAACATGGATTTGTGCCTGGAAGGTCATGTTTGACTAATCTTCTAGAATTTTTCGAAGAGGTTACTAGGGAAATTGATGAGGGTAAAGCAGTGGACGTTGTCTATATGGACTTCAGTAAGGCCTTTGACAAGGTTCCTCATGGAAGGTTGGTTAAGAAGATTCAATTGTTGGGTATGAATGGTGGAGTAGTAAGATGGATTCAACAGTGGCTGAATGGGAGATGCCAAAGAGTAATGGTGGATGGCTGTTTGTCAGGTTGGAGGCCGGTGACTAGTGGGGTGCCTCAGGGGTCTGTGTTGGGTCCACTGTTGTTTGTCATGTACATCAATGATCTGGATGATGGTGTGGAAAATTGGATTGGTAAGTATGCAGATGATACTATGATAGGTGGTGTGGTGGATAATGAAGTAGATTTTCAAACTCTACAGAGAGATTTAGGCCATTTGGAAGAGTGGGCTGAAAGATGGCAGATGGAGTTTAATGCTGATAAAAGTGAGGTACTACATCTCGGCAGGACAAATCAAAATAGGACGTACATGGTAAATGGTAGAGAATTGAGGAATGCAGTTGAACAGAGGGATCTAGGAATAACTGTGCATAGTTCCCTGAAGGTGGAATCTCATGTAGATAGGGTGGTAAATAAAGCTTTTGGGGCGCTGGCCTTTATAATTCAGAGCATTGAATATAGAAGTTGGGATGTAATGTTAAAATTGTACAAGGCATTGGTGACGCCAATTCTGGAGTATGGAGTACAATTTTGGTCGCCTAATTATAGGAAGGATGTCAACAAAATAGAGAGAGTACAGAGGAGATTGACTAGAATGTTGCCTGGGTTTCAGCAACTAAGTTACAGAGAAAGGTTGAACAAGTTAGGTCTTTATTCTTTGGAGCGCAGAAGTTTCAGAGGGGACTTGATAGAGGTCTTTAAAATTATGAGCGGGTTAGACAGAGTTGACGTGGATAAGCTTTTTCCATTGAGAGTAGGGAAGATTCAAACAAGGGGACATGACTTGAGAATTAAGGGACAGAAGTTTAGGGGTAACATTAGGGGGAACTTCTTTACTCAGAGAGTGGTAGCTGTGCGGAATGAGCTTCCAGTGGAAGTGGTGGAGGCAGGTTCGATTTTATCCTTTAAAAATAGATTGGATGGGTAGATGGACGGGAAAGGAATGGAGGGTTATGGTCTGAGTGCAGGTAGATGGGACTAGGGGGAAGTATTTATTTTAAAAAACTAAAAAAAATATTTAAAAAAAACAAATGTTCGGCACGGACTTGAAGGGCCGAGATGGCCTGTTTCCGTGCTGTAATGGTTATATGGTTATATGGTTATATGGTTATGTTCATTATTGTCACATGTACCGAAGAACATTAAACCCTTTGTTGTTCATGCAATCCAGACTGGTCAGATGTACCATAAATAGATACAGAGGCGAGGACAGACGGTGCTGGGTCTATGTATTCACACAGGGGTGGTGGGAATATAGATTTGCACAGACGGTGGTGGGTACATAGAATGAGCTGCCAAAGGTCGTCGCTAAGGCAGAAGCTATGACAATATTTAAAACACATTGGACAGGTGCATGGATAGAAAGGTTTAGAGTGATTTTTGCCAAACACTGTAAGTGGGGTAGCGTAGATGGGGCACATTAGTCGGCATGGGCGAGCTGGGTTGAAGGAGCTGTTCCCTTACTGTGTGACTTCATGACAATAGGTAGATATACAGAGTACAGAATGAGGTTCTCAGATTTGTAGCTTCTCGTGGAGCATCATTTTTTTAACAAAGTCCAATGTGTGCAGTGGGCCAATACGAATCGAACAGTATCCTCGTATTTGGAGGGATCGGGCAGAAGCTCGATAAGAATGGAAAATAAGCCATTCCGCTGTGATGTGCGCTTTCAACCTTCTGTACCTTCTGGCAGATAAGAGCACAAGGAAGAAGAACTGACCCGATTTAGACATCGTTGGGTAATGTTTCCCCCCGAAGAAGCGTGAAGTGTACATGGAGACAATGGTGTGACGTCTGGTCTGCATGATGGATTGGGCTACATTTACAACTCTCTCCAAATTTTCCCGGTCTTGTCAGATCTGTAGCCAAACCACAATGTAATCCAACCCGACAATATGATTTCTATGCTCCATCTCTAGAAGTTTTATAGGAATCACTGTAGACATGCCAATTGTCCCAGTCTCTTGATGAAGTACAGATGATGGTGTGCCCTCGTGGGTTACGCATCAATGTGATTACTACAAGACATATCGTTGGTGATGTGACACATGGAACTTGAGCTCTCAACCATTCTGTGCCATTGATGCAGATTGGGGCAAATACTCTACATTGCTTCCAGAGGTAAAAAACTATCTCCTTTGTCTTGCTGACATTGAAAGAGGGGCCATTGTCATGACAACGTGTCAATAAGCTCACTATCTCCTTCTTGTACTCCGTCCCGCCAATGTCCATCATTCGACCATTCACGATGATGTATTCAGCTAACTCATAGGTACAATTGGAGCTGAATATGGCCGTACGGTCGCGAGTGTAAAGGCGGTGCAGTAGTGGACTGTGAACGGATCCTTGCGATGCTCCAGTCTTCGAAGTTATTGTTGAAGAGGTGTCACTTATCCTTATTAATTGTGGGCTGTGGGAGCTAAAATTGAGCATCCGGTAATAGAGCGGGGAGGTGATCCCTCGGTCCAGGAGATTTGAATATATCATCTTCCAACCTGCACAGAGTGGAGGATCTCCTCAATTGTTGATCCTTTGACAGCCTCTTCCACCGCAGATAAATATTGACTCCATCTCTGCACCGAAAGTAAATGGTTGCGCCGCAAAATATGACAAACGTTCAAAGACAATTAGACTGCTTCATGAATAGGAACGATGTAGAGTAATGTGGCCGAAAGTTGGGTGTGAGTGACTGGTGCAGAAGGGGCACATTGGTCCGCCTGGGCAAGATGGGTTGAAAGTCCCGTTACCATGCCGTAGGACTCGATGAGTCTATAACAATAGATAGAGCAATGTGGAAGATACAGAGTGCACAATATAGTTCGCATGATTGCAGTGCATCAGCTACTGAGACAATGTCTTATATCCGCAATGGGGGAGAAGCGAATTGAAGAGTACACTAGTCCAAGGAGGGACCGTTTAGAAACCTGTTAACGGAGGAAAATGCGTTATTCCTTAATCCGGTGGTGCTCACTTTCAAACTTCTGTACGTTGTGCGGGACTTCAGTCGCGAATTGGATAGCATTTACACCGATATTTGCTGGGCCTGTTTCTTTGTTCTATGACGACGAGTCTTGGTCCAGTCTCTGCACGTTTCTCCACATGTGTATCACCGTCAGTAGCTATAGCAGGACTGTACTACACTCTCCTTGTGTGTCCAACCAGTAGGGAGAGGTGAGGACTTTATTCCTTCGACTGAAGGAAGCTGCGCGGTGGGAATATCAAGGTGTTTACAACCATGAGAGGAAAAGGTAGGATGAATGCAGTATTTTACCCATGATGGTGAATCAAAAATCAGATATCATATGTTTAAGTTGAGAGGGGCATGATTTTCTAGGAACCTGAAGAGATGACTTGGCGCAAAGAGGGCGCAGGGAACATGGTACGAACTTTGATAAGACCATGCGCTTCTGACATTACATATTTTTCCTCCCTGGACGGATGCCATCAGAGTCTTCTGAGTATATTATGTTTTACTCCAGCATTGCAGATGCCCGGTAATTAATACGGTCCGCGATACAGTATCAGTTGTTTGACAATGATCTGTTTCCTGAGCCCACTCTTCACCTTGACTTCGCATTTGTCCAACAGTTCTTTTGTGGTTGACCCCATTCAACACCTTCTCTTTTATAGCAATACTGTTTGTGTTACATTGATAATCTTAGTCGTCATCATAGTACGAACATCTCTCTCTGATCATAGTTGCTAATCAAGTCAGATCATTAGGTTAGGTGAGGTTGGGCTCGGTTTAATATCGTCACATGTTCCAAGGTACAGTGAAAAGTGTGTCCATTCAGTTAGAAATGCCAGACATAGATACAATCAGTCCTGCAGAAGAAGCGAAGAGGAAGATACTGAATTCAGAATATAGTTCATTACATTGAATATCATGCTGAACATTGTTGGTTATTTCCACCGAACCCCGAATCGCGGGGTGAAATGACGGAGCGAGGTCTAACATCGCCCGGCGCGTTTCAAAGGCCGCTGACCTTACTATCGCCCGCCGGGGGCTTTAACATCGGGAGCCCCAGTTCGCCTCGACGCTGCGGTTGTACTGCTGGACCGCGGGAGAAGAACACAGGGAAGAGATAAGACTTTTGCCTTCCATCACAGTGAGGATGTGTTGGAGATTCACCGTGATGGATGTTTTTGTAAAGTGTGTTATGTGTGGGTCTTGGCTTTTTTTGTAATGTTAAGTCTGTAGAAAATGCAATTTCGTTGAAACCACGCTGTTTGAATTACAATAAAAGGCATTCTATTCTATTCGATTCTATTCTGAATTGTCCGTTATGAGAATGAACAATATTTGTTTTCAAGCCACATGGCATAATTTCATTCTCCGTAGAACTGGATAAGGGCAGTAGGAGAACTCGAGTTCTGTGAAAACACAAAGCAAATAATTTGTGCAAAAATATTATTTAAGCGCGCAGAAGTACACATCTGGAACCTAGATACATAGATACATAGATATATAGACAATAGGTGCAGGAGTAGGACCTTCGAGTCATCACCGCCATTCAATGTGATCATGGCTGATCATCCACAATCAGTACCCCGTTCGTGTCTTCTCCCCATATACCTTGACTCCACTAGCCCACAGAGCTCTATATAGCTTTATTTTGAATGCATCCAGTAAATCGGTCTCCACGTGCTTCTGAGTCAGAGAATTCCACAAATTCACAACTCTCTGTTTGTACAAGTTTTTCATCATCTCAGTTCTAAATGGCCTACCCCTTGTTCTTAAACTGTGGCCCCAGTTTCTGGACTCCCCCAACATCGAGGACATGTTTTCCGTATCTAGCGTGTTCAATCGCTTACTAATTTTATGTCTCAAGAAAATCCCCCCTCATGCTTCTAAATTCCAGTAAATACAAGCTCAGTCGCTCCATGATTTCATCATTGCCAGTCCCGCCACCCAGGGAATTAACCTCGTGAACCTATGCTGCACTCCCTCAATGGTAAGAATGTCCATCGGCAAATGAGGAGACCAAAACTGCACACAACCCTCCAGGTGTGGCTTCACCAGGGTCCTGTACAACTGCAGAAGGACCTCTTTGCGTCGATACTCAACTCACAACTTCTCGTTATGAAGGCCAACATGCCATTAGCGTTCTTAATTGCCTGTTGTACCTGCATGCTTACTTTCAGTGACTGATGTACAAGAACGCCCATGTCTCGTTGTACTTCCCCTTTTCCTCACCTGATACCATTCAGATAATAAGCTGCCTTCCCGATCTTGCCACCTGTTGACAACCCCACATGAATCCACATTATACTGCATCTGCAATGCATCTGCCCACTCACCCAACCTGTCCAAACCGGCCTGCATCCCCATAGCATCCTCTACACTGTTCACACTTCCATCCGGCTTTGTGTCATCTGCAATTCTGCTTTTAATTCCATCATCTAAATTATTAATATATATTCTAATTAGCTGCGGTCCAATGTCAATGTCAATATCCATGTCAATACCCAATTCTATACCATGTGCTATAATTTTTGCCACTAATCTCTCGTGTGGGACCTTAACAAATGCTTCCCGAAAGTCCAGGTACACTACATCCACTGGCTCTCACTTGTCCATTTTACTTGTTGCATCCCCAAAATGGATGATTCAATGCTTCTGCAACATATGAGACATTCCGCTGGTTTCATGGTGTTGTAACCAATGGAGATGACAGGCGCTTTAGGTTTTAGCTTCAGGTTTAGGGATATTATTGGCACATGTACCGATGTACTGTGAAAAACTTTGTTCTGCATGCTATCCAAACAAATTACATATATATTAATAGTAAGATTAAACGAGAACTTACCAAGTTTGAAGTTTGATCTTTATTTTATGAGGAGTAACGTCGAGGGATTACGTGAAGAAGCCCCGTCCAGCCGCACACGCGTCAATCTTTCAAAGCAGCGGAGTGACAATCACAGACGATAATTACTGAAGTATGATAGTAAGATGCATAAAGACTTAGAACTACCAGCTTGATCCTTTTATGAGGGTGGGAGCGGAGGGCACGTAATCCCTCAACGTTACTCCTCATAAAATAAAGATCAAACTTCAAACTTGGTAAGTTCTCGTTTAATCTTACTATTTTACTTCGGAGTCACGTGAGTGACTACGTGAAGATTTCAAAGCTCTGTGATTTCACACCGTGGATTCAAATCCAGGTGTTCACTGCATCGATTGACTCTATTTGAGTAAGCACAATGAACAGTGCATAACCACAACATTTGAATGTAATCAGTTAATGGTTTTATTTTATAAAAGTAACAAAATTAGGCCCATTTATAATGGGGGATTTAATACTGTATCCAGCACGGCATCACCAAACCCTCTGAGATCTTTAATCTCCTTGTGGTAATACTTGTGAAACATCTGTTCACTTGCCCATCCTGCGGCCGCGAGAATAAGGTCTATTGGCACGTCTGAATCCCTGGCCGCTGATGTTGATGCCGCCCTGGAGGAATGAGCTTTAAATTTATCAGTATCAATACCTGAATATCTCAAAACCTGTTTCAACCATCGTGAGATTGTTTGTGTCGATACTTTCTTATGAGGCTTTTTATGACTAATAAACAATGCCAATTCAGCGCCTCTTAAAACTTTTGTTGTTTCTATGTAACATTTCACATATGTTACTGCACACAGTCGTGAATCTGTAGGATATGCTAAAAATTCCACCTTGCATCCTGTGGACCCAGGTCTACTTTGCTTCAGTAAATCATAGATATAGAATGTCACGGCATTTTGCCCTATTTTCATTCTATCAATTCTGAGTTTCTGTAATGTTTGAACTCTCTGCGCTGAAACTAATGCCATGAGCATAACCAATTTCATGGTAATTTTGGATAATGACAGGGTTTCAATTGGATTCCAACTCCTTAGGAACATCAGTCCATCTTTTACATTCCAAATTTCTGTATACCTGGGTCTGGGAGGATTAGAGTTGAAAATTCGTTTCATAAACCTACAGACCCAAGGATGTGATCCAATTGGAGTTTGTTCTAATTCACTGCTTAAATATGCAGAGAGTGCACTTCGTGCAGTATTAATTGCACTATAACTTAATTTCAATTCATAGTGTAGAGTTGAAAGAAACTCTATTACATCTGAAATGTCTACTGTGTTATATGCAATATTCTTTACTGAACAAAACTCCTCCCATTTCTTTATATAGGAAATGTACTGCTTCTGGGTACTATTCCTCCAGGCTGCTGTCATAACATCCACCGTACGGTCTGATAATCCTTTTCCAAGATATGGCCTTCTTAGAATCTGCAAATCAACAAACCAATACGATTATGTAAAGGATGTGACTCATTAGTCACAGGGTTCACAAGCAGTTTAATCTGCTTTGGAATAACCATAAGGGTTTTTTTGATCATTTTTAACACCAATGGGTACCATACCTGTGTAGGCCAATCTGGTACTACCAAAATCCCTGAGGCTGAATCTTGTTTAATTTTCTGTATGCATTTGTGGATTAAACAAAATGGTGGAAAAGCATACAGAAACATAGCACCCCAGTTTAGCGAGAAAGCATCTACCGCTACTGCACCAGGATCAGGTTCCCATGAAACATACTTAGGCAATTGGTGGTTTAGTCTTGATGCAAATAAATCAATATCTGGCATTCCAAATTGTGTTATAATTTTTGTAAATATTTCCCGATTTAACATCCATTCTGTATTATCATTAAATTTACGTGATCTTTTGTCCGCAATTGTGTTAAATTTTGCTGGTAAATATATTGCTGACAGCCAAATTTTCCTTGCAATACACCAGGTCCAAACTTCATTTGCCAATCTATCACATGATTCTGATTTTATACCCCCCATGTGATTTATGTATGCTACAGCTGTAGTATTGTCAACCTGTACCTGGACATGCACACTTCTCATATTAGTACAATAAGCTTTAAGACCATGAAATGATCCTAATAGCTCTAGGTAATTGATTCCCTGTTTTTCCAGCAAAGGTATTTCATTCACATTCCACCTACCTCCACAGCTGGAAATCATGTTAGTAGCACCCCAACCAAGAGCACTTGCATCAGTCTGTAGAGTGACGGATGGTATTTCTACCAGAACCTTTTTTGAAGCATCTGAAACGTTGTTAATCCACCATTCTATTTCAGTAATGGATTCAGTTGTTAATTTCATGGGCCGGTCAAAATGCCCTGTATTTATTTTTAAAGCTTGTACCTTAGCCCTCTGTAAACATTGATAATGCAATGGTCCAAATGTGACAGCTGGAAACGCAGCAATCAATTTGCCCAGCAAGCTTGCCACTTCTCTAATTGAAGGTGTGTCCTCATTTATGAGTTTGATGCAACCTTCAATTAACTGCAGCCTTTTCTCTTTTGGCAAAGTGATTACCATGTGTTCTGAGTTGAGTGTGAATCCTAGGTAATCAATCTTCTTGCTTGGTAACAATTTTGATTTTTGTAGGTGAATAATGAAACCCATTTTCTCAAAAATGAACTTAACCCTGGATACTGATAATTTTGCAGCAGCCAAAGTGTCCCCTACAATCAAAATATCGTCCAAATAAGCCATTAGTACATGGCCCTCAGCTCTTAGAAGAGCTAAAATTGGTTTGAGTAATTTAGTGAATAATCTTGGTGCTGAAGACAGACCATTGGGCAATGCCTTAAATTGCCACAACTGACCCATCGATCTAAATTTCAAATACCTTTGATCATCACCATGCATTGCCCCAGAGTAATATGCATCTTTCAAATCTATGCTTGCCATGTAATAATTTTTAATAATCAGCTGAATGGCATTAGTAAATGTTTCCATTTTGAAATGTTTGTATTGTACATAAAGGTTAAGATTTGTCAGATCCAAAATGATTCTACATCCACCATCCTTTTTTGTTCTAGGAAAAATATTTGATACAAATTGATGGTGTTGTTCTACTGACTTTTCTATTACCCCTTTTTTGGTCAAAATTTCTAATTCTCCTTTGATCAACGTATTCTCTTCTTTTGAGAAAATCCGTGACCAGCTTGAATTTTTCTGCCTTGGAGAATCCAAGTGTGAATAGAACTCAATTTTGAATCCTACAATGCTGTTTAAAATAAACGAATCATTTGTTATTAACTGCCATTCTTTTAGGAAGAATCTTAACCTTCCCCCTATTTGTGAATGTGAAACATTTATATTCCTTACCAGACCAGGACCCCCTACCTCGGGGTTTGCCTCCGGCCATTGTTGTGCTCTTCTGGTAGGCACATTGTAACCTCCACGCATCCCCGGTGCAGCACGCCAACGTGTATATGAGAATGATCGGCTTGTTCCTTCTCCAGCACCAGCATTCCGCCTGTAGGGATACTGCCTTCGTACCGCTCTGCTCAGCATTGGTGGTCGCATCATCATACCACTCAGGTTTTTTGACTCTTCATTCAAATCCTTTAGTTTCTTGGATAGATTTTCTCCAAACAGTAAATTAGGCATTTGTATGTTGGTTGGTTTGCAGAGCCCTGCATACTTAGGGTGAATATTTGCCCTTATTGCATTGTTACGAATACAATTTATTTCAAAATGAGCACCACACATCAGTGCTAAAGCATCTTGTTGTGAATCTGATACAAAATCATCATCCAATCCTCTGGCAAATGCCGTGATGCCTGACCCCAGCAATTTCAGTACATGTTGCAATTTCAATTCTTGTGAGCGTAATCCAATGCTCAAATAATTCCATATTAAGTTATTAACTGTTGGAACTGTGAGCAATTCACAATTCGCCGGGGGCTCATACTGTTTCATAGTCTCATCCATAGTTACTTCCTGGAGCTGATGGGAAAGTAAATAATTGATAGTCATTGCTATTTCCTCTCTCAAAGGTTCCCCTTTTATTCTGGGGACAGCAAACGTTTGTGCTAGTCCAGGAACTTTCAACTCTGATACCGGGCTCTCATCCTCATAGAATTCATCTTCTGAGTCTAGATGTTCCTCATCAGGATGAGTAACTTCAGGATCCCCTAGTTCAGGTAAATCTATGCCAGTATCTTCTTGCGTAAGCTCTGCTATAGTGCCACGGGTAGGCAGCCCTGTTCTAGGTGCTGCTGGCGCTAGCTCCATTCTAGGCCAACGCTTCATCATTTTCCCTTTAGGAACTTTCGGTGCTGGCACAAAAGTACGTTTGTACTGTCTTTTTTGAGACATTCCTGGTACTGGCTCTTCAGTAGGCCAGCCCATATATTGCCTTTTCCCAGGCATTTCGGGCACTGGCTCTTCGGTAGGCCAACCACTGTAATAACTTTGCACAGTCAATTCTGATGGCTCTCCTGTAGGCCACCCTTGTGCCTGTCTCAACCAAGGCACACCCTGTGCTGTGTCTTCCATTGGCCAACACCGACCTGCTTCCTCCTGTGGGGGTTCTTTATATATCATTTTCCCCATTAGGAGCTCTAAGCTAGCGACCCTTGCAGCCATAATATTTTCTGCAGGAGGGTATTCCTCCGGGTCTGACTCTTCTGAGTCTACAGGTCGGGCCGACGTTTGTCCAGCCTTGCGCCCCGCCGCCGGCGGTTTAACGGCACATTCGACCGTAACGGGAGTAGATGGCTTCGATGCCACTACCTCCTCTTCCTGACGCCCTTAACATCGGGGGTTTTACCTGCGGTGCGTCCCTGGCCTCTCCTTCCTCTACGCCCTTTCTCCATTTCTAAGTTGTGTGGAACTCTGCCACACGTCTGAGCGGGAAGAAAAGCGCCCTGCAAGTGAAAACGAAAGCACTTACCTTATCCGATTTCTACTTATGTTGCTTTTACTCACCGCGTGGAGGAGCTGCTGCTCCTCCACACACGGTCATGAACGCTATGCGTCTGATCGATAATGACGCGTGTGCGGCTGGACGGGGTTTCTTCACGTAGTCACTCACGTGACTCCGAAGTAAAATTTGATATTATCGGTTCAAACGCAATGATACAGGGCACTGGGCATATGGATGCGCTCAGAGTGTGGTTGCTACATGGATTCGCACAGCGAGTGGCGTGCATATAGAATTAGCTGCCAAAGGAGGTAGCTGAGGTAGAAACTACACAGGATCTAAAATACACTTGGCCCAACACACATCGGAAGTGACACGGGACAAAAACGGCAGGTGGGACTTATGTGACTGGTGTACATTGATCGACGTTGGGGGGCTGGGCTGAAGGATCTGTTCCTGTGTGGTGTGACTCATGACAATAGAGAGAGCAAAGTGGAAAATAGAGAGAGCAGAATACATTGATCAGCATTGTAGCGCTATTTTATACATCAGTACCTCAGACAAAATTCAATGACCAATGGGGTAGAGGGCCTATGGAGGGGCCGTTCATATGCCCGATAGCGGAGGAAATTAATCAATTCCTAAGTCTTGTGATGCGCGCTTACAACATCTCTACCTTTTGCCGGATAGGTGTTGGGGAAAGAAAAAAACTGACCGGGATTTGCCAAATATTTGATTTTTATTTTTATTATTTGTTAGATATAAATTTTTATTAGAAGCAAACATATTACAATGTAGAGTAACATGTTATAATAGAATAGAAGAAAAAACTTTTCATATGCATCAATCATTCATACATTATTAAATTTGTCAATTGTCAGTTAATTCTGCTTCTAATGTTTTTTTTTTAATATAGATAGAAAAAGAAAAATAGAGAGTAAGTAGAGAAAGAAAGAAGAACTTCAATATCAAAAAAGAAAAAAAGGTGGAATGAATAACTTATAATACGTCATAGGAGATAAGTTCGTAGGTTATGAAATATAATTACATCTAATCCTGAGTTCAAGCTTCAGTCGGGCTTTCGCGCTGGGCCACTCTACCCCTTCAAATAGGCAATGAATGGAGCCCATATTTTAACAAAAAGTTCTTGCTTGTCCATTAAGACAAGTCTAATTCTTTCTAGATGTAGGGTCTCCGACATTTCCACAATCCACATTTTATTTGTGGGGGTTGTAGGGCCTTTCCAGAATTTTAATATTAATTTTTTCCCTGTTATTATACTGTAGTCAAGGAAGTTTATTTGAGTTGTTGTGAGTGTTAAACTTTGTTCTGATATCCCAAGTATTATTAATTTTGAGTCTGGAGCTAGTTTGGTATTAACAACTTCAGAGATTATTTGAAAAATATCAGTCCAGTAATTTTTAATTTTTATACAATTTGCAAAGGTATGTGTTAAATTGGCCTCTAGATGCAGGCATTTATCACATATAGGAGAAATATGTGGGAAAATTCTATTTAGTTTTATTTTGGAATAATGTAATCTGTGTAAGACTTTAAATTGTATTAAAGCATGTCTGGCATTTAACGAACATTGATGTATATGTTGTAAACTTTCGTCCCAAATATCTTTCGTAATAGGATAACCTAACTCATTTTCCCATTTATGTCTATATAGTTCCATCGGTGGTTCCTCATTATTTAAGAGAATGTTATAAATATAAGCTATTAATTTTTCAGTGTTAGGATGCTTATTCAAACATTCATCAATAATTTCTGGTTCCCTAGTCCTATAAACTTGTGTATTGGATTTAACATAATCTCTAATTTGTAAATATCTGAAAAAGCTATTTGAGTGTAGTCCATGATTCTGTTGTAACTCTTGAAATGACAGAAAGATGCCTTCCCTATAAAGATGTCCAATCCTTTTAATTCCATGATTTTTCCATCGTATAAAACTTCTATCCAATATGGATGGTTTGAATAGAGGATTATTTACAATGGGAAGACATAGTGGTATATTATTCCAAATATTTGATTTTGTTGGGTGTTTAGGTAATGTTATGCAGCGTGAAGTGCAGACGAAGACTATGATTGGTCTGGGCTATGAGATGGACGGGGCTATATTTACAACCATTTGCAATATCTCGATGTCTTGGCATAGTTGTTTCCAAAACAAGTTACGATGGGACGTGACAATTAGCTTCTTACCATATTTTTGCAAGTGTAACGGGAGACGTGATCAATGTATTTTTTATTTTCGTTTGTGTGCCTTCCGGTGTGTCGCATCAATGTGATTGCACCACTTCAGTGGCAATATTGACAGGAACCTGAAGTAAATACATTACACTCCAACGGTGGTGGGTGTATGGAACAAGCGATCTGAGGAGTTGTCTCACGGTGCGAGTCCACCCACGAGTGATCCCGAGTGAAAGAAAAAATCACACTCGTGGTTGTCTACGAGATTCCAAGTTCATGTTGACGAGTTTAAACGAGTTCCCACGTGTATGTCTACGTTTGCCGTTTTCTTCTCATTTCTGCGATGTACCAAGTTCCTCTCCCGAGCATCTCATTCAGTAAGTATATTCTGATTCAGTATTGAAAGTTATTCAATTTCAGAACTTTAAAAAACTAGGCAGGATCTCGGCCCCGCAGTCGCTACCATTGTGCAGCAAGGAGGCGGCGGCGGCGAAGCAACAGTGTAAAACAAGACAGCTCCATCCTGCGGCTTTGAGTTAAAGATAGAATTCAGCGCGGCCGCATCTATTGATATGACCTCCAAAGGGAAAATGCGCAGCGTCCAGTGCCAGAGCGTTTCTCTCTGCTTCCTCTACGTGGGAATTCCCTCAGTATGGTCACTCAGCGGGACAGGCAGCATCTCCGGAGAGAAGGAATGGGTGACAGGATGACGTTTCCAAAATTCTGCTGCGTCTTTGTGTTACTCCAGCACTGTGTGTTCACTTGTTGTCAACCAGCATCTGCCCTTTCTTGTGTTTGACATTATCTGTATCCGTGGCAGTTGATTGTCGCTCCCTTCAGTTTCCCAGGCGGTCGGGATAGGACTGGAGTTAGAGAGAAAGGTGGGGGGGGAGAGTGGGGGGAGGAGGGGGGGGGTTGGGTGACTTAGTACGGGGGACAAATGTAGGAGAGGTGTACTGACTGTGTGGGCAGACACTTTGACAGTGATTGCCCACCATTCTCAAAAGCCGCTGTGTCTCCCTGTCCGTGGGATAGCAGGGGGCGATCAAACAACACAATACACCCCTCCCCATCCACGCCAACACGAAGTGCAACGATCCCAAGGCTTTAGCGTCAGAAACAACGGGCAGGCGACAATCACCCGCCATAACGCGAGAGAGATCATGCACTATTGTATGTTTCCTTTACACGTCGGTGTTTCTGTCTTTCTCCATCCCATTGTTAACCCTGTCTGTCGCCACCCCCACACCCACCCCTCTGCTTCACGGCCATGTGTGTGACCCCTTCCCTCCCCTCTCCAGCTCCCCGCCCATTGCACCGGGCGCGGGGGCTGCGCACCGTCTTCACGTCGGCGACGCCAGCAGGTCAGTACCAGTCGCCCCGGGGCAGGTGCTCGGGGGCTCTCTCCCAGCGTGGCCCCGGACCGGAGTGGGGGGGAGATGGGAGTCAGCGGGCACGCCGGCTCTGCCACACCATGGGCCGTGCCGTCCAAGTTGGCGTCTCGGGGTAGTCCTATTTAGCTGCATGTGGCCCATAGCCCTCTAATAATAATAATAATAATAATAATAGTAATTTTATTGTCAATTCACATAATGTAACGAGTAGTTACACAGAGGATTGAAATTGCGTTTCTCCATACTCCAATGTGCAAGTAATATTTATAAAACAGACAGACAGTGTACCAATAAAAGTAGACAATGGACATATACATTATATAAAATATTCATTAATAAAAGGTGCAATATAGCATACTGTGCAAGTAGCATACTGCAGACATTGTGTTAAAGTTAATTTGGCAGTCAGTTGGTCTTTGTGTAATGTTCATGGAATTTTCTTTAGTGTGTTGAGAAGTCTGATGGCCTGAGGGAAAAAGCTGTTTTTGAATCTTGTGGTTTTGCTCCGCATGCTGCGGTAGCGCTTGCCGGATGGTAGGAGGGTGAACAGTTTGTGTGCTGGGTGGGTGGTGTCTTTGATGATGTTAGTTGCTCTCTTGCGACAGCGAGATGGATATAAGTCTTGAATTGCTGGTTGGGGTGATCTTCTCCGCTGTCCTCACCACTCTCTGTATGGCCTTCTGGTCAGCAGCAGAGCAACTGCCATACCAGACTGAGAGACTGTTGGAAAGAATGCTCTCAATGGCACCCCTGTAAAAATTTGTGAGGGCAGAAGGGGGGAGGTCGGCTCTCCTCATCCGTCGAAGGAAGTGGAGGCGTTGCTGTGCTTTCTTGACTAGGGAGATGGTGTTGGTGGACCATGTCTGATCATCTGTGATGTGTACTCCCAGGAACTCTAAACCCTTCCCATCCATTTATCTGTCGTTAATAACCTCACGAAAATTCCTGCTTCATTTTCCTCGGTCCAACTCAGAGGGAAGTCTTCCCCCTTTCCAGGGTTAATCGCTCCACTGTTTATAATGCTCTCTGCATTATGAAGTCCTCGACAGTGAACCCCATGGGCAATCACTACCAAAGTGCCTGCCGACACAGTCCGCAAAATTATCTCCCGTACTAAGTCACCCCAACCCCCCTCCCCTCCCCTCCCCTACCCCCCTGGCCCCCACCCACACCTTTCCCTCCCAACTCCAGTCCCGTCCCGACCCACTGGGAAACTGAAGGGAGCGACAATCAACTGCCACGGATACAAATAAAGTCATACACAAGAAAGGGCAGATGCTGGTTGACAAAATTGTACACAGTGCATTGAGACACAAAGCCGTCAGGCTTGTTTTTACAACACTGTTACCCCTTATACAATGATGTTGAAAAATGGCCCTTTTTGATTTTTGCCCTGGATTTGTCTGCCTGTCACTTTTACTTTTCACCTTGCTACCTATTGCTTGTACCCTCATTTGACTCCCCTCTGTCCCTCTGTTCACACATTTAAGAAACCCAACACCTCATATTCTCTGTTTATTATCTTTTTCTTCTACATGTTGGGTCTGAGTGCTTCCCTTCTCTGCCTCCTGCCTCACACACTGTCTACTAGCTTTCTCTATTTGAGTTCTCCCCCCAACCGTTCTAGTTTAAAGTCTCCCCAGTAGCCTTTGCAAATCTCCCAGCCGGGATATTGGTCCCCCTCGGGTTCAAGCGCAACCCGTCCTTGGGTCACACCTTCCCCAAAAGAGGTTCCAATGATCCAGAAATTTGAATCCCTGCCCACTGCACCAGTCCTTCAGCCACGCATTTATCCTCCACCTCGCTCCATTCCTACGTCACTGTCGCGTGGCACAGGCAGTAATCCTGAGATTGTTACCTTTGCGGTCCTTTTCCTTAACTCTCTTCCCAACTCCCTAATTCTCCTTTCAGGACCTCTTCCCTTTTTCTACCTATGTCATTGGTACCTATATGTACCACGACCTCGGGCTCCTCTCCCTCCCATTTCAGGATATCTTGGACACGTTGAGACACATCCCAGACCCTGGCACCAGGGAGGCAAACTACCATCCGGGTCTCCCACTGCGTCCACAGAATCGCCTGTCTGACCCCCTAACTATAGAGTCCCCTATCACTACTGCCCTCCTCTTCTTTCCCTTACCCCTCTGAGCAACAGGGCCGGTCTCTGTACCGGAGGCCCGGCCGCTGTTGCTACCCCCAGGTAGGCTGTCCCCCCCCAACAGTACTCAAACATGAGTACTTATTGGCAAGGTGTACAGCCACTGGGGTACTCTCTAGTCCCTGCCTCTGCCCCTTGCCCCTCCTAACCGTGACCCACTTGTCTGCCTCCCGTGGTTTTGGAGTGACCACCTCTCTATAACTCCTCTCTATGACCTCCTCCCACTCCCTGACCAGACGGAGGTCATCGAGCTGCTGCTCCAGGTTCCTAATACCGTCCCTTAGGAGCCTTGCGGGGCAGCGGCGATGAGTGTTATTGTGAGGAAGTTGTTGTCACGTAACCTGACTGATTGTGGACTGTGGACCAGAAAGTTACGGATCCCGTGGCAGAGGAAGGATGTGATTCCGAGAACCCAGAGTTTAGAGATAACCGCCACCCCCCTCCCCCAGCAGACACAGCTACACATGGCCTTATGCACAATCCCAAACTCGAGTCTGTTCCTACATTCAATATCACAATTACCGACGTGACCTTAATTTCAACGTATAGATCCATTAGTCTTCATTTCCTTAATGTCCACAAATATATTTGCTCCAACCCTGTTTGCACTTAACAACCGAGCATCGCTACTCTCTGGGATAGAGGGTATTGTGGGCTCAGATATATTTTCGAGAGCATTTTACACCTAACTCAGTCACTCCATGGTGAAATGTTATTCTGAAACATTGATCCAAACGTCAAACCCGTTGTGTAATTCTTTCAACGTCTATCCTGTCATAACCTCGTAAAATTCTAATGTGTAAAAATATAATTTTCCATTGATCCAAGTATGTTTCTAGTCTTTTTTATGTGGGGGAGGTGGGGAGGGGAAGGGGGAAACCCTTTCCTGTCACTTCCTGGTCGGTATGCGTCAATTCTCCGAGCCGCATCTTCGCCCCCCCCCCTCCCCTCGCGGTCTACCATCTGGATTGGCGCGGTCTTTCCTGCCGTAGACCGGCCAGAGCATCAGCGACGGCACAACACTGAATTACCATCGCGGAGCGGGGCGATACCTTTCTGGGGATCGCCGTGTGGAGTTCCGGAATGTTGGGGCTGCTGATTATCACCGTGGGGCTGAGGTTTCTAGCCGCGGGCGGCGCTGAATTTTAACCTCGCTGAGTCTGGGCTCCTTGCCGGGGATCGCCAGCGTTGGAGCTCCGCCCAGCTCGGCCTGTGGACTTCTGGAGCCGCGGTTCGGTAGGAGGTGGTCGATTCGGAATCTCCAAGCAGCTGAGAGTGTTCTTCCGTTCCGACGCCGGAGCTCCGATCATCCTGGCGAGATGGCCCGAAACATCAGACCGCCGTAGCGGCGACTGCTGATTCTGCTGTGTGGAGATGTTCATGTTAAATTCTATCGTGTTTTGTGCTTTTCTTTATTCTTATGGCTGTATGGTAATTCAAATCTCACTGTCCCAATTGGTGCTTGTGACAATAAATGTCTCTTCAACTCTCTGTAAACCGCAGATTAAAGAATCTTATCAATTAGAGTAATAAGAGTGACAAGTGTGTAAACGTGCGCCCACCGGTCAACATGTCGCAGCCTTGCTGATATATTGTTGGTCCTCTGACAACCAATTCATCAATCAATCAATCAACCTTTATTGTCATCTTGCAAGCAACAGTTGTACATTGCAAAATGAAAAAAAAACGTTTCCCAGGGAATACCGGAGCATCGCACATGAAATTTAAAACATTTCACATATAATAACACTAAAAACTATCCAGTCCCTGATGGAACAGTATAAATAGTTAAAAAGTGGGTAAAAACAACGTGAGTAAAACCAATCATAAACATGTCCGGGATGGCTGATTTGAGTGGCCAGTGCCAGTTATTGAAGTGGCCAGTGCCAGTTATTAAAGTGTCCGTGCCAAGCCGCAGAATCAGGTGACTGTGAGTACAGAGTGGCTGTTTAGCAGTCTCACAGTATATGGCAGGAAGCTCTTTCGCAGTCATGTAGTCCGGGCTTTGATGCTGCGATATCTCTTGCCTGATGGCAGGAGATCCAGGTGTATGTGGAGGGGGTGCAGTTTGTCCTTAGCAATTCTAGTTTGTCCTTAGCAATACTTAGCATCCGAGGGATAAATGGCAGGGGTTCGCTACTTTGTCCTTGAACGGGTCGAGTTATAATGAGAATTGCGGACATTATTCCTTCGAGTGCCGGAGGATGATTTTGTATAAAATCTTGAGGAAAATAGATAAGGTAAATGCACTATTATCCAGGTCGAGGAATCAAAAACCATGTTAGATATCGATATCGTCTTTTTCACATGGACAATCTTAGTCGCCATCATTCTACGAACATTCCCGCTCTGATAATAAATATCAATTTTCTCAGATGATTAGCATTGGTAAGGTTAGGCAAAGGTTTACTAGTGTGATATGTACCGAGGAATAGTGAAAAGCTTAGTTTTGCTTCTGATCCACTCAGATCGGATAGATCGTGCATAGGTACAAACAGTTTAAACTCAGAGGTAGAAAAAAGTGCTGGAGAAACTCAGCGGGTGCAGCAGCATCTATGGAGCGAAGGAAATAGGCAACGTTTCGGGCTGAAACCATTCTTCAAACTCAGATACATCAGATAGACCAAGGGGAATGTACAGAATACAGAATATTGTTCGTGATGTTATGATCAATATTGCCTTTTATTTCTACGAATCCCAGAATTGTCCTTGTGTTTGTAAGGATGAACATGATTTGCTCAGCCCACATTGCATAATTCAGACCGCCGTGGAACTGGTCACGTGCAGTTGGTGAATTCGAGTTCTGTAAAAAACGCAAGTTAGTACAATGTGCAAAACGTATCATTTCACTGTGCTGAGGTCCACAGCTGGAACGATGTATGATGCGTTGCTTCTGTGAGCCATGAGACATCCCGCTGGGTTCGTGGTGTAGTGAACAATTAAGATGCGAAGGGCATTAGGTTTTAGCCACGTTTATTATTATCACATGTATCAAGGTACAGTCTAAAACTTGGTTGTGCCTGCTGTCCAAACTGATCAGATATAACATATACAGATTCAATCAGTTCAAACACGAGTACACAGAGTGGTGAGTCTTTGTATAAACACAGAGGGTGGTCAGTGTGTGGATTCGCACAGGGGTTGGTGGATTTATAGAACGAGTTGCCAGAGGAGGTAGTTGGGGTGAAAACCATCACAAAATTTAAAGACATTTGAACAGGTAGGTGTATAGGAAAGGTTGAAAATGATAAGGGCCAAACAAAGCAGGTGGGACTACTGTCTATGCGGCACATTGGCCGGTTAGGGCAAGCTGGGCCGATGGTCTATGACTATGTAAATAGATAAAGCAAAGTGGACGATACAGAGTGCAGAACACAGTTTTCACCATTGTATCGCATCGTTGTTCATCTGTTTGTCGGACGACGCCCAATGCCACAATGGGTTAGAGGCTGTTGTGAGACAACGCCCAATGGTACAATGGGTTAGAGGCTGTTGTGAGACAACGCCCAATCCCACAATGCGTTAGAGGCTGTTGTGAGACAAAGCCCAAAGCCGCAATTTGCCCGTCGGACACCAGCACCACTGCGTCACTAATGTTTTCTAGGATGATGAAGGAATGAAATTTGAGGCAAATTGAACAGTACCCCAACTATGGAGGAATGTTCAGAGGCCTGATAACAGAGGGTAATAAGCTATTCGTCTGACCCGTGGTGTGCAATTCAGAACTGCCCTCAGACTCCATCGTTTCATACCTGATTACATTACTGTTCATTTCCCAGTTGTCCAAAAATCATGTTCGCCCAGCAATATTTGTACTTGATAAATGAGCAGCACTATTTTCTGGCTAGGAGGTACAGTGTATTCAGATATGTTTGCCAGGATAAATTCCATCGTATCTCTGTCATCCAATTCGTATTCGGAACCATTTATCCTTACTAAATTATCCAGCAACCCGTTGTGTATTTCGGTGAATATCCATCCTGTCAAGGCCCCTCGGAAGCCTACATTTATTGTGTCAATAAAATTACTTGTCGTTGTTCCAAACTGCACAGAGTAGGCGTTCTGATAAACTGTTGTTCCTTTGGCGGACAATTTTGCCGAGGGATACATTTCGTCTTCAGTCTCTGCACCGAGCTGAAGACTCGCATTGTGTTCCTTGAAAGATATAACGTCAAAGCAGAACAGTCTGCGGCCAAGGAGAAAGGGGTAACTACAGAGAGAGTGGGACCTCTCATGGATCAAAGCGGTCACCTCTGTGTGGAGCCACAGGAGATGGACAAGATCCTCAATAAGTATCTCTCCTCTGTATTTATCGAGGAGAAAAACAGTCGGACGGAGGATCTTGGAGCAGTCAATGGATGTGTCTTGAGAGCAGTCAGTGTTACCGTCGAAGGAGTACAGAAGGTTCTATCGTGTATCAAGGTAGACAATCTCCAGGGCCTAATCAGACATATCCGAGGACATTGTACGAAACTAGAGTGGGAATTGCCGGAGCCCAGGTTGAAATTTACGAGGCAATAGACAATAGACAATGGGTGCGGGAGAAGGCCATTCGTCCCTTCGAGCCAGCACCGCCATTCACTGTGATCATGGCTGATCATCCACAATCAGTACCCCGTTCCTGCCTTCTCCCCATATCCCTTAACTCTGCTATGTTTAAGAGCTCTATCTAACTCTCTCTTGAAAGCATCCAGAGAATTGGCCTCCACTGCCTTCTGAGGCAGCGAATTCCATAGATTCGCAACTCTCCGGGTGAAAAAGTGTTTCCTCATCTCCGTTCTAAATGGCCTACCCCTTATTCTTAAACTGTGACCCCTTGTTCTGGACTCCCCCAAAATCGGGAACACGTTTCTTGCCTCTATCGTGTCCAATCCTTTAATAATCTTACACGTTCAATAAGGTCCCCTCTCAACCTTCTAAATTCCAGTGTATACAAACCCAGTCGCTCTATTCTTTCAACATATGAGAGTCCTACCATCCAGGGAATTAACCTGGTGAACCTACGCTGCTCTCCCTCAATAGCAATAACGTCCTTTCTCAAAATTGGAGACCAAAACTACACACAATACTCCAGGAGTTGTCTCAACAGGGCCCTGTCCAATTGTAGAAGGACCTCTTTGTTCCTATACTCAACTCCTCTTGTTATGAAGGCCAACATGCCATGAACTTTTGCGACAATATCCATGTAATTTATGCATATGAGCAGTACATATTCTCGCACATGCTCAGCCTCGTGCATATAATTATGCAAATCAGTCAGTGACCATTAACTTGGAAATAAATCATTCTTGCTTTTGATCCCAACACGAGTGTGTGTGGAGCCATCTTTCCCCGTCTAATATGTGCTAGTTTTACCTACGTCGTAAGCAGACACATATCAAAACATGGTTGCAGCTGTGAAAGTGAGGATCTTTGGATAAAATGGACGCTATAATGATTATGATTTTTCAAGGGTGATGACACACATTCTTGAGGGAATTGAAGGTGTGGTGTGTTACTTGGATGACATCCTCATCTCAGCCCCTGACAGGCAGACACATGATGAAAGGTTGGAAGATGTACTCAAACGACTTGAAACACACAGTGTAAGAGTGAAGGCACAGAAGGGTGAGTTCTTTCAGAACTCGGCAGAGTACTTGGGTCATAAGATAGACAATAATGATCTACACCCCGCCAAGGGTAAAGTTGATGCGATCAAGAACGCGCCCACTCCCAGAAACATATCTGAGATCCGATCCTATTTAGGATTAGTGCATTATTATGGGAAGATGGTGCCAAATCTGTTCACCTGTTTACATCCCTTGAACGAGCTTTTGTGAAAAGATGTACCATGGAAGTGGACACGTGAATGTGATCAAGCTTTCAAGTCACGTAAAGCTCAGTTGACAGAGAGTACAATGCTTGTTCATAAATAAGCCAATGACGTTATCATGTTATGCTTCACCGTACGGTGTCGGGGCTGTCATCTCTCATGTGCTAGAAAATGGATAGGAGAGGCCAATAGCATTTGCATCTAGAACACACAATGCCAGTGTGATAAATTATGCGCAAATAGAGCGAGAGGCTCTTGCTTTCATTTTTGGCGTTACGAGGTTTCACAAATATTTGTGTGGTAGAGGGTTTCTAAGCGGGACAGATCACCAGCCGTTGATAGTGAACCCAAATCCAAAAGTACACATACCAACTCTGGCAGCAGCCAGAATGCAAAGATGGGCATTGATATTGTCTGCATACCAGTATGATATTCAATATTGTAAGGCAGCAGAGCCCAGCAATGCCGATGCCATGTCTAAATTACCTTTGGAATCAGAGGTTTCTCGTAACAGAGAGGACTTGTTATATTTCTCTCATGTAGACGTGTTACCTGTCACTTCAGGGGGACATTCGGAAGGCTACTCGCACTGATAGACTTTTGTCAAGAGTGCTGCAAATTGTCGCAAATGGAAGGCCAAACAAATTGCCGGATTCAGAGGCAGAACTGAAAATATTATTTGTACGTAGGAATGAACTCTCAGTCGACCAAGGTTGTGTCATGTGGGGTGCAAGAATTGTAATCCCTGAAAAATATGGAGTAAAATTGCTAGGAGATCTTCATGATGAGCATTTGGGAATGTGTCTAACAAAGAGTCTAGCGAGAAACTATCTATGGTGGCCTGTTGTAGATAAGGACATAAAGTAAGTTGTGAAAGAGTGAAGCACATGTCAAGTAGTTGGAAAGAATCCACCAACAGTACCGCTACAGCCATGGAAAGGGCCGGTTAGAGTGTGGCAAAGATTACTCGTGGACTTTGCAGAGTTAGATGGACAACAATTGTTCATTATGATTGATAGTCACTCCAAGTGGGTTCAGGTTTTTCCGATGAACAAAACGACATCAAGCAAAACAATAGACATTTTGCGAGGATTGTTTGCGTCCTATGGATTACCAGAGGAAATTGTGTCAGATAACGGACCTCAATTATGTTCACAAGAGTTTGCACAATTCATGAAAGGGAATGGTGTAAAACACACCAGAGTAGTTCCATACCACCCCACATCAAATTGAGCAGCAGAACGCACAGTAAAGCGTAATTTAGTCAAACAACTGCTGGATCCAAATCAAAAGAAAATACAGTTGTCTCTGTCTCACAAACGTGCTAACTTTCTGATTACATATCGAGACACACCACACACCACTACTGGTCAAACGCCAGCTGAACTGTTCTTATAGAGAAAACCAATAACAAGGTTTTCACTGTTGAAATCAAACTTGGCTCAAACAGTAGAAAAGAGACAGGAGAAACAAAAAAGCATATCATGACAGAAGTAGATTAAGGAAAGGAGTGTTGAGTGGAATCAGAAGTTAAAGGTGGAAAACATCATCACACGTGGGTAAAGTGGTTACCTGGAAGAATAGTGAGAAAGTGCAGACCACGGACATACATGGTCAAGATGTTTGGAAGTGGGAAGGTGAGAAAAGTACACATTGACCATGTCATGCCTATGCATGCACAGACAGGTTTGCAACCAGATCAAATAGAAGAGTCAGGTAATTTGATTACCACTCAAGTACAGGTACCAACGGATGAACCAGACATTGTGCATGAAGATACACAAGATAGTGAGGGTTTGAACCTGCCTGAAAATGGAGGTTCAAGTGTGGTTGACAGTCTAAAAAATTGACTGATGAACTGGAATCTAAGAATGTAGGATAAAAGGAAGACTTGACTCGATCAAAAATGAGTCCAAATGTTTCTAAACAGTCAGAAACGTTTGGTCAGAGACGATATCCAGACAAAATGAGAATCCGGTGGTTAGGTTTAATTTGTGAAGTTTAATTTGGGAAATGCATAGATCATTGCATATGCAACATATATGCCTGATCCCCTCATTTTATTCAGGTTATATAAAAGTAAACTATTGTAAAAGATTGTAATATATTCATACCGTTTTTATTATATTCAAAAATGTCAACAATGTTATATTTAAAAATGTCAACAAGGCGATAACGTTTGCATTAAGGTGGGAGTAGTTGTAATAGCGCCACCTTTAGTTGGAGCATTGTATATGATTGAATAAACCACGCTGCAGTCATGTTCCGGTCACCAATTAGTTAACTTGTTATTGTGTGTCTGAGCTCAAGATATCACAGATGGCAGTCAGGGGGTTTGTAATAGATATTGGTCAGTAATCGGTTACCTACGATGGAGATAGTGAGGTCAAGAAACGGTGGGGAGATATTGGAAATGGTCCAGGTGAATTTGAGTGCCGGATGGAAGTTAGTGGTGAAATGGATGAAGTCAGTGAGTTCTGCATGGGTGCAGGAGGCAGCACCGTTGCAGTCGTCGATGTAGCGGAGGTAGAGTTCGGGGATAGGACCACGGTATCGCCTCGAACAAGGATATGGGCCCAGGCGCGAGCCAATAGCTACGCCTTGGATTTGGAGGAAATGGGAGGAGTCAAAGGAAAAGTTGTTGAGGGTAAGGACCAGCTCCGCTAGGCGGAGAATTATCAGTAGACGTGGATTGGCTGGTTCTGTGGTCGAGGAAGAAACGGAAGGCTTTAAGACCCTCCTGGTCGGTGATGGAGGTGTAGAGTGACTGGACATCCACGGTGAAGATGAGGGAATGGGGGCCTGGAAAACGGAAGCCATGAAGGGGACGAAGAGCGTGTGAGGTGTCTGGGACATAGGTTGGGAGGGATTTGACCAGGGGGATAGGATGGAGTCGATGTATATGGAAATTATTTTGGTCGTACAGGGGTCGAGGTATGTGGGAATTAAGGATAAATTAGATAGTTCGAAGGCATCATACTCTGCTGATCAAGAGCTAGTAAATGGGATTTAGTAATTGGATACTTTCGACATAGACCGTTGTTGGGCCTGCTTCTCTGCTATGTGACTCTGTGACACACGACCCAGTCTTGCACAATTCTCCACATGTGGTCTCACCGTCACTAGTTATGGCAGGGGTTCGCTACTTTTCCCTTGAATGGGTCGAGTTATAATGAGAGGTGCGGACATTATTCCTTCGAGTGCCGGAGGATGAGGGATGGTCTTATGATAATGTATAAAATCACGAGGAAAATAGATAAGGTAAATGCACTTTTATCCGGGTCGGGAAATCAAAAACCATCTTAGATATCGATATCGTCTGTTTCACATGGACAATCTTAGTCGCAATCATACTACGAACATTCTCGCTCTGATCATAAATATCACTTTTGTCAGATGATTAGCATTGGTAAGGTTAGGCAAAGGTTTACTAATGTGATATGTACCGAGGAATAGTGAAAAGCTTTGTTTTGCTTCCGATCCACTCAGATCGGATAGATCGTGCATAGGTACAAACAGTTCAAACTCAGAGGTAGGCAAAAGTGCTGGAGAAACTCAGCGGGTGCAGCAGCATCCATGGAGCGAAGGAAATAGGCAACGAAACCCTTCTTCATACTCAGATACATCATATGGACCAAGGGGAATGTACAGAAGACAGAATATTGTTCGTGATGTTATGATCAATATTGCCTTTTATTTCTACGAATCCCAGACTTGTCCGTGTGTTTGTAAGGATGAACATCATTTGCTCAGCCCACATTGCATAATTCAGACTGCCGTGGAACTGGTCATGTGCAGTTGGTGAATTCGAGTTCTGTAAAAACGCAAAGTTAGTACAACGTGCAAAACGTATCATTTGACTGTGCCGAGGTCCACAGCTGGAACGATGTTTGATGCGTTACTTCTGTGAGCCATGAGACATCCCGCTGGGTTCGTGGTGTTGGGAACAATTAAGATGCGAAGGGCATTAGGTTTTAGCCACGTTAATTATCACATGTATCAAGGTACAGTCTAAAACTTGGTTGTGCCTGCTGTCCAAACTGATCAGATATAACATATCCAGATTCAGTTCAAACACGAGGACACAGAGTGGTGAGTCTTTGTATAAATACAGAGGGTGGTCAGTGTGTCGATTCGCACAGGGGTTGGTGGGTATATAGAACGAGTTGCGAGAGGAGGTAGTTGGTGTGAAAACCATCACAACATTTAAAGACATTTGGACCGATAGGTGAATAGCAACGGTTGAACGTGATCAGGGACAAACAAAGCAGGTGGGACTACTGTTTATGCGGCACATTTGTCGGTTAGGGCAAGCTGGGCCGATGGTCTATGACTATGTGAATAGATAAAGCAAAGTGAACGATACAGAGTGCAGAACACAGTTTTCACATTGTATCGCATCGTTGTTCATCAGTTTGTGAGACAACGCCCAATGCCACAATGGTTTAGTGGCTGTTGTGAGACAACGCCCAATGCCACAATGGGTTCGAGGCTGTTGTGAGACAACGCCCAATGCCACAATGGGTTAGAGGCTGTTGTGAGACAACGCCCAATGCCACAATGGGTTAGAGGCTGTTGTGAGACAACGCCCAATGCCACAATGGGTTAGAGGCTGTTGTGAGACAATGCCCAATGCCACAATGGGTTAGAGGCTGTTGTGAGACAAAACCCAAAGCCGCAATTTGCCCGTCGGAAACCATCACCACTGCGTCACTAATGTTTTCAAGGATGATGAATGAATGAAGTTAGAGGGAAATTGAACAGCACCCCATCGCTGGAGGGACTGTTCGGAGGCCTGATAACGGAGGGTAATAAGCTATTCGTCTGATCCGTGGTGCGCAGTTTCAGAACTGACCTCGGACTCAATCATTTCATAACTGATTACATTACTCTTCCTTTCCCTATTGTGCAAAAAAACATGTTCGCCCAGCCATATTTGTACTTGATAAATGAGCCTCACTATTTTCTGGGTAGGAGGTACAGTGTATTCAGATATGTCTGCCAGGTTCAATTCCATCTTATCTCAGTCATCCAATTCGTATTCTGAAACATTTATCCGAACTAAATTATCCAGCAACCCTTTGTGTATTTCGGTCAATATCCATCCGGAGGGAGAAGCGACGCCGAAGTCGAGGCGGCCCGGCCGGGGGGAGAATCGACGCCCAAGTCGGGGCATCCCGGCCAGAGGGAGAAGCGACGCCCAAGTCGGGGCGCCCCGGCCCGGGGAAGAAGCGACGCCCATGTCGGGGCGGCCCGGCCCGGGGGAGGTTCGGCGCCCATGTCGGGGCGGCCCAGCCGGAGGCTGAAGACGGCACGGTACTCACGTGAGGGTGGCTGGGACGGTGTTCTGGCGGTGGTGGCCTGAGTCCTGGGTTCGGCCGCGGGCCAGCGGCTGCGTCTGCAGGACTGGTGGGTGGCAGCTTCGACCACCCCGGGCCGCGGTGTTTGAGCTGCGGGACTGATTTATAACATCGCCCGGGGGGTATCGCCTCAGCGAAGAGGAGGGAAGAGACTGCAGACCTAAGACTTTTGCCTCCATCACAGTGAGGAGATGCTGGGTGGACTCACTGTGGTGGATGTTAATATGTGTTTATTGTTGTTTTTATTGTATTATATGTATGACTGCTGCAATTTCGTCCAGACTTCGGTCTGAATGACAATAAAGGCATATCTATCTATCTATCTATCTATCTATCTATCTATCTATCTATCTATCTATCTATCTATCTATCTATCTATCTATCTATCTATTTATCTATCTATCTATCTATCTATCTATCTATCTATCTATCTATCTATCTATCTATCTATCTATCTATCTATCTATCTATCTATCTATCTATCTATCTATCAATCTATCTATCTATCTATCTATCTATCTATCTATCTATCTATCTATCTTTCTATCTATCTATCTATCTATCTATCTATCTATCTATCTATCTATCTATCTATCTATCTATCCATCTATCTATCTATCTATCTATCTATCTATCTATCTATCTATCTATCTATCTATCTATCTATCTATCTATCCTGTCAAGGCCTCTCAGAAGCCTACGTTTATTGGGTCAATAAAATTACTTGTCGTTGTTCCAAACTGCACAGGGTAGACGATCTGATAAACTGTTGGTCCTTTGGCGGCCATTTTTGCCGAGGGATAAATTTCGACTTCAGTCTCTGCACCGAGCTGAAGACGCGTATCGTGCTCCTTGAAAGATATAACGTCAAAGCATAACAGTCTGCGGCCAAGGGGAAAGGGGTAACTACAGAGAGAGTGGGACCTCTCATGGATCGAGGTGGTCACCTCTGTGTGGGGTCACAGGAGATGGACAAGATCCTCAATAAGTATCCCTCCTCTGTATTTTTCGAGGATAAAAAGAGTCGGACGGAGGATCTTGGGACAGTCAATGGACGTTTCTTGAGAGCAGTCAGTGTTACCGTCGAAGAAGTACTGATGGTACTACCGTGTATCAAGGTAGACAATCTCCAGGGCCTGATCAGACATATCCGAGGAGATTGTACGAAACTAGAGTGGGAATTGCGGGAGCCCTCGTTGAAATGTACGTGGTCAAGGTGCGGAAGTAGGCCATTCGTCCCTTCGAGCCAGCACCACCATTCGCTGTGATCATGGCTGATCATCCACAATCATTACCCCGTTCATGCCTTCTCCCTATATCCCTTGAATCTGCTATCTTTATGACCTCTATCTAACTCTCTCTTGAAAACATCCAGAGAATAGGCCCCCACTGCCTTCTGAGGCAGAGAATTCCACAGATTCACAACTCTCTGGGTGAGAAAGTGTTTCCTCATCTCCGTTCTAAATGGCTTCACCTTATTCTTAAACTGTAACCCCTGGTTCTAGACACCTCCAACATCGGGAACACGTTTCCTGCCTCAAGCGTGTCCAATCCCTTAATAATCTTATACGTTTCAATAAGAATCCCTCTCATCCTTCTAAATTCCAGTGTATACAAACCCAGTCGCACCATTCTTTCGACATATGACAGTTACGCCATCCCGGGAATTAACCGTGTAAACCATAGCAAGAACGTCCTTTCTCAAAATCGGAAAACAAAACTGCACACAATACTCCAGGTGTGGTCTCTCCAGGGCCTGTCCAACTGTAGAAGGACCTCTTTGCTCATTACTCAACTCCTGTTGTTATGAAGGCCAACATGCCATCAGCTTTTGCGACAATATCCATGTAATTTATGCATATGAGCTGTACTCATTCTCGCACATGCTCAGACTTGCGCATATAATTATGTAAATCAGTCAGTGACCTTTAACTTGGAAATAAATCATTCTTGCTTTTGATTCCTTCACGAGTGTGTGTGGAGCCATCTTTCTCCGTCTAATATGTGCTAGTTTTACGTACATCGTAAGCAGACACATATCAAAACATGGTGGTAGCGGTGAAAATAAAGATATGTGGATAAAATGGATGCTATGATGATTAGCAAAAATGCTTTGAAAAGCTTTCAGGAATCAGTGTTTCAATGCTCAGCGACCGACTAGCTGCATGCATGAGTGGAATAATACGCAGGCCAGTGAGCACACAAAGATAAGATGCTTAAAGATAGCACACGCTGAATGGAAACAGATAAAAACAAGTTTTGTTCCGAAAATATTTTTGATAGTAGTAGAAGATATTAGAGAATATTACGCAAAGTACGCAGTCGCGCGTTGCGCTTAAAGCTAAACGATACGTAAGCCATTAAGAGCGACGGGATACGATGATATTGAATTGAATTGAATTGAATTTCCTTTATTGTCATTCAAACAATAGTTTGAACGAAATTGCGTACCTTGCAGTCAAGAGAGAAGAACAGCAACAAAACAAACAATGAACACAATTTAACACAAACATCCATTGTTGAGGGATCTCCAGGCACCTCCTCACAGTGATGGAAGACAAAAAGCCTTATCTCTTCCTTGCTTGTTCTCCCGCTGCGTCGAGGCGATCGAGGCTATCGATGTTAAAGCCCCCGCCGGGTGATGGGTAAATCCCGCGGCCGATTCCAAGCTACCCGAACGGGCCGACTGAAACTCCGCTACCCTGGGCGGACGAAGCCGCCACCCTCCAGTCCAGCTATTGCGGGAGCTCCCGAAAATCAGTCACCAAGCAGGGACCTGCCTGCTCCCGATGTTACAGTCCACAGGGCCTGCGGCCGAAGCCCCCGAAGCCCCGAAGTCGGGTCGCAGCCACAGCGCCACCGCAGCCTCCAAAGTCAGCCAGCTCCGCGATAGGAAGTCCACAGGCTCTGCCACCGGAGCCCCCAAAGTCGATTCCAGTTTGAGGCCGTCAGCTCCCCGATATTAGGCCTCAGCACAGACGCAGACGGAGATATGACAAGGAAAAGGACGCATCCCCGTTGAAGGAAGAGATTAAAAAATCTTTCCCCCTCTCCCCACATATACACAACTAGACACAACTAAAACATACGTCTAATAAGACAAAAGAAAACAAAAAAAGACAAAGACAGGCGACTGCAGGCGAGCCGCAGCTGCTTCCGGATGGAAGTGGCCGCGCAGGCCAGTTCATCTTTCCACGTGGCTCCACCACCCAATCTAAAGCTCAAAGAGAAGCGGGTGGAAGAGTGGAAAATGTTTAAACAAATGTATGAAAATTATCATTACATGACTACTGCCCCATAGAGTATCTCCCTATCAGTACTACAACACAGTGTGTTATTACATCAGTACTACTCCACACTGTCACTCCGTCAGTACAACCCCACAGTGTGTCATTACATCAGAACTACCCCACAGCGTGACACTTCATCAGTAGTATTTCACAGTGTCATTTCATCAGTACTACTGCACAGTGTGTCACGCCATCAGTACTACTGCACAATGTGTCACGCCATCAGTACTACCCCACAGTGTGTCACGCCATCAGTACTACTGCACAGTGAGTCTCTCCATCACTACGTCCACACCGTGTTTAACGCCATCAGTACTGCCCCATCGTGTGTCACTCCATCAGTACTATCCCGCAGTCTATCACGCCAATCGTACTACCCTATATATTGTCACTCCAACCTTACTACCCCACAGCGTGTCTCTCCATCAGTACTACCCCACAGTGTGTCTCTCCATCAGTACTACCCCACAGTGTGTCTCTCCATCAGTACTACCCCAATGTATAGCCATAATATTAATGCTATCCCACAGTGTTTCTCCATCAGTACTACCCTACAGTGTGTCCATAACATTAGTAATACCCCATAGTGTGTCCACTCCATCAATACTACCCCACACTGTGTCCATTACATTAGTACTACCCACAGTGTTTCGTTCCATCAGTACTATCACACAGTGTGTCTCTCCATCAGTACTACCCCACAGTGTGTCCATAACATTAGTACTACCACATAGTGTTTTGTTCCAGCAGTACTACCCCACAGTGTGTCTCTCCATCAGTACTACCCCACAGTGTGTCTCTCCATCAGTACTATCCCACAGTGTGTCACTCCATCAGTACTACCCCACCGTGTGTCTCTCCATCAGTACTACCCCACAGTGTGTCTCTCCATCAGTACTACCCCACAGTGTGTCTCTCCATCAGTACTACCCCACAGTGTGTCCATAACATTAGTACTACCACACAGTGTTTTGTTCCAGCAGTACTACCCCACAGTGTGTCTCTCCATCAGTACTACCCCACAGTGTGTCCATAACATTAGTACTACCACACAGTGTTTTGTTCCAGCAGTACTATCCCACAGTGTGTCACTCCATCAGTACTACCCCACAGTGTGTCTCTCCATCAGTACTACACCACAGTGTGTCCATAACATTAGTACTACCCCACAGTGTGTCTCTCCATCAGTACTACCCCACAGTGTGTCTCTCCATCAGTACTACCCCACAGTGTGTCCATAACATTAGTACTACCACACAGTGTTTTCTTCCAGCAGTACTATCCCACAGTGTGTCTCTCCATCAGTACTACCCCACAGTGTGTCTCTCCATCAGTACTACCCCACAGTGTGTCCATAACATTAGTACTACCACACAGTGTTTTGTTCCAGCAGTACTATCCCACAGTGTGTCACTCTATCAGTACTACCCCACAGTGTTTCACTACATCAGTACTTTCCCAGAGTGTGTCGTTCCATCCGTACTATAAAGTGTGCCATTCCGTCCGTTCTGCCAAGTTTGTCACTGTATCAGTACTACCCCATAGTGTGTCACTCTAACAGCACTCCCAAAGTTTCACTACAACAGTACGACCCCACAGTGTGTCTCTCCATCAGTACTATCCAATAGTGTGTCTCTCCATCAGTACTGCCCCATAGTGATTCACGCCATCAGTACTATCCCACAGTGTGTCTCTCCATCAGTACTATCCCACAGTGTGTCTCTCCATCAGTACTATCCCACAGTGTGTCTCCATCAGTACTACCCCATAGTGATTCACTCCATCAGTACTACCCCACAGTGTGTCTCTCCATCAGTACTATCCCACAGTGTGTCTCCATCAGTACTACCCCACAGTGATTCACTCCATCAGTACTACCCCATAGTGATTCACTCCATCAGTACTACCCCATAGTGTGTCACTCTAACAGCACTCCCAAAGTTTCACTACAACAGTACGACCCCACAGTGTGTCTCTCCATCAGTACTACCCCACAGTGTGTCTCTCCATCAGTACTACCCCACAGTGATTCACTCCATCAGTACTACCCCACAGTATTTCACTTCTTCAGAAACACCCACAGTGTGTCATTCATCAGTACTAACCCGCAGTACGTCAGTCCATAGTAATACCCCGCAGTGCGTCATTCCATCAGTACTATCACACAGTGCGTCACTCCATTAGTATAGCACCACAGTGTGCCAGTCCATCAGTAACATACAACAGTGGGCCAATCCATCAGTACTATTCCACAGTGTGTATCCCATCAATGTCACCCCGTTGGGTGCCACTACACCAGTACTACACCACAGTGTGTCAATCCAGCTTAACTATCCCCACAGTGTCAATGCAGCTTAACAATCCCCACAGTGTCAATGCAGCTTAACTATCCCCACAGTGTCAATGCAGCTTAACAATCCCCACAGTGTCAATGCAGCTTAACTATCCCCACAGTGTCAATGCAGCTTAACTATCCCCACAGTGTCAATGCAGCTCAACTATCCCCACAGTGTCAATGCAGCTTAACTATCCCCACAGTGTCAATCCAGCTTAACTATCCCCACAGTGTGTCAATCCAGCTTAACTATCCCCACAGTGTCAATGCAGCTTAACTATCCCCATAGTGTCAATGCAGCTTAACTATCCCCACAGTATCAATCCAGCTTAACTATCCCCAAAGTGTGTCAATCCAGCTTAACTATCCCCACAGTGTCAATGCAGCTTAACTATCCCCACAGTGTCAATCCAGCTTAACTCTCCCCACACTGTCAATCCAGCTTAACTATCACCACAGTGTCAATCCAGCTTAACTATCCCCACACTGCCAATCCAGCTTAACTATCACTCCATCAGTACTACACAATGTGGCATTCCATCTGAACTATCCCTCTTTGTGTCACTCCATCAGCATTGCCCCACTGTTTGTCACGCTCTCAGTCTCCCCCACAGTGTTTCACTCCATCAATAATTTCCAACTGCGTATCACTCCATTAGTGCTTTCCCCAAACCGCGTAATTGCATATTCAACACAAACGCACCCTCACAGGCACTCACAATCTCACACACTCACGCAATTCACACAATTACCCACCCTTACGCACGGCAATACACTCTTACACATAACCATATAACAACCATATAACCATATAACAATTACAGCACGGATATAGGCCATCTCGGTCCGTGCCTAACACTTATTTTCCGCTAGTCCCATCTACATGCACTCAGACCATAACCCTCCATTCCTTTCCCGTCCATATACCTATCCAATTTATTCTTAAATGATAAAATCGAACCTGCCTCCACCACTTCCACTGGAAGCTCATTCCACACAGCTACCACTCTCTGTGAAGACGTTCCCCCTCATGTTACCCCTAAACTTCTATCCCTTAATTCTCAAGTCATGTCCTCTTGTTTGAATCTTTGCTACTCTCAATGGGAAAAGCTTATCCACGTCCACTCTGTCCATCCCTCTCAAGTCCCCCCTTATCCTACATAAATAAACATCACTCATAAAATGCTATAGAGACGAGGAAGCAGTAGCAGAGGGCAGAGCACATTCCCAGGTCCTTGAGTTCGGAGATAACAACCAGCCCTCTCCCTCCCCCACCCCCAAGCCCCGACTGTGGACACAGCTACACACGGCCACACACATAATGCCAAGCTTAAGCCTGTTCAGACATTTAATATCATCATTAACAACCTTATCCTGGTCTCAAGTTCTTTTCCATACCTGGTCACATTGGTCTTCAGTTCCCTATTGGCCACAAGAAGCTTCGCTCCAACCCTGTTTTTATTTAATACATGGGCACCACTGTTGTTCTGGGGTAGAGGGTACTCGAGATTCAGATATATCCGAGAGAGTAAATTACATCACATCTCAGTCACTCCAAAGTGAATTCATATTCTGATCATCTGATCCTAACGTAACCATCCATATACCCGTTGTTTAATGCTCTGAAGCTCCATCTCAGGGCCTCGCAAACTCCCACATATCGGCGTCAATTACTGACTTGTTGTTCTCACCAACTGCACAGAGTAGAGGATCTGGTCAATTATTGGTCGTTTCACAGCCACTTGATGCGAGGGATAAATCTCCACCTGACTCTACACCGCTTCAAAGGTAAGTATCACCTTCTTTAAAAGGGAGAGGGCTAAGGCATAATACTCTATGGACCAAGTGCTAGAAAATGCGATTCAGTTATTGGATAGCATTAACACAGCACGACTGCACTACTCTTTCCTTGTGTGACCGAGCTGCAGGGAGAGGTGAGGAATTTATTCCCTGGAGCGAAGGAGACTGAGGAGTGATGATATGAAGGTGTATAAAATCATGAGAGGAATAGATAGGCTGAATGAAGTCCATTTTCCCCAGGTGTGAGAATCAAAAGGCAGATCTCATAGGTTTAATGTGAGAACAGCAAGATTTACAAGGAACCTGAAGGGAAGACTTGACACAAATAGAGAATGTTGGGTACATGGTTTGAACATTGATAAGATCATTCACTTCTGACATCACATATGTTTTCTGCCTGGACGGATGTTATCTGAGTCTTATGACTATACTATGTTTTCCTCCTGTATTGCAGATGCACGGTCATTAATACGGTCCACGATAAGGTATCAGGTGTTTTACTGAGTTCTTCCTCCTGTCCCCACTTCGCACCTTGTCTTCGCATTTGTTCACCCCCATCCAACACCTTCTCTTGTATATCAATACTGTTGGTGTTACATGGACAATCATAGTAGCCATCATGGTACGAGTATCCCTCTCTGATCATAGTTGGTACTTATGTCAGATCATTAGTTTAGCTGAGGTTAGGCTTGGTTATTATTGTCAGATATTTCGAGGTATAGTGAAAAGCGTGGCATTGCACGTTATCCATTCAGTTCAGATATGCCATTTTACAGATGCATAGAAACATAGAAAATATGTGCAGGAGTAGGCCATTCGGCCCTTCGGGCCAGCTCTGCCATTCAAGATGATCATCCAAAATCAGTAACCCGTTCTGGCTTTTCCACATATCCTTTGATTCCCTCAGCCGTTAGAGCTATGTCTAATTCTATCTTAAACTACAACCAGTTAAAGTCCTGCAGATGGAGCGAGGAGGAAGATACAGAATGCCGAATATATTTAATTACTTAGAATATCATGCTGAATATTGTTGGTTATTTCCATCAACCCCTGAATTGTCCGTGTATTTGTGAGAATGAACAACATTTGCTCAAGCCACTTTGAATCAATCCGTTCTCCGTAGAACTGGACAAGTGCAGTTGGATAATTTGAGTTTTGTAAAATCACAAAGCAACAAATGTTTGCAAAACTATTATTTAAATTTGCAGAAGGTCTGATCTGGAACAGTGGATGATGTAATGATACATCTCGCTGGGATCGCGATGTTGTAAACAATTAAGAGGAGAGGCCTTCAAATATCAGCTTCATATTTAAGTTTATTGTTGCATGTCCCGAGCTAAAATAAAAAGCTTTGTTTTGCGTGCAATCCAGACACACTAGATATACCATATATATACAGTATTAGTTACAACTCGAGCAGTGGGTATACGGATTTACACAGAGAATGAATTGACATATGAGGTGATTGCGGCATATATTAGGGCATCTTTCAAAGACAGCTGGACTGCTGCATGGATAGGAATGATTCAGAGTGATGTGGGCGAGATGCGGGAAGGGGTGACTAGTGTAGATGGGGCACAATGGTCGGCATGGGCAAGCAGGGTAGAAAGTCCCATTACCATGTTGTAGGATTCGATGATTCTATGAACAAAGATAGAGTAACGTGGAAGATGCAGAATACAGAATATAGTTGGCAGCATTGGTGTGTATTTTCGTGCATCAGTTACTTAGACAATTTTAAATATCCGCAATGCTCTAGAAGCGAATTGAACTGTACACTAGTCTACGGGCTTGTATACTCTGGAATTTAGAAGGGTGAGAGGGCATTTTATTGAAACATATAAGACGATTAATGGTTTGGACACGAGAGAGGCAGGAAACATGTTCCCGATGTTGGGGGAGTCCTGAACCAGGGGCCATAGTTTAAGAATAAGGGGTAAGGCGTTTAGAAGGGAGATGAAGAAACATTTTTTTTCACACAGAGTGTTGCGAATCTGTAGAATTCTCTGCCTCAGAGGGCGATGGAGGCCCGTTCTCTGGATACTTTCAGGAGATAACTTAATAGGGCTCCATACACGTTGGAATTCAGAAGACTTAGGGGGGATCTTATAGAAACTTACAAAATTCTTAAGGGGTTGGACAGGCTAGATGCAGGAAGATTATTCCAGATGTTGGGGAAGTCGAGAACTAGGGGTCACAGTTTAAGCATAAGAGGGAAGACTTTTAGGACCGAGATGAGGAAATCATTTTTTACACAGAGAGTGGTGAATCTGTGGAATTCTCTGCCACAGAAGGTAGTTGAGGCCAGTTCATTGGCTATATTTAAGAGGGAGTTAGATGTGGCCCTTGTGGCTAAAGGGATCAGGGGGTATGGAGAGAAGGCAGGGATGGGATACTGAGTTGGATGCTCAGCCATGATCATATCAAATGGCGGTGCAGGCTCGAAGGGCCGAATGGCCTACTCCTGCACCTATTTTCTATGTTTCTATGTTTCTATGTTTCTATGTTTCTATGAAAGATAGCGGAATCAGGGGATATGGGGAGAAGGCAGGAACGGGACACTGATTGTGGATGATCAGCCATGATCACATTGAATGGCGGTGCTGGCTCGAAGGCCCCAATGGATTACTCCTGCACCTATTGTCTATTGTCTATTGTACCATTGATACAAATTTCGGCCAGTACTCGATGTAAAGGAGATATAGTAGCGGACAGAGAATGAATTATTGTAGGGTCCGGTGTTACTTTGGATGAGGTGTCACCTATCCTCACTGACTGAGGATTGTTGGTGCTAAAATCAAGCATTCAGCCGTAGAGACGAAGAAGATACCTCGGTCCCGGCGTTTGGAGATAATAGCCACTCCATCCCCTATCACATACAGGTACACACTGCTGAACGCATCATTTACAGCGCGAGGCTGTTCCTATTTTCCATATTAAACAGGATCTGACGTAGGACTCACATTAATCCACAGCTGGTCACGTTAGACGTCATTACACCATTGTCTACAAACACACGTGCTCCAGCCCTATATGAACGGAATGAGTTATGATTACTAATGTTTAGACTACATGGTACTGGAGGTTCAGATATATTTGCGAGCATAAATTGCTTCTCATCTCAATTCACTCCATGGTAAACTCCTACTCTGAAACTTGTATCCTAACGTCATCACCCATCTAGCGATTGTGTAATGCTTTCAATATCTATCCTGTCAGCTCTCGTAGAATCCGACATTTACAGTGTTAATATATTCACTTGTCGTTCTTCCAAACCTCACAGCGTAGATTATCTGATCAATTGTTGCTCCTTTGGCAGTTCCTTCATCCGTGGGATAAATCTTAACTTCAGACTCTGCATCGTATTGTAGGTACCGCCTTCCTTGAAAGATGTATAGTGTCAGGGCATAATGTTCTGCTGATCAAGTGCTAGTAAATGGGAATTAGTAAATGGATAGCATAGATGTAGACAGGTGTTTGGTCTGTTTCTCTGCTGTGTGAATAAATGACACTCGGACCAGTGTATACACGTTTCTCCATTTGTAGTATCACCGTCAGTCGTTCGAGCAGGTCTTCGCTACACTATCCTTGTATGGGCCGAGTTCTTGGGAGGGACGAGGACTTTATTCCATGGAGCACAGGAAGCTGAATGTTGCTTATAAAGGTGTATACGGGGAATAGATCGGGAGAATGCACAGTCTTTTCTACAGAATGGGGAATCAAAAACCAGAGATCATGGGTATATGGTGAGAGCGGCAAGATTTACAAGGAACCTGACGGAAAGACTATACATTCAGACGGAAGGAGCTCTCAGAGGCGGTCGTTGAGATATGTTGAGTCGATGCTGGCATTTCTAGTCACTACGTTTGGAAATCTAGCTGCCGTCTCGACAGTAGCAAGAGGTAAATAGGTGACCATCTTTCGTTATTTGTGTTGAGCAATAAATGTTCGGCAGCACCTGATTCTGCATCAATGTTCAGGTGCCCTGATGCGCCAGTTTGCACTCTAATGCGGAGTGCGGCATTCTTGTATTTTGCGAAGCGACACCATATCGTGCATTTACTTCACCAGCATCGGGGATTTGATCACGTCGTCCATTAGATGTCCCTCCTCTCTCCACGATGTCTTCAGTGTCATCTGAGTATTTCCTGTTTTCCTCTTGTATGTGTAGATGCCCGACAATTACTGCGGACCGCAATAGAGCAGCAGCGTTTTTACTGTGTTACTCCTCCTGCCACAGTCCTCACTTTCTCTTCGTATTTGTCCGACAGTTTGTTTGTGCTTAACAACCATTCATCAGGTCTCTTGAATATCAAGGCCGTCTGTGTCTATTTTATTCGCCATCACAGTCCGGTCATTCCGGCTCTGATCATATCTGGTACTTATCTCTGATCATTGGGTTTGGTTAGGTTAGGTTAGGAATATTACTGTCACAAGTACGGAGGCACGGTGAAAATCTGTGTTGCCTCCTATCCACTCAGATCTGACATACAATACAGAGATACAATCAGTTCAAACAAAGTCATTGGATCGAGCAACAGGAATAATAGAGGCAGAATATAGTTCATGATATAGAATATTATCCTGAATATGATTCTTTGTTTAAATCAAACTTTAAATTGTCCGTATATTTTAAGAATGAATAACATTTGCTTAAGTTGCATTGTATAATTCCGTTCTTCGTTTAACTCGATATGTGCAATCGGAGAATTCACGCTCTGCAAAAACACAAATAAAAAACGTGTACTGTTGTCGGAAACGTTGAGAATCAAAAGGAAGATGAGTAAGTTGTAGTTTGTTTAACCTTGCAGCTCACTTACTGCGGAGCTTGATTGGAGCGTTGCGAAGATATATTGTAGTTAAAATAGCTAAAGCTTAAACATTCTGCTGAGAAGCAGGCTTCCTTATCAGTAGGGAGAGGATCGTCTTTTGTAGTCCGGTCCACAGTAGGTTCATATCTGTTGCAATCTCGCGTTACAGCTACCTTTGATTACTGTGCTTAGCAGGCACGTGTCCAAAAGGTTCACAAACGATCTCCTTTACGAGGGGACTCCATTTGTCGAGAAGAATCTGGACATTTATGATATCTACATGTTAGATACATGGGAAGGAGATTTCTAAACAACAAGAAACCCAAGATTAAAGTTAACTTTGGGGAAACGCAAAGATGAAAGGTTACAGAGACATTGATTAATGATGTTGTATTTCAACTCCACAAGTGTGTCATGAGGGTAGAAGAATCCTACAGTTACCGTGGGATTTTGAAGCAGCTTGAGCTTCCTCACACTGTTTCGCGAAGTATATCGCTGAGGCCTGTATTAAATCGACTTGTTCGGTTGCCTCACCACTGATCTATGAGCTGTTTTATTTTTTGTCTGCGCCTATCTGAGTAAAGTTAGATATAGGGTACGGGTAAAGCACAACATCTTTATTTATTTGTTTATTTATTTATTTATTCCGAACAAGTAAAGACATTAAAGACATTGATATTAACAAAATCGAAATTATCAAACAATTGAACATTGCAATCAACATTTACAAATGAGAAGAACAAAATCAAGGTTCCAATGTCCAACTCAGAGTCTGTACAAGCTCGAAAAGGAGTGAGAAGAAGAATAACTTATTAAATCTCACCCCTTTTCCCCAACACTTCTATCGTATTTAAAAATCAATTCCTTACTAATAATAGTACTGCCCTAGGCAATTTCCCATAATACATACAGACACATATATACATACAACTATTATGTACATACAATCTTCATATTTGAAGTACCTAACATCAGTGAACAATAGTAAACAAGATAAACATCAACAATAGTAACAAGATAAACATCAACGATTGTAAACAAGATAAACATCAACCCCCACTTGTCAACCATCCCCTCCATCCCTGTACCCCTTGAGCATTATTTTTTTATATATCATTTTAAAATGATTCATGTTTGTGCATTGCTTCAATTCCCCGTTCAATTTATTCCACACTCCTACTCCACAAACCGAAATACAAAAGGTTTTTCTAGTCGTACGGACTTTTTGTTTCTTAAAGTTAAATATTCCTCTTAAATTGTAACCCCCCACACGCTCTTTAAATAATTTTTGAATGTTTCCAGGTAAATTTTTATTTTTGGCCCTAAACATTATCTGAGCTGTTTTGAATGTGACCAAATCTTCTAATTTTAATAATTTTGACTCTAAAAATAATGGATTCGTATGACCCAGATACTTAGCATTATGGATAATACGAATTGCTCTTTTTTGCATCATGGTTAATGAGTGTATCGAATTTTTATAATTATTTCCCCAGACTTCTGTACAATAATTTAAGTAGGGTAAAATTAATGTACAATAAAGAATACGGAGTGATTTGTAATCCAGAGCTTGCTTGGCTTTGTATAATACAGAGATACTTTTTGATAATTTTAATTTTACATGTTTAATATGTGATTTCCAGCTTATTTTCCTCTCCTACATGTACAACACATGTATTTAAACTGTGCCGAGGTGCGCAGGTGCAGCGAAGGATGATGTAGTCCGTCGATAAACCATGAGACATCCCGCTGGATTTGTGGTGTTGTACACAATTACGATGTGAGACGCATGGAGTTTTAGTTTTTGGGTTATGTTCATTATTGTCACATGTACCGAAGAACATTTATTTATTTATTTATTTATTTATTTATTTATTCCGAACAAGTAAAGACATTAAAGACATTGATATTAACAAAATCGAAATTATCAAAGAATTGAACATTGCAATCAACATTTACAATTGAGAAGAACAAAATCAAGGTTCCAATGTCCAACTCAGAGTCTGTACAAGCTCGAAAAGGAGTGAGAAGAAGAATAACTTATTAAATCTCACCCCTTTTCCCACACTTCTATCGTATTTAAAAATCAATTCCTTACTAATAATAGTACTGCCCTAGGCAATTTCCCATAATACATACAGACACTTATATACATTCAACTATTATGTACATACAATCTTCATATTTGAAGTACCCAACATCAGTGAACAATAGTAAACAAGATAAACATCAACAATAGTAACAAGATAACATCAACGATTGTAAACAAGATAAACATCAACCCCCACTTGTCAACCATCCCCTCCATCCCTGTACCCCTTGAGCATTATTTTTTTATATATCATTTTAAAATGATTCATGTTTGTGCAATGCTTCAATTCCCCGTTCAATTTATTCCACACTCCTACTCCACAAACCGAAATACAAAAGGATTTTCTAGTCGTACGGACTTGTTGTTTCTTAGAGTTAAATATTCCTCTTAAATTGTAACCCCCCACACGCTCGTTAAATAATTTTTGAATGTTTCCAGGTAAATTTTTATTTTTGGCCCTAAACATTATCTGAGCTGTTTTGAATGTGACCAAATCTTCTAATTTTAATAATTTTGACTCTAAAAATAATGGATTCGTATGACCCAGATACTTAGCATTATGGATAATACGAATTGCTCTTTTTTGCATCATGGTTAATGAGTGTATCGAATTTTTATAATTATTTCCCCAGACTTCTGTACAATAATTTAAGTAGGGTAAAATTAATGTACAATAAAGAATACGGAGTGATTTGTAATCCAGAGCTTGCTTGGCTTTGTATAATACAGAGATACTTTTTGATAATTTTAATTTTACATGTTTAATATGTGATTTCCAGCTTATTTTATCGTCAATTATAACCCCAAGAAATTTATTTTCATGCACTCTTTCAACTTCCACCCCATTTATCTTTATACTTACTAGGGGACTTATTCTACAATTACCAAATAACATTATTTTAGTTTTACTCAGATTTAATGAAATTTTATTACTATCAAACCATATTTTCAATTTACCCATTTCTTTTATTATTTTATCCAATAGCCTTTTTAAATTTTCTCCAGAGCAAAAAATATTTGTATCATCTGCAAACAAAACCAGCCTCAAGACATTGGACACATTACAAATATCATTTATGTACATGATAAATAATTTTGGGCCCAGCACTGACCCCTGTGGTACACCACACACAATGTCCAAACATGTAGAATTATGACTACCCAGATTTACAAACTGTTGCCTGTTACTTAAGTAGCTTTTAATCCAGTCCAGTACTATTCCTCTAATTCCATACCTCTCCAATTTTTTTAATAAAATATCATGATTAATTGTATCAAATGCTTTTTTTATGTCAATGAATATCCCAGCTGCATATAATTTCTTATCAATGGCGTTTGTGATGTCTTCAATTAATTCTAGTATTGCAAGTGATGTTGATCTATTTGTTCTGAATCCATATTGACTTTCTGTTAATAATTTATTATTTTCTACAAATTTGTCTAGTCTATTATTAAACATTTTTTCTAATATTTTGGAAAATTGTGGGAGTAAGGAAACAGGTCTATAGTTTGTAAAATGATGCTTGTTCCCTGTTTTGTATATTGGTATTATTTTTGCTATTTTCATTTTAATTGGAAAAGTTCCGGTCTGGAAGGATAAATTGCAGATGAATGTTAAAGGTTTGGAGATCCCCTCAATGACCATCTTAACTAGCGACATGTCAATGTCATTGAAATCGGTTGACTTCTTATTTTTACATGTTTTGACAATATCCAGCAGTTCTTTCTCTTCTACTGCCGTAAGAAACATAGAGCAGGGATTTCTTTCCACTAATTTCTCAGGTGTTTCTCCAGATGTCCCTGAATCAGGGATTTGTTTAGCCAGGTCTGGTCCAATATTAACAAAAAAATTATTAAAGCTATTAGCTATATCTTCCATGTTGTAAATTTCCTTATCCTTATCAATAAAATACTTCGGGTAATTTGTTCTCCCCGGACCATTTCGGATAATGCTATTAAGTATGCTCCATATTCTTTTTATATTGTCTTTATTGTCATCTAATTTCTTCTTATAATAATCTTTCTTGCTTTCTCTTATGATGTAAGTTAATTTATTTTTATACTTTTTATATTTATTTTCTGTATCTTTAGTTCTCTCTCTTATAAAATCTCTGTATAGGCCATTTTTTTTTTACAAGCATTTTGTAATCCGTTTGTAATCCATGGACATTTAGTATATTTTGATTTTCTATTATATTCTTTAATTGGACAATTTTTATCATATAATAACTTAAACATATCAATAAATGTTTCATAAGCACTATCAATGTCTCTTTTTTGGTATATTATATCCCAGTTTTGTGCCAATAGATCCTTTTTTAGTGCATTGATAGCTTCCTCCGATCTCACTCTTCTATATTCTATTAATCTGCTTGGTTTGTTATTCCTGTGGACACCATCATAAACTACAAAAACTGGCAGATGGTCACTTATATCATTAATTAATAATCCACTTACTATTTTATTTTCCAAATCATTGTTAAATATATTGTCAATGAGTGTAGCGCAATGGGAAGTAATTCTACTAGGTCTAGTGATTTTCGGAAATAGACTCATGCTGTACATAGTATTAATAAAATCTTCTGTAAGGTTGTGTTGATTAGGATTTAGTAGGTCAATATTGAAATCTCCACATAAAAACACTGATTTACTACCTGTTGTTGAAAACATACTCTCCATCCAGCCTCTGAAGATTTCAATATTTGACCCCGGTGCCCTATATATACAGCTAATGATTACATTTTTATTTCCACCATTACTTATTTCTATAGTTATACATTCATGCAGATTGTCAACCACAGTTGTCATATTATCTACTACCTTATAATTCAGAGTTGTATCCACATATAGTGCTACCCCTCCTCCCCCCTTATTTTTTCTATTGATGTAATTGAAGTCATATCCGTCCATCTCAAAATCAATTCCCTTTTCTTGATTAATCCATGTTTCAGATATTGCGATGACATTGAATGGTTGTGAAAATTTTTGTAAATACTCTTTAATATTATTGAAATTCGTATAGAGGCTCCTGCTATTAAAGTGGATAATAGATAATTTGCCTTTTGTATTAATATTCTGATTATACTGCTCCTCTGTGTAGTAGCAGCAGATATTTTTGTCGTTAGAATTAAAGTAAAAATTATTGTCCGGGTCTATATCGTATTCCAAATCCTGTAAATTGTGTTCTGTATATTCGAATGGTTGTAACTTCGGTTGTTCCTTTTCGCTTATTATTTTAGTTACTTGACTTCCATTTCCAGATGTTAATGGCTGAATTCCTTCAGTGTTTTCCCGTTTTATGGTCATTGGTATGTGTCCAGATCTGCAATATCTCTGATGACCAGCACTTTGGCTTCCTCTGGTGTTCCATTTAATTTAATAAAGATTTTACAGTTTGCAGTCCAGGTATTTAATATTTTTTTTGTTTCTTAAGGAATCTTGCTTGTCGGGCTATATCGGCATTTCGTTTTGTTAGGTGCTCATTCATGTATACATTTGTTCCCTTCAGCTTTCTTCCTTGCTTTAGGAGACTGACTTTATATTTCCTGCTTACAAACCTTATTATGATGGCAGGTTTGTCATCACTATTTTTAACATCTTTCGATTTTTTCCTGGGCAGTGGGTGACAAGCCTCGATGTTATCGCAGTCTACTTGTATACCTTTCGACTGCAGGAAGGCCGCCACCTGTTGCTCCGTGGAGCTTGTGTCCATTTCCCCGGGCTCCCCCCCGTTTTCTTCAGTCACCGCCCGTGCGTATGACCGGGGCTTTATACTGAGCCCGGTAATAATGATGTTGTTCTCTCTGGTGTACTGCTCCAGATCTGCAACTCTGCTCTCCAGGAACACCAGTCTCCGGTCCTTTTCGGCGCTCTGGATCCGAAGAGCCCTTACCTCCGCCACGAGGTCGAGGATGGCTTTCTGCTGTTTTTTGACAGCAGAAATCTCCTCCGACAAGAACTCCAGCGCTCTTTTTATTTCGTCGCTATCCTCCGTTGTTATTACCTTCTTCGGAGGCATGGTCACCAGCTACTCAGGTAAACTCCAGCTACTCAGTTTTTCAATGAAAGCCAAGGTCTAACCTCGGATAATCCTCTCACCACCGCTCACCGCTGCCGCTGCCGCCATCATTGTACTAGTTTTACTGTCATCCTGCTGAGTTTCACTGTTTGCATCCACCTTCCCCACAGCTAACAATGGACCATTGTGAGCTCCACCTTTCCTTGTTTTAAACCCTTTGTTGTTCATGCTATTCAGACTGGTCAGATGTACCATAAATAGATGCAATCAGTTCAGAGGCGAGGACAGAGGGTGCTGTGTCTATTTATTCATACAGGGGTGGTGGGAATATAGATTTGCACAGACGGTGGTGGGTACATAGAATGAGCTGCCAAAGGACGTCGCTAAGGCAGAAGCTATGACAATATTTAAAACACATTGGACAGGTGCATGGATAGAAAGGTTTAGCGTGATTTTTGCCAAACACTGTAAGTGTGCTAGCGTAGATGGGGCACATTAGTCGGCATGGGCGAGCTGGGTTGAAGGATCTGTTCCCTTACTGTGTGACTCCATGACAATAGGTAGGTATACAGAGTACAGAATTAGGTTCTCAGATTTGTAGCTTCTCGTGGACCATCATATTTTTTAAACAAAGTCCAATGTGTACACTGGGGCAATACGAATCGAACAGTTTCCTCGCATATGGAGGGATCGGGCAGAAACTCGATAACGATGGAAAACAAGCCATTCCGCTGTGATGTGCGCTTTCAACCTACTGCACCTTCTGGCAGATAAGAGAACAGGCAAGAAGAACTGACCCGATTTAGACATTTTTGATGATGTTGGGTAATTTTTCCCGACGATGCATGAAGTGTAGATGGAGACAATGGTGTGACGTCAGGTCTACATGATGGATTGGGCTACATTTACAACTCTCTCCAAATCCTCCCGGTCTTGTCAGATCTGTACCCAAACCACAATGTAATCCAACCCGACAATATGATTTCTATGCTCCATCTCTAGAAGTTTTATAAGAATCACTGTAGACATGCCAATTGTCCCAGTCTCTTGATGAAGTAGAGATGATGGTGTGCCCTCGTAGGTTACACATCAATGTGATTACTACAAGACATATCGTTGGTGATGTGACACATGGAACTTGAGCTCTCACCCATTCCGGAGCCATTGATGCAGATTGGGGCAAATACTCTACACTGCTTCCAGAAGTAAAAAACTATCTCCTTCGTCTTAAAAGAGGGGCAATTGTCATGACAACATGTCAATAAGCTCACTATCTCCTTCTTGTACTCCGTCCCGCCATTGCCCATCATTCGACCATTCACGATGAAGTATTCTGCAAACTCATAGGTACAATTAGAGCCGAATATGGCCATACGGTCGCGAGTGTAAAGGTGGTAAAGTAGGGGACTGTGAACGGATCCTTGCGATGCTCCAGTCTTCGAAGTTATTGTTGAGGAGGTGTCACTCATCCTTATTAATTGTGGGCTGTGGGAGCTAAAATTGAGCATCCGGTGGTAGAGCGGGGAGGTGATCCCTCGGTCCAGGTGTTTGGAATATATCATCTACCAACCTGCACAGAGTGGAGGATCTCCTCAATTGTTGTTCCTTTGACAGCCTCTTCCACCGCAGATAAATATTGACTCCATCTCTGCACCGAAAGTAAGTGGTTGCTCCGGAAAATATGAAAAACTTTCAAAGACAATTAGACTGCCTCATGAATAGGAACGATGTAGAGTAATGTGGCCGAAAGTTGGGTGTGAGTGACTGGTGCAGAAGGGGCACATTGGTTCACCTGGGCAAGATGGGGTGAAAGTCCCGTTACCATGCCGTAGGACTCGATGACTCTATAACAATAGATAGACCAATGTGGAAGATACAGAGTGCACAATATAGTTCGCAGGATTGCAGTGCATCAGCTACTGAGACAATGACTTATATCCGCAATGGGAGAGAAGCGAATTGAAGAGTACACTAGTCCAAGGAGGGACCGTTTAGAAACCTGTTAACGAAGGGAAATGAGTTATTCCTTAATCCGGTGGTGCTCACTTTCAAACTTCTGTTCGTTGCGCGGGACTTCAGTCGGGAAAGAAGATCTGACCGGTCTGGACAGGTCTGATTACGTTCGGTGTTTTTTTGAGGCAGCGTAAAGTGTAGATGGAGTCAATGGTGGGACGTCTGGTGTGTGTGATGGATTGGGCTGCGTTAATAACGCTGCAATTTCTCGAGGTCTTGGCAGACTCGTTCCCAATCAATCTCTGATGGAACTCGACAATATGCTTTCTACGGTACATCCCGAGAAGCATGTAAGAGTCGCTGGAGACATGTCAAACTTACACAGTCTCCTCATGAAGTAGAGACATTGATGTGCATTCTTGGATGTTGCATCGATGTTCTGCTTACCAACTGCACAATGTAGCGGATCTGGTCAATCGGCCGTCGTTTCACAGACTTGATTCGAGTAATAAATCTGGACTTCTGATTCTACACCGCTTCAAAAATATCACCTTCTTTAAAAGGGATAGGGCCAAGGCTTGATAATCTGTGGACCAAGTGCTTGTAAATGTGATTATGTAATTGGATAGCATTTACACAGAGAGTTGCTGGGCCCGTTTCTTTGTTGTATGACGATGACTCTTGGTCCAGTCTCTGCACGTTTCTCCACATGTGGTATCACCGTCAATAGCTATAGCAGGACTGTACTATTCTTTCCTTGTGTGCCCGAGCTGTAGGGAGAGGTGAGGACGTTATTCCTTGGAGCGAAGGATGTTGCGTGTTGAGAATATCAAGATGTTTACAAGCATGAGAGGAAATTATAGGATGAATGCAGTCTTTTACCCGTGATGAATCGAAAATCAGATCTCATATGTTTAAGTTGAGAGGGGCAGGATTTTCTAGGAGCCTGAAGAGATGACTTGACGCAAAGAGGGTGCTGGGAACATGGTACGAACTTTGATAAGATCATGCGCTTCTGACATTACATATTATTCCTCCCTGGATCGATCCCATCTGAGTCTTCTGAGTATATTATGTTTTACTCCAGCATTGCAGAGGCCCAGTCAATAATACGGCCCGCGATACAGTATCAGTTGTTTGACAATGATCTGTTTCCTGAGCCCACTCCTCACCTTGACTTCGCATTTGTCCAACAGTCAATTTGTGGTTGACCCCATCCAACACCTTCTCGTTTATAGAAACGTTACATTAACAATCTTAGTCGCCATCACAGTACGAACATCTCTCCCTGATCACAGTTGTTACTTATGTCAGATCATTAGGTTAGGTGAGGTTCAATATCGTCACATTTTCCAAGGTACAGTGAAAAACGTGTCCATTCGGTTAAGATATGCCATACATAGATACAATCAGTCCTGCAGATAGGGCGAAGAGGCAGATACTGAATTCACAATATAGTTCATTACATTGAATATCACGCTGAATATTGTTGGTTATTTCCACCAAACCCTGAAATGTCCGTTATGAGAATGAACAACATTTTCTCAAGCCACATTGCATAATATCATTCCCCGTAGAACTGGATAAGGGCAGTTGGAGAATTCGACTTCTGTGTAAACGCAAAGCAAATAATTTATGCAACAATATTATTTAAGCGCACAGAAGTACACATCTGGAACATAGTTACATAGATACATAGCAGGGCTGCCAACATTGGGTGAGAGTTGGGAGAGATTGCGAGAGACCAAGCCCGAGGGAGCGTAGCGACCGAGGGTGGGGGAGGATGTTGGAAGGGGGTGTCCCCCCTCTCATTGGTACGGAGCTTTTGCATTTTTCAGTTTGAAATTGTGCAATCTGGTGCATACTGTAGCGAGTCTTTTAACTTACACATGAATGCAATATTTACGCTTTAAATTCGATTAGCTATGAATAAGGTTAGGCTAAATTACATTCCACAGTAAAGCCAGGCTCTGACCAACAGGTGCAGCACATGAATGATCTTAGTATATTCATGTATGGAAATCAGATTATAATCAAACACTTGGCCCATGTTGACCAACCTGGGTCTCACTGCATAGTGTGTACTACTCCTGACCCTGACTCCAGTTGCATACCTTCTCTCATTCCTGACCCTGAGTCCAGCTTTACACCTGGCCCCCTTTACTACCATGATCATAGCTGCTTACCTGCTTAGGTTCCCAGTGCCGAACAGTCCCAGCTTTGATTGCACACCTTGTACTATTCCAGACCTTGACTCTGGATACACACTTGGCCTTGCTCGTAGCCCCTCTGCACTGACAATATATCTGTCACACACATAAAGCCCCATATTAAACTATTACGTTCAAGTCAACAGGTGCTTATCTAATACGGTAATATGTTATGGGGCACTTCACAGACCATATTTTGTGTAACAAAATTTGCTATACCCATTGCCTTCCTTGTTATCTAACATGCTAGTTAATTTGTCAAAGAAGTCATCAATTGGTTGAACACAATTTCTCATCCATAAAATTATACTCACTCAGTTCTATAAGTAGGTACACAAAAATGCTGGAGCAACTCAGCGGGTGCAGCACCATCTATGGAGCGAAGGAGATAGGCCACAAAAATGCTGCAGAAACACAGCGGGTGCAAGTATTCTGCTACAATTTCCTTCGTTTTCCTAACAAACTGACCTGAAATCATTTTCACCCCCAATATGTTCAGTATTTTGCTGTCTTTCTCTCTGCAGGGACTTTATTATATTACAGTTAATATGTACCGAGGGCAAATTTTTGTTCCATTGATCCCCATTCCCAATTACTTTTACATTGAAGTGATTGAAATCCAAGTGAAGTTTAAATGGCATCATAAAAATAAAACCTCCGGAAAGGATGATATTCATTACGTGCTTTGCTGGAGTCAGTATCAGCACAATTACTATATTAAACTTTGAATCTTCAGATGTATCTCTGTCATTCCTTTAATATACAAAGGATACAAAGGATACAAAGGACATTTATTATCACATACACCAAATGGTGTAGTGAAATTTGACTTGCCAATGCAACACACGAATACAGTTAAGACACAAACATTAAATAATTTAACAATAAACAAAAAACATCCCCCACAATGGTTCCCACTGTGGGGGAAGGCAGCAAAGTCCAGTCCCATACCATCTTCACCCATAGTCGGGCCTATTGTGGCCTCCGCAGCCATCCGATGTTTTCAGGCCTTCTTGCCGGAAAGCTAGAACTCCGGCGTCGGGTGAACAATCCTTAGCGGCCTGGAAATGTCTGGAGTGTCCGCTCCCTCCCCGGAGACCGCGGCACCCGAAGTCATCAGGTCCCGCTGGCTGGAGCTCCGACTCTGGCGATCTCGAATCCCAGGCTCCGCGGTGTTTTAAATCCAGCGCCGCCCGCCCGCGGCTGGACGCCCGCAGACACAGCTTTTCGGACGTTGAAGTCGGCAGTCACAGCACTCCGGGGCTTACTGCACGGCAACCCGGGTTCGTGCATCGCCCGTTCCGTGATGGTGCCTCAGCACTGTGCCACCACCGAAGCTGGGGTCCCGGCCGGTCCCGACAGGAAAAACCGCTCAAGTCCGATGGTAGGCCGCGAGGATGGGGCGATGAAGAAGCTCGGAGGGAAGCCGCCTCTCCGACCAGGTAGGGACTAGGAAATAAAGTTTCCCCCTTCCCCTCCCCCACCCACCACATAAAAGACCTCCAACAAATATTTTATTTTTAACAGGGCTAAAATTAAAAATAAATTGTTTCCACACAAGCAGACTGGGTGACCGTTTCGAGGAACACCTTTTCTCAGCCAGCCTGAACCAACCTGATCTCCCAGTTGCTGGACACAGACCTACACAGACCTAGGTCTACTCCATTGTCAGAGTGAGGCGAAAAGCAAATTGGAGGAAGTGCATTTTATATTTCGCTTGGGCAGCTTACAGCCCAGTGATATGAATATTGATTTCTCTCACTTCAGGTAGCCCCAGCATTACCTCTCTATCCCTCCCCCAGCCAAGTCACACTAGCTTCTCATTTTCACTCTACAAACATGTTACAATGGTCTGTTTCCGTTATCATCGTTACTTTTTTGCATATCTTTTATTCATTGTTCTTTATCTCTCCGTCTATATCTCTCCATTCCCTTATTCCTAACCAGGGTCTCGATCCAAAACATCACCCATTCCTTCTCTCCAGAGATGCTGCCTGTCCCGTTGAATTACTCCAGCTTTTAGAGATTAGAGATTAGAGATTCCTTTATTTGTCATTCAGACCTTTCGGTCTGAACGAAATTTCGTTGCCTGCAGTCATACATATAATAATAAATGACAAAACACACAATAGACACAAATTAACATCCACCACAGTGACTTCACCAGGCACCTCCTCACTGTGATGGAGGCAAAAGTCTTAAAGTCTCTGTCTCTTCCCGCTTTGTTCTCCCTCTACGCTGAGGCGATCCAGGCTTCTGATGCTGTGACCCCGCCGGGCGACGGTAAGCCAGTCCCGCGGCCGAATCCGTACTCCGCGACGGGCCGGCTCAAACTCCGCGGCCCGGGGTGGTCGAAGCTGCCGAAGCTGCCGCCCTCCAGTCCAGCGGACGCAGCTGTAGTTGATCCAGAAAAACAAGTCACCAACCTGTGACCTGCGCGCTCCCGACGATGTCGTCCACCGGGCCCGCGGCCGAGCCTCCGGATTCAGGTCGCCACCAGTGTCCTCGGTCGCCACCGTCGGAACGCCACCGCAGCCCCGAAGTTGGCCAGCCTCGCGCTGGTAAGTCCTGGCTCTGCCTCCGGAGCCTCGAGGTCGGTCGGTCGCTCGCAGTTGGAGTTGGAGGCCGGCAGCTTCGCCATTTTGGCCTCAGCGCAGACGGAGGCAGAGAAAGGGGATACGACAAGAAAAAGTCGCATTCCCCCGAAGGAAGAGACAAAAGTCATGTTTCACCCCCCACCCCACACATACACAACCCAATAAACTAAAATTTAACTAAAACCGGACAAAAGAAAACAACAAAAAAAGTAAAAACAGACGGACTGCAGGCGAGCCGCTGCTGTACGACAGCGCCGCCACTTCCGGACACTTTTTGTGTCTTTCTTCAGTTGTAACTAGCATCTGCAGTTCCTTCTTACACAACAATGGGTCGTCTGATTGATAATGTGGAAAATTGTCCAGGATTATCACAAAATGCAGGACAAATCTAATCTGTTTGCTTACCACACAATCAGCCTCCTCTCAATCACCTGCAAAATGGTATAATTTGTTCACACCAATGATTTCAAGTCGCACTTATTCAACAATTATCTACTCAGTAGTGCCCAATTAGTAGTTCACTTTGACCAGTTTGCTTCAGACATCACCACAACCTTGGTCCAAAAATGGATAGCTGTCAGTCTATGAGCAAAGGGGAAGGAATGGAAGAGGTAACATTTGGAGATGTTTAACAGGAAAATGTTCAGCCCTGTGTCATACTGGATAAAACATGAGAAGTTAAAAAAATCATAAATTACGTAGTTTTCATATAAAAAAAAACAAAAAACATTATAAATAAAAACGGGTGAAAGGACGGACTGCAGGCAGAGCAGCCACACAAAACGGCGCCCCACTCCTGCAGTCCGCCATTTTTGTGTTGCAGAAAGCCCGAGGTAGCGCGGTTGAGAGGAGCCGAAAGGACGGTCTCCGGGCAGGGCAAACACCGACTCTGTCTGTGTGGAGTTTGCTCGCTTTCCTCTCCGTGGTGGACCGGATGCGGATCGGGGCAGGGGAGACGAGCTCAGCCTTCCAAGCCGCAATCCAAGCTCAGCCTTCCTCCCGCGTATCCTAGCCCCGACGGGCCGAGTGCCGCCGCCTTCCTTCCCCAGACAACAACCGAGGGGAAAAACACAGAAGAAACCTCTTCCAACCCCCCGAATCGCTCAGGGAATGCCCCTGTCGTGTCTTTGAAATCAAGCCGTCACAATTGTGCACGATCAGCCAGCATTATCCTTTTTTTATTATATAGACGAAAGCTGATCAAGTTCAAGTTGGAATTTATTGTCACATGCACCAATTAAGGTACAGTGATATTTGAGTTACCATACAGCCATACTAAGTAAAAAGCAACAAGACACACAGCCACATAAAACAAAATCTAACATAAACATCCACCACAGTGGAATCCACATTCCTCACTGTGATGGAAGGTAATAAAGTTCAGTCATCTTCCCTTTTTGTGCACCCGTGATCGGGGCTGTTGAACCCTCCGCAGTCGCCGCTCGCAGCCGACACACTACATAAAAGACCCTTTAAACTTCCATGATCCAGAGACATCCTCATGAAGAAGGCTTATGCTTGGACAGCTATCCAGCCAGAAGATGCGAAAGCATTGCGGGAGTTTGCGATATTTCTTAGAAGTATGAAAGAAATGACTACCCTCTTAGACCACATGCAAGAAATGAATGTTGTTAGCAATATGAAAATGACCACTCTAAAACTGCCCTATAGACTTAGAGAAAATATAATGCTGGTCTGTTAGAGGAAAGTGAGAATCGAGAGGCCATGCTTCCTCATCTGGGGAACTTCATAGAAAAGGATGTACGGTTCATGTCACATTTACATTATGGGAGTATTCAAGATCCTAAACCAATCGCAACTGTCAAAGGTTCTACCTTTACTAAAACAAAAGGAAGATCAGGACCTAAGGGAAGTAGTTTTGATTCCGCTGTAAATACCTGCAGAAACGAAAGGCCAAAAGGAAGAAGCTACATCTACTGTAAAGCCAAGATGGTTCTGCTTGTCATCCAGCGAGAAGAAGACAGAGGAATGACAAAGAGATGGCCCACGAGGGGAGGGGGGGCTGTCGATGAATGGTCAGCTCGGACCTTGCATCCCATCCCAAGAATGGACACCGCATTCTCGACAGGGCCAAGGAGAGCTTGTAATAGGAACACTTCTCCATCCGTTGCGCACCACGGATGACTGACCTGCTGAGTTCTACCGGCACTTTGGAGGGGAATGGACAGGCGACGGGTCGGGCCTGGACCCTTCTTTGGACTGATGGAGTCGGGGTAGAAAGCTGGAAAAAAGAGATGGGGTTGGGACAGACTCCAGGACTTGATTAGGAGGGGGAGTCTCCTTAATTTGGAGAATTCAATGTTCATGTCATTGGGCTGTAAGCTATGAGGTGCTGTTCCTCCAGTTTGCGTGTCACCTCACTCTGGCAATGGAGGAGGCCCAGGACAGAAAGATCAGTGTGGGAGTAAGAAGGGGAGTTAAAATGGTTGGCAACCAGGAGATTCAGCAGGCCTTGGAGAACCGAGCGCAAGTGTAGGGTGAAATACACGCCTAGTCCTGATACAAGGGTTCAAGGTGAAGGGGAAAATATTTAACAGGAGAACTGAGGGGTAACTTTTTCATACAGAGGGTGATGGGTGTATGGAACAAACTGTCACAGGAGGTAGTTGAGGCTGTTACTATCCCAAAGTTTAAGAAAGAGTTACATGAATAGGATACGTTTGGAGGGATATGGACCAAACACAGGCAGGTGGGACTTGTGTAGCTGGGACTTGTTGGTGGGTGTGTGCAAGTTGGGCCGAAGGGCCTGTTACCACACTGTATCACTCTATGACTAACACAGAGTGCTGTGGTAACTCAGCGGGACAGGCAGCATCTGTGGAGAACATGGATAGGTGACATTCACAGAGTGCTGGAGTAACTCAGCGGGTCAGGCAGCATCTCTGGAGAACATGGATAGGTGACATTCACAGAGCGCTGGAGTATCTCAGCGGGTCAGGCAGCATCTCTGGAGAGAAGGAATTGGGTGATGTTTCGTGTTCACACTGAAGATGAGTCATGACCCTGAAATGTAACCCATTCTTTCCAGCATTTTTGTGTCTACCAAAACAGCGTCTATCCACGTGGCGGTGTGCCAGCAGGCTGGAGGAGCGGGCAAAGGCCTTGCCACAGAGCGGGCAGGTGAAGGGACACTCACTGCTGTGGGTGCGCCGGTGCTACCGCAGGCTGGACATGCGAGTGAAACCCTTGCCGCACTCAGCCCAACCAAAGGGTCTCTCTCCAGTGTGTACCCGCTGGTGCTCCCGCAGCCCCCATGCTCCCTTGTCACAGTGGGAGCAGCTGCTCGCCGACGTGGGTCCGCCGGTGCTGCCGCAACCCCCATGAGCTGTCAAACTCCTCACCGCAGTACGGGCTGTCATAGGGCTGGTCACTGGTGTGCACAGGCTGGTGAGACAGGGCGTGGGAGGCCATGGCAAAGCGCTCTCCTCACACCGGGCTGGGGACGGGACGGTCGCCAGTGTGCACCCTCTGGTGGGACAGCAGCTTTGTGGAGCAGGTGAAGCCCTTGCCGCACTGGGCGCAGGTGTAGGGACGCTCGCCGGTGTGGGTGCGCTGATGCTTCAGCAGGTTGGAGGAGTTGATGAATCCCTTGCCGCACTGGGCGCATGTGTTGGGACGCTCGCCGGTGTGGGTGCGCTGGTGCACCAGTAGGTTACTGGACTGGGTGAAGCCCTTACCGCAGTGAGCGCAGGTATAGGGGCGCTCGCCAGTGTGGGTGCGCTGGTGCACCAGCAGCGTGCCGGACTGGGTGAAGCCCTTGCCGCAGTCGTTGCAGGTGTAGGGGTGCTCGCCGGAGTGGGTGCGCTGGTGCACCAATAGGGTACTGGAGTGGGTGAAGCCCTTGCCGCAGTCGTTGCAGGTGTAGGGCCGCTCCCCGGTGTGCAGTCGCCTGTGCTGCTTCATCTCTGGCGACGACTTGAAGCCTTTGCCGCAGTCGGAGCAGGTGAAGGGCCACTCACTGCTGTGCAGCCGCCGGTGCCCATGCAGCCCCGACAACTGGGTAAGGCTCTTGCCGCACACCGAGCAGTCGAAGGGGCGTTCTCCCGTGTGAACCCGCTGGTGGATCTCCAGCTCGCTCGGGCACTGCCAGGCCTTGTCACATACATTGCACTCATAACGCTTCTCCTTGTTGTGCCCCGTCATGTGGTCCTCCACTGAAGCTCAGCCCCTCGAAGCTCAGCCTGCACACCGAGCAGATGGGGGGGAGGGGGCTCACCGGCACCCTGGCCGCCCTCAATGGCCGCTCACGTCCCCGTCTCTCCGTCCATAGCAACGGCTCCTAAACC